>CM017324.1:12648310-12785702 GCA_006937295.1 Carpinus fangiana
AATGCTCTCTAAAAATCGCCCCAAAAACTGAGTGTTCGACGAAATGGACCTAGGGTCCTATTTATAGGCTAACAGGTCGCACGAGTGCGTTCGAACGTAATGATGAGTTGTGCGTTTGATCGCACAATGTGCGTTCGACCGCAGAAAACTGTAACGGCGCAGCTTGGAAGCGATGGACTCCTAGGGCACCCGCGCGAGATGCGGGATGACTGGGACTATGTTCGACCGTGCCCCCTGCGTTCGACCGTCAGTGCGTTCGAATGCACCAAGTGCGATCGAACGCACTTGGCAAGGATCCATTTCTTCCCTTAGTGTATTTTTGCTCTTTTGTGACCAACTTTTGTTGTAAAGACCTGCACAACTCAAAACACTAAAAACACTAAAAATAATTAGATATTATCAAAGCTAAAGGCTTAACAAATATAAGTTAAAGGGATCAAATATACACAATTTGACACTGATCAGTCCTTGGTGCGAATTGTGGTTCAAAGGGGGCGGAATTTAGCAAAGATGGTATTTTAGCCTTTGCAGGTGCACATATTGCGTTCGAACGCACTATTGTCGAACGCAGAAGCTACAGTCGATTGCACGCCACGTCAGCCCGCGTTTCCCGCGTTCTCAACCTTGCTCTGTGAGCAGTTATGTGCGTTCGACCGCATGTAGTGCGTTCGAATGCACTGCGATCGAACGCAACGCCTACACTCGAACGCACGGGGCACTGCAATGCGCCTGCGACCGAACGTACAGTACACGATCGAACGCACGCAAGGTTGCTTTCGAACGGACCCCCTGCGGTCGAACGCATCCCTTGCCTGGCAGCACACTAAATTTTCTCTATAAATAAGACTTTGTGTATTTTCTTATTTCCCACGCTTGGGAGACACTTGGGATGCATTTGAGGCACCCTTAGTGGCCCAAAACCTCCCCGTTCTTCATTGTTAACACTCTTAAACGTCAATTTAATTTAATGCTTTTATTCATTTTGCTTTAGTCTCTTATTCCCTTCACCATGTTTTTATCTAAATATTTGTATGCTTAGTTTAATACTCTGTTCGTCATTTATTGTTTAGCTTGTTTGTTTCAATTCAATTTCGTGACAAAATTGCGTTGATTGTTGTTTATGAATCGTTTAACATCAACAGTAGTTGCAACCGGAGATACATCGGATGATTCGTCTTCGGACCAATATCCATTGTGACCTCTTAAAACAGTGTTTGCATCGATTAGTTCGACAAGATTTCGTAACGACAATAGGACATGCATTAGTGCTTAATCGATAGACGGATGTATGAACTAATTAATAGCAAATAGAATACGCCTAGTAGCGTAATCGTTGTTGAGTATGGACTAAGCATGTTTATATGTTGATTAAATTGTGGTGAGGTAGATTAGGGACCTTAGCGTTATTATTTCTTTATTTTTATTGCATTTTAATTTAGTTTTATTTTCTGCACGCCACATGTTTGATGTTGGGACTAGATTAAGATAGGATTAGTTTAGGCGATTTAAAATTAGTTTTTAACAAAATACGATTCTCTGTGGGTTCAACCTCGCACTTGCACAACCACTCTATTACAAACGACTTGTGCAATTGGCGAGTACAATAAAATTTGTACATCATAGACCAATATTGTTGAACTATTACTGTTACTCATGATTATAGCATATATTATATTATATATATCACTTGCATGATAATTGTCATCTCATAATGATGCATGTGTTTTATAAGTAAAAGAATCCATAAATTAATGACCAGTACGTCATGTGGATTTCTACTCACTAAGTCGTCGGACTTACCCTTGTATTATTTCCCTTTTTTCTCCATATATACGATTATGCTGTTCTAGATAGTAGATACCGTGAAGCATCCAGTTCTTGTGGAGGATTCGATCCAGGAGATGCTTGAGGACTTACTGCAAGCTTAAGCGGGTACTCATGGTAACTAGTACTTTTGAGCTAAGTTGTAGACATTAGGGTTTGATGCATGCTTGCTTGCATATTAAGGTTTAGCATAGATCCCTTGTAATGATGTTATGATTTTCGCTGCTTTGATGATCTTTGGTTAGATGCTCTAGTTATATTGATTAATGTTATAGTACTTTATTACTTCCGCTGCTTAGTATCCTCTGTTTTTGAGGAGTAGAGGTCACAGAGGTCTTGTTTGGAGTGGAACAAGACTGGGAGACGAACCGTTGAATTAATTACTAGTTAATTAATTCTCAGGGCGTTACACACTGAGGTTAGGGAAACGAGTGGACAATCATGTGGCTAAACTAGAAGCATATCAAGAAGCAGTGCCAACAACAGACCTTGCCAGGCAAGAGGTGAAAGAGAGTGACAACAAAGAGGAGAGAGATGCTGAGCCATCTATAGTCACTCCCATTGAGAAGAACCTTCCGAGGTCATTTATCCCAAAAGCTCCCTATCCTGAGAGACTGAAAGTGCCAAAAAAGAATGCGCAATTTGCTGAAATTTTAGAGGTGTTTAAGCAAGTTCAGATAAACATCCCGTTCTTGGATGCAATTCAGCAAGTGCCATCATATGCAAAATTCTTGAAGGATTTGGTCACAATCAAGAGAAAAACAAATGCCCCGAAGAAAGCTTATCTGACCAAGCAAGTGAGCTCCATCCTCTAGTTCAAGTTGCCAATCAAGTATAAGGACCCTGGGTGTCTGACCATTGCTTGCATGATAGGAGTGAGTCAGATCAATAGGGCATTGTTGGACCTGGGAGCAAGTGTGAATCTCCTTCCCTATTCAGTGTATCTACAGTTGGGATTGGGAGAATTGAAGCCTACCACGGTAATGCTCTAATTGAATGACAGGTCAATGAAGAGACCACGGGGAATAATTGAGGATGTATTGATTAAGGTTGACAAATTCTATTTCCCTGTGGACTTCATTGTGATAGACACGGAGCTGGTGCATGATGTGGTGAATCAAATTCCAGTGATTTTAAGGCGACTTTTCTTAGCTACGGCTAACGTCCTAATCAACTGTAGGACGGGAGTGATGAAGATCTCATTTGGGAATATGACAGTGGAACTCAATATTTTTAACATTAATACCCAGCCATTCGATTATGATGAGATCCGTCCTGTGTGCTTAATTGAATAAATCATTGAGGACTTTGATTTAGAGAACCCTGAGATTGAGTGCTTTACTCAGGATCACGATGACCTAGATTTTGATAGGCTGATTGGGCAAGAGAATGATTTGTATGAGCCCAGCCTGGAGGATCCTGACATAGAGTACTTTGCACAATCTGGAGGTCATTTTGATTTGAGTGAACCATTTCAACATTATGAGCCGATGTATGAGCTTAGTTTGGAGGACCCGAAGATGGAATGTTTCACTCAGTATGGAGGAAACATAGATTTTTGTAGGTTCCTTGAGCCAACTTGGGAAGTAGTTGAGCCAAGTTTGGAGGACATTGAGCTTGAGAGTTTTGCTCATTTGGGAGATGCACAGTACTGTGATGAAGTAGTTGAGCTACTTACATACATTTTCGATCCCATGACTGAGTTACAGCCGGAGTGTGGGGAAACCATGGAGTTATCTTTCCCCACTACTTATCCGTCCGCATTTGAGCCACTCGATTTTATTTTTGAGAGCAAATGGGTTGCACCCATTTATAGGCGGCCAAGGTGGCCGAGATTGACTTTGGGAAGGAATGATCATTTTCCTCCCTCATTCTGTGATCATCTAATGATAGGGCTAGCTGGATGTTTCTTTTTGATTATTGATTATCCCAGCTACAACCATTACCCGTTTGACCCTGGCAAGATAGTGCATACCATTCTCAGTACTGCAGCTGATGTACCTACCTAGTGACATAGGTAGTTTGGTCCGTATCACGAGTCTGGCTGAAGATGTTAAACTTAGCGCTTGTGGGAGGCACCCCTCATTATGTTTCTTGTTTTATTTTTAGCATTTGTGTCTACCAGTCAAATTTGGGGGAGCATTCTTTTATGCTACACCTGAATTGACCCATTCCCTAGGTTTTGTAAATTTGGTCACATTATGGGCAATGTGACATTTTAAGTTTGGGGGTGGGTTAGGTTTGTGTGTGTGAATATTTTGGTCTGTGTGTGTGAATATTTTTGTGTAAATATTTTTGTAAGAAAAAAAAAATTTACTTTGCACTGTGCGATCGACCGTACCCTGTACGTTCAATCGCATACACAGGCTTGCGTTCGAACTCACGTGCGTTTGTTCGAGTGCAGAGGCCCACAACACACACCCACTCAGCACAAATGCGATCGAACGCGCGTATGTACGATCGATTGCATGCGTTCTGAGCCTTCACATGACCTCTTTTTAGGTCACTTTCCCCTTCTCCCCCTCATTTTCTCCCCCATGCCGTACAGCCATCCTCCCGTTTACCCTCATCTCCCACATACCCAAACACCACCAATCACCAAAACCCACCACTTCTTTACCTCCGGCCGTCCACCCATCACCACCGCATCACCACTGCACCACCACCGGCCCTTCCTTCATGCCCATTTCTTTATTTCTCAATTTTTTCTACTTTCTCTCTGATCGGTGTCAAATATTGTATATTTAACCCCCCTTAACTTATGTTTGTTAAGCTCTTAGCTTTGTTAATTTCTAATGTTTTGGTTAGTTTTGGTGTTTTAGTGTTTTGCAGGTTGTTAAGTTGCATTTGGGGCTAATGCCATCAACTCTGGGGCTTAAGACAATTCGGGGAGCTTTGACAGTAAATTTGAGTTGAGCGATAATTCGCACCTGACGAGTCCCACCAAAACGACCATATCTGGAGTTGTAGACCTCCGATTGGGGTGATCTTGGTGTCTTTGGAAAGCTAACTCAAAGATATACAACTTTGTATTTCACATGTGAGGGCTAATTCTGAAGGAATTGCGTTTGAACGCACGTTTTACGTTCGAACGCACTTGCACCCATCAAACGCCGAAATTCATGCACGAGTGCGATCGAACGCACCTTATTTGACCTAGCAGTGCTGAAACCCTAAATTGAGCCTATAAATATCTCCCTTTCTCTTGTAAACGAATTTTACGTTTGGAAAACACTTGGAGGCACCCCTTGTGGCCTAAATCCTCCCTGTTTATCACTGTAAAACCCTCTAAACGTCATTTTATCATTTATTTTATTTAATGCTTTTAGTTGTTTTAATTTAGTCTCTTATTTTCCCTCACTATGGATTTTTTTATGTATATTCATGTTTAGTTTACATTTTCTGTCATTTAATTTAACGTTTGTTCGACTCAATCACAATCTCGTGACAAGATTGTGATTGGTTGTTGTTTATAGATCGTTTATCGTCCAATATGTGTTGTGATTTATCCGGGCTACATCGGATAGTTTAAGCGAGTCCAATATCCATTATCGTCAATGACACATCGGATGATTCGATCTCGGGTCAACATCCGTTGCAACCGTTTATGGGTTAATACATCGCATGATTCGACTAGATTTTGTAAAGGAAAAAGAACATGCGTCGAGCTAGGCCGTACGAAGGGTGTGTGGACTATCGTGAGAATAGGACATACATTTTAGCCTAATTGTTTGATGGATGTGTGGATTAGCATGCTTATATGTTGATTAAATTGTGGTGAGGTAGATTAGGGACTTTAGCGTTTTTATTTGTTTATTTTATTGCATTTTAATTTAGTTTATTTTTATGCATGCCATGTGTTTGATTTTGGGACTAGGTTAAGATAGGATTAGTTTAGGCACTTTAAAATTAGTTTTTAACAAAACACGATTCTCTGTGGGTTCGACCTCGCACTTGCACATCCACTTTATTACAAACGACTCGTGCAATTGGTGAGTACAATTAAATTTGTACATCACTCTCACAAACCCAACCTTCCCCAAATTCCATTATTTTTCCACTTTTTGATCATTCACGGGCACAAATCCACCCACGGATTGTGCTCCTTTTGTTGTTGTGTTGGATTATTTGTTTTTGCAAGGGGTTGGGTTAGGTTGTAATGGGGTTCTAAAACCCTTAGTTTTATAGGTGCCCACCAAGTGCTTGATTAAATTCCTCAACGAAGTTCCAGCATGCCTATAGGGCAAGGTTCGACTTCTCGGTCCTCTGGGACCTAGGCCATGATAACCAGGCCCCCTTTTGAGAGTCAGAAGCTCATCTTGGAGACCACATTTGCAGTCAAAGAAGATTTCTCCAAGGATGATGCAACAAAGTGGGCAGTTCAAGAGCTTAAGCGTCGAGGTTTGAAGCGGCTGTTCAAATTGGTCACCTCCACTGCATACGAATGTCTGGTCCAAACTTTTTATGAGAATCTGAAGTACTATTGTAACCAGCTAGACGTCCTTGTCTCTGCCATCGATGATAGAGACGTCGAGGTGACCATAGCCGACATAGCGACTATCTTGAAATGCCACCATGAGCCACCTGAAGTGGACGAGCCGTGGATTTTTCCCCCTCCATGCTCACTATCGAGGATATTGTTTTCAACATGTGTGAGGGGCAATATGCAGACAGGCACAAGAACACCACCAGCAAGGTGAAGATACCTCCCAAGCTCTGGTTTATGGACATTGTGCTTCAGAAGAACGTGTGTCCCTTGGGACACAAGACACAGAGGCGGGACATGTTTCTCAGTGCCTTATATTCATTCCACAGAAGCTATTGGTTCTCCATTCTCGAGATCATTTGGAGACAGATATATAAATTCTGGGAGGGAGTGCACCACCAAGTTACTGAGCCTACCAAAACTTGGGGATTGCCATTCCCATTTCCATCTCTCACATGCTTTGGAAGAAGGGCATAAAAGGCAATGCGGCTGATGGGCCAATCATTAAGCATCCATGCTTCGGCCGAATCCAATGGAACCAGAGTTGTTCCCACATGCCCCGTGCAGCACCAGAGCCAGAGACAATGGACATGGATGAGCCAGCAGCACCAGAGCCAGTATAGCCAGCACCAGAGCCTGTAGAGTCGCCAGTTCAACAAGTGGCAGAGCCAAACAGAGCTGATGAAGAAGAAGAAGATTATGAGGAGACGATCACCCTCAGAGCTGCAGATTTTATGCCTTGCAGGACACCCTGGATGACATGCGATTTCAGATCGCCGAGATACAGAGAGACGCACACCAGGATAGGCTCGAGACCCAGGACATGTTGCGAGCCATTTTAGATAGGCTGCCACCAGCTTCAGGAGCTTCTTCAGCACCTCCTCCATGACGTGTCGAGTATTTTTACCCCTGCATTACTTTTGTATTTTCTATATCCGCACACAATGGACAGTGCGAATTTTGAGTTTGGGGGTATTATTTGTGGACATTTTGTTTTTAATTATGCAATTTATTTTAATTATGGTTTTATTTTTCTTTTGTGAGCTTAATTTGATGAACATATAATCACTTTGATTAAGGGAATTTAAAGTGTGTTACTTTCTTTGGCAGCATGAGATATTACAATTCAATTTGATTTTCACGAGCACATTGGCACATAAATTGTGGGGTATGAATTCTGATTTTGTCATGTTAGTTTTGTAAGCTTGAATGCAGTTGGGTAACCCATTGGAAAAATAACCTTTATTTTTGTTAAAAAAAAAAAGAAAAAAGAATGATGATCATTTTGAGCTTTCCACCAAGTAACCGAATCTCTTGCCTCATTAAGCATTGAGTGTTCGCGTAAAAAAGTGAGAAGTTAGACTTGGTTAGCGAAGCTTTGTAGCCTTTTTTACTCGAGTTAGTAAGTCCTTAGGGGTGTCTTTACACCTAATGCCCTAAAATCTTTTGGTTTGGGAGTCATTGACTTAACGCTTGACACATGGGTCAATTAGAAAGCTTAAGGGAGCTAAGCAATAATAAAAAAATAAAATAATAATAATAATAATAAACCTTGTTTATTGTGTTCAATGGATAGTCTAATGAATTTTGAGTGTCGAAGCACGCATGATTAAAATTAGTCTTGAAGTCCCATAATTATGTGCTAAGTTCATTTTCACTAGAATTGAATTGTGTGATGTCTCATAATGCCATGTTTGTAGCCTAATTGATAATTCCTTGAAAAAAATTGTGAAAATGATGTTTGTTTGGTTAAGCTTGCTTATGAATAAGAACCATGATTGTTATATTGTTGCATTGTTGAGAATAAAATGATTGTACAATGTTTGTGGGTATCATTCCTGGAAAACCCTCACGAGACTTCACTCGTCCTCTAGGGAACTCTTAGAGGTTTAAAAGGCTTGTTGCATAAGCTAAATGCAACCATTCTCCCACGAAAGTGGACCTATGTTTTTATAGTGTTTTTAATTTTGTTTTGCTAAGGGACTAGCAAAATATAAGTTTGAGGATATTTGATGAATGCCATTTAGTGCTGTTTCAGTCCCCTTAATTTATGTTTGTTAAGCCTTTAGCGTTGTTAATATCTAACATTTGTGTTGTTTTAGTGTCTTGTTGATGTTGCAAGTCATTGCATTCAATACACGACTACAAAGGGCAAATTGGACTTAAAGAGAAGTATGGAGTTCCTGCCAGCACGCTCGAGCGCACTGCGGTTGAACACAAGGGGCAAGATCGATCGCACTCCACTTAGACCCGTATCTCATGCGGTTGCCCTAGCCGGCCCTAGCTTCCATCGCTTCCAGCCTTGCACCATGGCAGTTACGTGCGTTCGATCACGAAGATCACGATCGATCACATACATCCCTGCGATCGAACTCATGGCCTGCGATCGAGTGCAGCCCTCTGACTTGGCAGCACACTAGTTTTCTATAAATAAGACACTTGTGTTAATTTTCAAGAGTTACGTTTTCTTGGGTGTTTTCTGAGAGTTTTTGCCTCTGTTTGGCACTCTCTGCCCATTTTAATTGTCACCTTTATTTGCTTTATTTAATTTAATGTTTAGTTTCATGTTGTTCTTGTCTCTCCATTATATGGGAGGCTAAATCCTCAACTAAGGTTGAGGATGAAGCCTCACCATTGATTTTTATGTTTGTTATTTACATTTAGTTATTTAATTCCGTCACTTTATTATAGCTTTCTCGTTTCGAACTTGGTTTAGTGACAAAACCAAGTAAGATTGTGCCGTGGTCGTTTATTCTTAGTTTTTCATCCGATGGATACATTTCATCCTTCGGTTTATGCTCATTTATCCATTGTAGTTTGTGTTAAATCACATTCACTTTGGATCCTTTGGGCCTAAATCGTTTATGGTTTGTCTTTTGTCAAAGAGACGGATTCTTTGAATCCTTCGATAGGCGCAATAGATTAAGTTTTGAGTCAATCGATAGACAGAATGAGTAACTTAGTGTTTTTAATTAGCATTTATGACTTGGTAAGGTGGAGTCCTTAACCTTAGTGTTTTGTTTTGCTTATTTAACTGCATTAACTTAGTTTATGATTCCTTTGTCACAAAAATACACACTTGGAGCTAGGTTAAAGTAATACTAGTTTAGACTTAAAATTAATTTGTTAACAATCACGGTTCTCTGTGGGATTCGACACTCGCACTTGCACAACCACTTCACTGCAAACGATTTGCGCAATTGGCGAGTACTTAATTTGGTACGACCACTTTTCTCTCCCCCTCCCCCTCCCCATTCTTCCCCTTCTAGGATGTGGAAAGTTATCCTCTCTTCTCAAGGTATTATCTCCTTAGGAGCCTATCATAGAATCCACAAACACTCTTTTTTGCCTATCTGGGATTCTGCTTGGGTCCCCTCCTTGCAAAATTTCACCCCCAATTCCGCCCCTCACCTCTCTTCTCCCCCTAGACTAGTAGTTTCTGACCTATCTCTCCTAACAATTCCTGGAACTTTCCTCTTCTTCTTTCCATTTTGATGCTCATAGTGTTAGGGAAATCTAGAAAATCCCTATCAAGTCTGCTCATTGCCATGATTTCATCTGTACCCCTTCTGCTAATGGCTGTTTCTCTTCTAGCTTTGCTTACTGTCTAATCAATAACCCTAGAGCTTTTGCTAGTCTTTCCCCTCTTGAGCCTAATATTTGGAAACTCCTTTGGAAACTTAAACTGAATGCTAGGTTGAAACTCTTTTTGTGGAAAATTGCTTGGGACATTGTCCCCTCCAAAGCTAGGCTTAGTTCCATTCTCCATATCCCCCCTTCAAACTCTCTTTGTCCTCTTTGAAAGGCTGAAGTAGATTCTCTCCACCATCTGTTTTTTAGATGTATCTTTGCTAGAGTTGCTTGGAGGCATTCCTTTTGGCCTTTAGACTCCCTCTCATGGGCTTTTCATAGTCTCCCAAGCTGGATTAAAGGTATCATTCTCCCTGACCTCACCTTTGGCATCCCCAAACCAAAAACTCATCTTCTCGAAATTTATGTTGTTGTTCTTTGTGATCTTCTCTGGTTTAATTAGCAGAAACAAGGCTATTCACAAGGGCATCATTCCTAATATATTGAAGCTTGCTGACTCTATGAAGAAGAAGGCTTTGGCTCATTCAGAAGCTTGGAAGTTAGCTCACCCAGAATGCTTTGGCTCCATGTTTGAATCCTGGTCTCCTCCACCCAAAGGTGTATTAAAAATCAACTTTGATACAGCCATCAAATATCAATACTCAGCTCAAGTAGCAGTTTGCAGGAATCACACAAGAACTATCATCAAAGCTTGTTCTCAAATCAGCCCTTCATGTGAGCCTAATTTCGGTGAAGCTCTTGCAGCTCTACTGGCTACTTCTCTAGCAGTTTCATTGCAGCTAAAAAAATTCGTCATAGAAGGAGACTCCTTGGTTGCAGGGGTCACACAAAGAACTATTATCAAAGCTTGTTCTCAAATTAGCCCTTCATGTGAGCCTAATTTCAGTGCAGCTCTACTGGCTGCTTCTCTAGCAGTTTCATTGCAGCTAAAAAAATTCATCATAGAAGGAGATTCCTTGGTTGTTATTACTGCACTGGAGGCTCCCTCCATTATCCAAGACTGGCACATAGAAAGAGTCATTGTTGACTCTTTATCCCTCATTCTAGCCTCCTCTTCTTGGGAGGTAAGGAAAATTAACAGAAATACTAACTTCTGCGCCAATCATGTGGCATAATGAGCCGTGGCACGAGTTCACTAGGGCTGCATTCCCATTTTTTTTCTCATTTTTCCCCCCTCCTTCTTGTAGTGGTCATGAACCACCATCTGTTTTTTTTCCCTCCTTGAGAGGTTGTAATGGTTTTTTGTTTCTAATGCAATAGTTGTTACAAAAAAATAAGGGGTTTGCTAGGGGTTCTCCCCATAGTATTCTCCTGGCGTTCTCCTAGTTTTACGTAAAATATGATTTAAAAAATAATAAAATTGCAGTACCATTTTTTTGCTAACAGATTAATTTTTATGAGTTAATAGTTAGGTTCTAATGCTTTAAAACTTGATTTAGGATTCAAAACTAAAACCTAAAGATGGAAGGTTAACTCTTTAGGGATGATATCACTAAAAATTGATTTAATCATCATATTTGATGCTAATACCTCACAAATTTGGTGCTAATACCTCAAATTTGGTGCTAATGCCTAAAAAAACCGGTGGTGGGGGCCACTACAATTTTATTTTTTCTTAAATCATGTTTTACGTCAGACTATGAGAACGCCAGGAGAACCTACGGGGAGAATCCCTAACATTTTCCTTCAAATAAAAAAATAAAAAAAATCTTGGTTTGTTGAGTGATCACATGTGGCCATGTGGGAACATTACTCATCAAGCTAGAATCCATAATCCTTTAATTTAATCAAAATGACATGAAATATTCCCTGAAATAAATTCAATGCGTTTGATTATTCTCATTATTATATATTGTAATATAATATATTATATTATAAAATATATTAATATGGCCACTCGTAGTGGAAGCATTGACTGCTTTACGTATAGCGGAGTTAAGTCCTGAATTGAAACTGCAGGAGATTATACAAGAGGGAGATGCAGTGCAGATCCTGAATTTTGTGCGAGGTTAGAATAGATACCAAATTGTACTAGGAGAGCAACAGCCTCTGTTGATGATCATCAACAGTACTAGTCTCCAAACTTGTTATATAAATTGCTAAGAAGTGGTTCGCGTGCCAACTGCCAACTGTTTGGTCTCTACGAGGAAAGTCAAACGAGGTACTGGCTTGGAGTTGGAGCTAATGTTCCACTTAACAAACCTTGACCGTTGTGGAGACCAAAAAATGATTCCTTACACAGCTGGGTAAAAATCGACGCCATCAAATGTGCCAACTGTCTCATAATATATTGAATGATTGGCATATTTGATGGCGTATTATGATATGATTCAAAATTATAATTTCTGCCAGGCGTAATGTTTGGCATTTACAATTCATCCACAAGGTGTAGATTAAATTAGTCGCTCCAAGTTGATTAAATTAATTAATAAAAATAAATAAAGTGAGAGACAAGAGACAAAAAAGTTTCACGGGCAAACCAGCGGTTTCATTTTTACGAGGTCAGTCAACTTTGCATAACCAAACCTTTGTCTCATTCAGTAAATTTTGTACGATCAAACCTTTGTATAAGGTGTAATTCATAGGTTTTACCGTTTTAGAGGAAGGTTGCTACAACCGAGACATCAACCTCATCCGCATAAAAATTAAAAAAAAAAAAAGGTCAATTTGTTTATTATATAATGGTCAGAAAATTCACAGTTATATAGTAGTCATTCTAACCTTGACAGTCTAATTTAACTTTATCGGTTAAATACTTTATTTGTACCTATGTTTACAGATTTTTGTTTTTTTCACCTAAGTTTAAATCCTATCACAAATAGTACCTGATTTTCAGAAAAAGATCAACTTAATATCTTGGGGTAATTATCTTTTGTCTCCATGGACTACAGCACTTTGACACTTTTCTCTCATGAACTACCAACTGTAACACTTGACCCCATCAAACTACCATCTTATAACACTTTTCCCCTTTTCCATCAGTCAAAGGAGTTAAATCTAACGATCAACCAGTTTAAATTTTTTTCCTTCCATTTTTGCCATCACTTCATATCAATAAAATGATGTTTATACCCTCCTAAACCCTAATCCAAAAATCTGAAGTGAGGGCAAAAATGAAAGGAAAAAAATTTAAAATGGCATATGCAAGTTACATGACCATTGACCTTTAGTTTTAACTAGGGAGAAAATGTCATAAGATAGTAGTTTGATGGGGTTAAATGTCATAGTTAATAGTTCATGAGAGAAAAGTGTCAAGGCGCTGTAGTTCATGGGAGCAAAAGGTAATTACCCCTAATACCTCCATTAGGTTCTGTCACGCGTGTCATCACATAAAAATGACACGTGTCCTAAAAAAAAAAAAAAAAAACTAAACCTTCAAAAAAACTTAAAAAATTCATTGGGTGGGGTGGCCACCCAATGAATTTTTCAATTTTATTATTATTATTATTTCCAGACACATGGCATTTCTTTGTGACAACACATGGCATTCCGTTAGTTTTGGCTAATGGAACCTAAGAGCATTCACAATGGATGAGCTAAATGACACTTTTATCTAAAACAGCTCATTAAAGTGATAAAATATCATCTACATTGGAGAAGGTAAAAAAAATGTAGAATAGATATTTTATTAAATAAGCTAAAAAAAAAAGCTACATGTAGCGGCACTATTCAAAGAGCTATTTTCCTAAATTTTCTTCCCACGTCTTTTTTTCTCCCAATATCTCTCCCAAAATTTTCTTCCCACGTTTTTTTTTTATTGTTTCTCACCTATTTTCTTTTTTTTTTAAAAAAAAAATTCTCCTACTATTTCTCTTTCACATCTCATTTTTTTCAAAATTTTCTCCTATTATTTATCTCTCCAAGTCATTTTTTTCTCAAAAGTTGAAAAATAAGATATTTAAGAAAATTACAATCATTATAAAAAATAAAAATTGATAAGAATTAAAAGACATAGATAAAAATATAACTAATCGGATGTAGGAAACCCTTAAAAAGTTATTAGCTAAACTAGATAAATTGAGTTTTAAGGAGCTAATGTACATAAAAAATTAGCTCTTCAATTGTGAATGCCCTAAGAGAGGTATTAAGTTAGTCTTTTCTTATAAGTCAGGTACTATTTAGGGTAAGATTTGAACCCCAGGTGAGAAAAAATAAAAATATTGCAAGTCAAGATATTAATAAGGTATTTAACCCCAACTTTAAATCCTAATGAGAATAGTGAAATTGTAATTTTTTTAGAATTTGATACACTTAATCAATTGAGAATTTTTGAATTTTGAGAATAGATTGTACAAACAATGAAAGTTAAGGAGGATAAGCAAAATTTTTCCTCTTTAAAAAGAATATATATATATATATATATCCATTGTTTAATTATCATTAGCAACCTTTCTTTTGAGAAGAAAAGTACTTTCAAAAAGTGTATGTACTCTAGCAGATAAAGTGTCATTTTAAATCAAAACTCAAAAAGTGTATCATTTGGGAGTATGTATAAATTGTAATTTGAAAAAGTTAAAAAAAAAAAAAGAAAGACTGTTTTTAAATGGTATGCAGTGGAGTGATTTTTAAAAACGCACTATTTTAAAGTTAAATTACAATTCTAAAAGCCAAAATTGAGATTTTACCAAACGTATATTTTAAAATCGTTATTTTTTAATTGCATTTTTTAAAACAGCAAACTCAAAGGAATCCTCAGAGGATTCACAGCAGACTCCCTATATGAGATTTCTTTTCCTAAGTTTAAGAAAAATGTCAAAAAGTTGCAAAGAGCCACCCAGCAAACTCCCTAAATTAACCCTAAACATGAGGATCGCTACAATAACCCCAAGTAGAGGGTTCCATGGTAGCATTTCCATCGATTATTATAAATAATAATAAAAACTATCCTCTCACGCATGTCTATGCATGCTGCCCCTTCTTCCATTTTTCCTTGTTGAAGCATCCATGGATGCTTCACACATACCTGCAAAGGATGAAATTGGTGTAGAAAATGATGAAATCGTAGATGCAAACTTGAGAAATTTCATTATAACCCAATTTGCTTGCACTTGTTTTTCAATTTGCTCTGTACCCGACATCAACGGAATTAATTAGGTGATCCTTGACCTAGGCGGACGAAATGCCCTTGGTTCTTGAAAAATTTCTTCATGCTGCTGCAGAATTTCCTGCAACTTTTCTTATTTTTTTCCGTGAATTTTCTGCCACGACAAGTGGATTACACACTCCTTTTCTCCACTTCTCAATCCGAAATCCACTCTCCACCAAAACTCCATCTCAAGAGTTACGAAATTCTACATAATATACTTCAAGGTACACAACCATTGGGTGCCGAGGATCAAACCATAAAGAAAATCGACATAGAAGACATAAGAGAAACAAACCCCATTAAAGAAAAGAAAGTAGTTTCTGGAGAGAAGACCAAAAGAAAAGACAAAGAAAAATGACATAGAAAGAAGACAGAGACAAGAGACGGAGAAAAATATATATTTTAATGATATAACCTCTGTGAATACTCTCTAACAATAATGTAGTGAACAGTATTTTATTCATTTGTTCTTATGTCTATATAATGATGAATACTATACATCTTGCACATCTACTGGACTTCAGCAAGGTTGACTGTCAAAAGACTCCCTGTTTCTTAGGACTGCTCAAGAGGCTTTGAAGCTCAAGAATTGGAATAGTAAGTAATATTGTCAAATGCGTACCTTTAATAAATCTTCATAATAATTGTTATCATCAAGACTTAACTTACCATTATTCTTTTATTCTTACCTTCGTATCCGTATATTCTTTCATTTTTAAACACTAACAAAGCATCATGCCTTTCTTTCTTCTTCCCGAATCCGTAAATCAAAATCTTGCTACTTTTGTCATGGTGTGGATATATAATTCTTGTTTATTATTTTGCAAATCTGGTAGAAGAAAAGTTTATGGAAAACCATAAGAGAAAAATGAAGAAAATGATCAATGAGTTTGTTGCGAGGAATCGCTTAATGCCATGTGATTGTTAAAGTAACGATTATGTGATTATATTTATCTCTTTCTATTATCAGCTTAAATTTTTCAGACAATTAATTATTTAACATGGTATCTGAGCCAAAGGCCTTATGATCAAACCTTGACTTCGACACTTACCTCTCATTTAAATTAAATAGTTCACGTCGTCAGGTAGGAATGTTAAAGTAATGATTAAGTTATTAAATTTACCTCTTCGTAGTAGTTTATCCTTTTAGGATAATTTAAAATTTAACGGTGATTGTCCTGCTTAAATTGTAAAAATAAACTACAACCAACAGCAGGTGTTAAAAAAAAAAAAAAAAAAAATATTTAAAAAAGTCTTGAAATTTGTTAAAAAATTATTTGAAGTCTTTTTTATTTATTTATTTATTTACTTGGGACTCTAAAAAACAAAAGGTTCAATCTAGTCCAGCCCTTTAAATTTGAACTTATGTCCCAAACTGCAACTAGGTGTCTCTATCTATCTGTTTAGGTCGTGTAAGTTCAGGGAAGAAAACTAGAGATGAGCAAGAAAAATGAAAAAGAAGTACATATTAAATGCATTTACTAGTCTTGAATCACGCTTGTAGTTGTAGGCATCTCAATACATAACTTACCTAAAAATGTTCAAATGTGAATATTTCTATTAGCTTTATTTTTATAAATCCAGAAAGGAAAAAAATGGAAGAATGTGCTATCAGCATGCCTGATAATGGAAGAATTGCAAGGAGTGAAAGGACTTCTTCTGCAGAAACTATGACGAGTGACTCGGACTTCGTACTTTCGTCATTAGAGAAGCCAAGTTCTGACATGTCTCAAGAAACTAGCTTAAATTCTGGGACATCGCAAGGAGAAATGGTGCAGATAACTAAGGAGGGTAAGTCGATCCCTCTCTCTCTCTCTTTTTTCGTATGCAGTCACATAAAAGTGAAGAGAATGCGTTTATACCATCCATGAGAGAATGGAAAGAAAGAATTCTCTGTATATTTAATTGAATGAATCGTTCCTTGTACATTTACGGCATATATATCATATACAAGCTGCCATATGAATAACAAAAAACTGTTATGTACAAACCATATTAACAGAAAAGACCATATTAACAGAAAAGAAACTAACTTCTACCTACAATGCTAACTGCTCTTTAACTAACAAAACAGATTCAGCTCGTCTTCATTCGCATATAGGCATGCTCACACACAATGGAAAAAAGAAGATGACAAAATTATACTTGCTGCACATACGTAAGGTCATGAGATAAATTAATTAGTCCAAGCATCCAAGGGCCATGATTTTGTTAGAAATTAAAAACATATATGGCTTTCTCTTAAAAACGGTTAGGTTGAAAGAGGTAAAACAAAGTGAATAAAAATAGAAAGTAAAATATCACGTGTGAAATCAAAAATATTGTGGATAAAACTTGTCTCCATAATTTATTGAGTAAAATATTTAAATAGACTACAACTGAAACACTCATTCCTAAAAATAAAGACCCACTTAATCACTACTAGAATTCTCCCCTAGACAGCCACGCACCGGCGCATGGATCTAGCTCGCCGGCGAATGTGCCTCACGCTCCGGGCAGTTTCTGCCCCTCCACCTCAGTTGTTGTTTTTTGTGCTTTTTTATGTGTTTTTATTTTTTATTTTTTTGTTGCTTTAAGATCTGCCCGATCTGGTTGGCCTTTTTCTCTTTTCTGGTCTCTTTGAATCGGCTGGGCTTCAAACACTCTGGTTGTGAAGGTGGTTTTTTTTTCTTTTTCCGTCAAAATGTGCTGCGGTCTTCAAAGGCTGTAATCACAAGTACTGACCCTCACCTTTCAATTCTTTGAAGTGTTAGGAGTAATTAATATGTTTCTAGCAGATTTTTCACCAAAAGTTGTAATTAATATGTTTCGTCTTTTTTTCTTATTTTTTATAATAAAAATAATTAGATGACAACCGGGGCGGGTGCGCTCTCCTCCTTCAAGCGGCCTTAAAAGGTGATTGGCCTGCTGCTAAGGCTTTTTATGATAAAGACAAAGACAGTGTTCGAGCTTCCTTAACAATAAACAAAGCGACATCACTTCACATTGTGGTGGCTGCACAACACACAAATTTTATAAAGAATTTGTTGAAATTGATGAACCCAGAGGACTTGGAATTGAAAACCAAATATGGGTTTACAGCCCTTCACACTGCTGCTCAAGTAGGAAACGTTAGAATAGCAGAGCAGCTGCTGGAAATCAACAATAAGCCGCTGTCGATCCTTGATGTCAATGAAGACACGCCACTCATTGTTGCAGCTTATCTTGGACATACAAACATGGTGTCGTATCTATTCTCTCTGAGTAGAACTCCTCTTGAACAGTTGACTCATGAAAAACGCATTGAGCTCTTTCATCATTCTATTTACAATGATTTGTATGGTAAGCCCTACATCTGACTATAACTTTTTTGCTTCGTGAATTTGATGCAATATTAGCGACCATATTCTAAGCATTTCTTAATCAACCTTTTCGCAATCATGGGTATGTACAGATATAGCTTTGCAAGTTCTGAAAACGGATCCAAACATAGCGAGTGCCGGCACTGAATGCTGGCGCGTAGCTTTGGAAATGCTGGCCAGGAAACCTTTCTCAATTGGCAGCGAAAGTCAGCTATCATTCTGGAAAAGTCACTTAAACTCCTGTTAGTTTCCCTCTAACCCAAACTTCTTTAATTGATGACAATTTTTTACTCATATTAGCTTGGCATGGGAAAATGCTCTTATTTGATTTCATCAAATCTTTAAATGATATCTACATCTAAACCATACCTTAGAAAAATTTATGAGTGAAAATGCAATTACGGTTAGTAGTTATGGGTTAAAACCACTAATTGTAACTACTTAGATGATTAGTAAAATCTACTAACCGCTTTTTTAAAAAAATTAAAATATAAACAAAAAAACAAAACAATATAATTTTTATGGTAATACGATAATATCCTGCTGTATATGACATCATTTCTAAATTTTTTATATATTTAAATATAAAAACAATGTCGTTTAATGTGTGTGTGTATATAGGCGGTTACCTGGTTAACGGTTAGCCTTTTTTTTAAAACCTAAAACCAAACCGCCTAAGCAGTTAGCGGTTAATAGCCGCTCGCATTTTCACCCCTAAAAAAATTCTATGAGATTATAAGTTATTTTCTATTCTATATATATGTCTCATCAACCTATTGTAATACTTGTAACCGTTTCTTTTATACACACGCAAGAACATGGGTAGTAGTATTTTTCTATTTTGACAAAAGCTATCATTTTTTTTTTTACTTAAATTCAAAAGATAGAAGAGATTTAAAGCGCTTGGGTTACGCAAAATCTTAAGAAATCAATAATTAAGACACAAGAAGCCGCATCTAATGCTTTTGTTATCTTTGAGTTTTTATTTAAGAAAACTTTCAATATAATTTCTTATTATGAATAATGGTAAAATAGTTATATAGGTTTAATCTTACTTTATTACCACATCATCTCTGATTTCTGAATAGATTCTTTTCTCAACCGTAGGGTTCAAAGGGATGTGTAACAAAGCTTTGATGAAGACATTAGCCCATCAATTAGTTGAAGAACTTTGGAAAAAGATTGGAATTCCAAACAAACAGCTCTCATCAAACTTGGTCCACAATAATATGGCTTTAATTTTTGAAGCTGCAAAAGTTGGAAATGTTGAATTTCTAGTTATACTTGCTCGCTCTTATCCTGACCTTATATGGCAACAAGACGAAAATAAAATGAGTATATTTCACATTGCTATTTTACATCGGCATGAGAGCGTGTTCAATCTAATATTTGAGATTGGTGCTGGCAAGGATAGCCTTGCATCCTATGCTAATTTAGAAACCAAAGAGAACATGTTGCACTTAGCTGGAAATTTGGCTCCTTCAGATCAACTAAATATCGTATCAGGAGCAGCCCTTCAAATGCAACGAGAGTTGTTGTGGTTTAAGGTGATTGATATTATTATTTATTTATTATTTTTTTTATTCTTGTTGCATATATGATGATTCAATTATTACTTGTCAATTTATATGTGATCAATTGTAGGAGATAGAAAAGATTGTGCCACGGTCATACATAAGCAGGAAGAATTTGAATGGCCAAACACCTAAGGAGATATTTATAACGACACATAAAGATTTGCAGAAAGATGGTGAAAAGTGGATGAAGGACACATCAAAGTATTGCATGCTCTTGGCAACATTGATTGCCACTGTGATTTTTGTAGCAGCCTTCATTGTTACAAGTGTCAGCAATCAAGAACCAAGGACTTCTATTTCTTTAAAAAATAATTGGTTTATGGTATTCTTCATATCAGATGCAATAACATTGTGTTCCTCTTCAACTTCAATAGTAATTTTCTTGTCAATTCTCATGTCACGTTACACAGAGGATGATTTCTTAAAGTCATTACCTTCAAAGTTGATGTTTGGGCTTGCGACACTCTTCATCTCCATGGCGGGCATGATGGTAACCTTTGGCGCAACTTTCTTTTTGGTGTATACAAGCGCAAGGGCATGGGCTTCGGTTGTTGTAATCACTTCAGCTTCTATCCCAATTATTTCCTTCGTTCTGCTGCATTATAAGCTTTGGGCTGATACATTCCTCTCAACATACAAGGCTAGATTTCTTTTTCGGCCATATAAACATAGACTTTTCTAGCGGAAGATGCTTACTCCGGAGTTGATCAACAGAAGGTATGTAATGCAAGACAAACGAATAGGAAGGAAAGTTGTCGGAGGTTCACGAGATATTGAACAAGCGGAAGGCCAAGGAAAGATTTGATCGCAAATGAAGACTTTGGATTATTGATATTTGTATTAATTATTCCGTCAAGACGTACTCTGTTTTGTACATACTAACGAATTGCTCTGGTTTTTCATTATAATATAATTTTAAGAATATTTCCGCAAAAAAGTCTTAGAAAAAGAATAGAAAGAATATATAAATAATAATAATAATAATAATAAAGACAAAAAAAAATTATAGAGTAGTTCATTAAATTCAAACAACTACTGACATGTGTCTTGTGGTGGCGGTTGGGAGGATCAAATTAAATCAACACTAAACGACCAAAAAAAAAATTCAGAAAATAATACTTGTTACATATTTAGCCACCCCAATCCCATTTTACCTATTAAATATTAGTTATTTTTCAACATACTTTTTACTAACCATTAATTGTTAGTGAAAGTTTTTATAGCTAATTAACTTACGTATGTACCAATTAAGTATGAAGTTGCTCGAAAGTTTTGGCCTATATATTTATTATTTCTAGTACATTATTTGATGTAGGACGTGAAATAGGCATGAATATAGGCTAAAAAAAGTTTTATTTTATTTTATAATTTCTTTCCCTGCTAAGAGTATGTTTATTTTCCATACTAAGATTAGGTTTACTTTCTTTTCTTTTTCTTCTTTTTTTTTTTTTTTTTTTGAAATAAAACAGTTCAGTCTCATTCATTGATAAACGAGCATAAAGCTCTGAAGCAATCATAGCCGAAGCTATGAGGTTACAAGCGTCAAAGATGACGTATTACATTCCAAACTCATACAAAATCCTCTAATCTGTGACTAATTTTCAACTTAAACTGCAGATCTATGCCAAAAAGACTCAAACCAATGCATAAGTAGCTCTTATTCCTCGGCATTGAGGGCAGAGAACCCAAAGCCAAAACTTATCCTCCTCAACCCGAAAGCCAGGATAACATTCACATTCACAACCCAAAGGTCTGAACCAAAGCAGCAAACCTAAAGGGCATCAGGTGAGCAGATCGAGCAAGAGACAACGGAGCATATCAGAAAAGTATTGATCATGCCCCATTGAAAAGTAGTGAGTGCATTACACAACCCAAAAGGCATGTGACAGTAGGCGAATGTCCCAAAAGGATAGGTAAACATCGTCTTCTCCTGATCTTCGGGGTCCACAAAGACCTGGTTATATCCAGAATAACCATCCAAGAAGCAATAGGATTCCTGTCCAGCCAAGCGCTCCACCATCTGATCAATAAATAGGAGTAGAAAATGATCCTTTCCAGTGGTAGCATTCAACTTACGATTGTCTATACACACTCTCCATCTTAACTGAATACGAGTTTGCACCAACTCATTGTCCTTGTTCTTCACTACCGTTAATCCAGCCCGCTTTGGCATGGCATGAATCAGGCTCACCCATTTGCTATCAGAGATTGGATAAATGATCCCTACATCCAATAACTTAATCACTTCAGGCCTCACAACCTCTTGCATAGCTGGGTTGAGCCTTCTATGTGGCTCCCTTGATTGCTTGGCATTTTCCTCAAAATGTATTTTGTGCATCACCACCAATGGGCTAATCCCCTTGATATCCTCAATAGTCCAGCGGATAGCTTCCTTGTGCTCTTTTAAAATGTACAATAATTTATTTTCTTGAGCATCAACCAAATCTAAAGATATAATCATAGGCAAATAATCTACTGGACCTATAAATTTATACTTAAGAGTGCCTGGTAAAGGCTTAAGTTCCTTCTTGGGGGGCTCAAGTACTGCTGTCTCCTCCTTCTCATTGCTCTGCACAGGAGCAAACTCCAAAATAGCATCTGCTTGCTCAAGCAACTTATCCAAATCCAAATCATCTCCAAACTGAGCAATGCATACCTCCAAGGGGTCCTCCATGTTTAAGTCATCAATAGCCTCCTCTACGATCTCCTCTATCAAGCATACTTGTCACTCTTTATCATATTCTAGTGGTTGCTTGTTGATATAAAAGATATTCAGCTCCATTGTCATTTCTAAAGGAAATCTTCATCACCCCCATCCTACAATTAATCAGGGTGTTAGCCGTAGCTAAGAATGGTCGCCCTAAGATCACCGGTATTTGAATCCCCATATTCTGAGTTGGCTCTATGTCTAGCACAATAAAATCCACGAGGAAATAAAACTTATCCACCATAATCAAGACATCCTTAATTATTACCCGTGGAACCTTCATTGACCTGTCAACCAATTGGAATGTCATCAATGTGGGCTTTAATTCCCCTAACCCTAACTGTAAATAGACTAAGTAAGGCAAAAGATTCACACTTGCTCCAAGATCCAATAATGCCCTCTCAATTTGGCTGACTCCTATCATGCAAGAAATAGTAGGACACTCAAGGTCCTTGTACTTGATATGCAACTTGCATTGTATGATGGAGCTAACTTGCTTGGTCAGAAATGCCTTCTTTAGGACATTCATCTTCCTCTTGACTATAATCAAGTCCTTCAAGAACTTGTCATATGAAGACACTTGTTGGATGACGTCCAAAAATGGGATATTGATTTGGACCTGCTTGAACACCTTAAGAATGTCTACAAACTTCCCTCCTTTCTTGGACGCTTGTAATCTCTCAAGATAAGGTGATTTATGTACAAACGACCTAGGAGGATTCTCAACAGTGGTTGTGGTTGTAGGTGTCTCCGCATCTCTCTTATCCTTGTTGCCACTCTCTTGCCCTTGTGGCATAGTAGGGTTTCTTTAGGCAGAGCCACTTGATTGTCCACTAGTCTCCCTAACCATAGTGTGGCAATCGATTGTACCTGTTCCTGCCAGTGCGTAGGATTTGATGAACTTCCAACTGTAAACTGTCCCTTTGGGTTGGGCACAGGCTGACTGGGGAACTTTCCCTTCTCTCTTTCAAGTGACTTGCGATTTATCCCATCTAACTCTCTAGCTTGACAATCGCTTGGGTGTTTACCATTTTCGGCCTCCTCACTTCACTGGTTGGTTGGCCAGTGATCTTCATGATGTCTTGGAGGGTTTGTGTAGTCTGAGTGTGGAGTTCCTTGAGAGTGTTGTCCAAGGACGATTGAGAAACCGATGCTGGTGCTTGAGTGGGAGCTTGGTAAGTAGGTGCTGGTGCTAAATGGACCGAGCAACCATGACTTGAAGCCGATGGAGGAAATTTGGAAGGGTATTGATTGTGAGCATGATGAGGGGATCCTCCCTAATTCATCGATTGGTTATGCTTCCATGAAAAATCAGGGTGGTTTCGCCACCCTGGATTGTAGGTCTCGGAGTAAGGTCCATTTAACTACTTCTGATAGTCATTGAAGCGTTCACTTGTTCCATGGGATACTTGGCAAAAGTTGGCATAGATGGACAATTCTATGCTAAGTGCATAGGACTAGCATAGATGGAACAACTATCAATATTGAATGTGTTGGTAGCATTGATGGACTGGCCACAGCGAGAGTGTCGACCTTCTTGGTGAGAGCATCTACCTTTATCCTCAAGTTAGTGTCCTCCTTAGTCTCATAGATGCCTCATTTCTTGGGAGCACGAATGGACTTGTCTTGACAGCTTGAAAAATCCCACTGCTGCAAGTTGTCGAACAACTTGTCCAATGCCTTGTATGCTTCATCCCCCGTCAGACTTAAGAATGCCCCCCCGTTCATAGACTTGAGCATGCTATGATTGGGTTGAGTCAACCCTTGGAAGAAGAGCTAAACTAGTCTCCACTTCTCATATCCATATGAAGGGCATTTGATCAACAACTCTTTGAATCACTCCCAACTCTTAGAAAACTTCTCATCCTCCTCGTGAGTGAAAGAACTAATCTCCTTATGCCACTCATTCACTTTAGACATTGGAAAAAACTTATTATAGAACTTACTCAACAAGCTTTCCCAAGATGTAATAGACTCGAGTGTGTTGGAGTCCAACCATGCCATGGCTCTATCATGAAGAGAGAAAGGGAAAAGTCTAAGATGGACTGACTCCTTGTAGAAGTTGGATAACATATGGCTTCAGATCAAAATGGGTGGCATTGGTTGGTGGCAACACTATACACGAATGGGAGTTAGTCGTAACGAGTGTGAACAAATCCCTAAGGGATGTAGTGTAGTCCATGTTCCAAGCTCTAGCTTGCTCATTCTCACCCCTAGGTTGCTCTGCATTCTCAGGTTGGTTCGCATTTCTAGCTGCATTATCCCCCATCTCAACTGTCTCTCTTTCAACAGGTGCCCCCCGATTTCTCCTAAGAGTTCTCTTAAGTCAGGATCTAAAGGTGTCAAATCTAAGTTCAGGGATCTCCGACCGAGCATACACCAAACACAAGTGCTCAAAGAAAATTAACTAAACAAAAATAATATTTTCACAAAAGAGTAGAAAAACAAACAAAAGATAATGCAAAAACATAAACATGATACTAACAAAATTAAACCAAAAAGAAATTGTAAAAAGTGTACTTAGCGGCTTCTGATTTGTTGTTACTGCCTGCGAAGATGCGCTCGAATGCAGGTGAGGTGCGATTGAGCGTAAGTGTGCGTGATGTCCTTTGCTGGTGCGCTCGATCGACACTAAAATGTGATCGAGTGTGAATGCGTAGTGCACTTGAGTGCAGGCACGGAGTGTCAAGCACACTAGCTCGGCTCGCTTGCTACCTAGGTGCAGGAGTGTGCTCGAGCGTATAAAGGTGCGTTCATGTGGTTCCTTTGAATGTGCAATCTTGGAAGCAAGGGGAACCAGCTGCCACTCAAAATGAGACTCATTGTCCTCCCTTTCCTGAGGGTGAATCTGTGGACCCCTTGATTAAACCATCCAACTAGGCTCTTGTGTACCAAGGATAGCCCTTTAGGGGTAATTTCGGGAGGAGATCATCTATTATCAAATCATTGGCAATGGGCTTGAGTGGGAACCCTCGTCTGCAGTCACCAGATTGCTTCCAGTAGATTATACCAATGGAGAAGGTCGGCTCACTCCAGAGATGTTCGTGGACAAGCTGATCCATTGCCACTACTCGATGAGTTGTGTACATCTTGTTTTTTGGATGCCTTTATTGTATCTGACATAGTCCTCTTTTGTGTAGTGCTATACCTTTATCGTAGTCTGGTACAAAGAATTCCGAGAAGGCCTGTGGAAGTATGCCAATGAGAGTGTCGATCTCTAGGACTTAGTCCGGAAGATGAGTAACTGTCAACTAGTTCTCAGGGTCCTAATTCCAAAGTCTAGAATTTTGTCATTTACTGGCATCAAAGGAGGATGAGCTTTTCAAGAGCAAGAAGAGGCATACCAAGCTGAGGTTGTCCAATGCACAACTTCAAGACCGTTTACATGCTACCAATTGAAAGAACCAGAAGTTGGTGAAACATGTTAAGTAGGTGGATGCTAATGCTCATCGGGTGACCACAGAGCATCTTAAGGTTGTGGAAGAGCTTCATTAGGCTCGGACCTCGAAAGAGGGTGAGACACTCGAGGCTCAAACTATCCCAATCAGAAGATGCTCATGAGAAGCTTGCAATAGACCTGAAGCCTTCCCAAGCAAGGTGTAGTCAATTTCACCACGGATACTGCTATTGGAAAGCTAAAGCGGTTCACTACTTCGCGGAGTTGTCTTTTGTTCCTTGGCTTCGAGATTTGCTACTTCGCGGAGATGTTGCTATTGCTACTAGGCCTTCTTCGTAGCATAGTCTTCTGCTGTTTTTTCTTTTTGTCTGTGTTGTGCCAAATACTACCTAAATTAATAGATAATATTTAGTACATTTTAACTCGGGGGTTTGTTAGGGGTTCTCCCCATAGTGTTCTCCTGGGTTCTCTCATACTTACGTAAAACATGATTTAAGAAAAAATAAAATTATAGTACCATTTTTTTGCCAACAAATTAATTTTTATTAGTTAATATTTAGGTTCTAATGCTTTAAAAGTTATTTTTGGATTCAAAACTAAAACCTAAGGGTGAAAGGTTAACCCTTTAGGGATGATATCACCCAAAATAGATTTGATCAACCTAAATTTTGTGCTAATGCCTCAATTTTGGTGCTAATGCCTCAAATTTTATGTTAATGCCTCAAATTTGGTGCTAATGCCTAAAAAAATGGGTGGTGGAGGCTACTACAATTTTATTTTTTCTTAAATCATGTGTTTACGTAAGTATGGAGAACCTAAGAGAACACTATGGAGAGAACCCCTAACATTTTCCTTTAACTCGCAAGTGCACAAGATCAAAAAAATAGTATAGTGTAGCAAGTACGAGATCGTTCCCACGAAGAATATTGATTTTATTTAGAATTAATTAAAATACCAAAATTGTCACGAAATTGATACTATGAAAATAAATAAAGATAAATAAAAGTGTAGGGCTTTAATATCCACCACTAATCATGCACAATTAATATAACAATATGCCAATGCTCCAATCATATTATGAATACCTAATGTTTGCCAACCTAAGGGCATGGGCGTATACTCCTTAAACTATTGATTTTCCTAAGCAATGAATTAGACATGGATGTATACTCTAACTCTTTTCTTTCTTAAAGGATTTAGCATGGGTGTATACTAAGTTGTTCTTTAAGAATGCATAAATCAATGGAAATCAACAAACACACGAGGCCTAGGGCATGGGTGTACTCCTGGTTCCTTATGTTGATTAACCCAAGAGCCTAGTATGAATTTTTTTTGTTACTCTTATTAAACCTAGGACTTGGTCATCCAAATTAATTTAATTAACTAATCCATATCACATGCATATAATGGTCAATCACATACATATGAGAAATTCAATAAAACAAGCATTAATCAAGTTAAGCATCACAATATGATTATCACAAAGGCGCCAATATTGAAATATAAAAGAACATAATTAGGGCTTCGGTCTAGCCCTACAAAAGTATTTAGTTCCACATAATTCAAATGAAACTAAAAAAAAAAAAAAAAGGAAAGAAAGAACCGAAAACAACTTCGTGAAATAGCCTCCAATTCCTCTCCTCAAAGAGAGGAAATGGGAGGCCATGGACTTGGATCCAAAAAGAGGCTGAATGGAGAGAAAGTTCATTGAGAGTAGCTTTAGGATGCCACTGTTGGAGGATGATCAGGAAGCCATTGACATTCAAGGTAACTTGTTTTAGGATTTTGGTTGAGTGTTCTGGCTTGGAGAGTTTAAACAGAAATTTGTTAGGACCTAACCCAGCAAAGGAGAAGGGGACAACAAATTCCCAAGCTTTAGTAAGGGCTGCTAACACAGATTGGTTGTTGTGAGTTTTTTGAGAAATGACACGACCAACAAGAGGTAGACATTCATCTAAGGGGGTAGTAGCTGTTAAAAACTCAATCTGAGATGAGGGATCATCCCAAGAGAGAGCTTCAGTCTGAGCGATGAGGGATCATCCCAAGAGAGAGCTTCAGTCTGAGCAATGAGACTTTCAATATCCAAAGTTAAAGGAGAAGAGAAAACAAGAAGGAAAACAGAAGGGAAAGAGGAAAAACTAGAAAGGGATGAAAACCAGAAGGATAAAAGGGTGGTACTAAGATGAACAAGAAGAAGATAAACCAGGAGAAAAGAGGAGTAGAGGGTGGTTGAATATGTGATGAAGGTAGAGTAAGATGGCTGAAACCAAGAGAGCAGATAGCAAAGGAAAGAAAAACTTCAAAAGTTTTCCTTAGGGGAATTATTTCCAGGAGAGAGAACTAAGCTTTTTTTTGTCTCATATGTGGAGCTTTAGTTCAAAGCTTGACATTTATTTCTAAAGAAATATCAACAATTTTACAATTAGTAAGTCTAGCTTGTGAGAAGAGATCAAAAGCATATTCAGATTAAGAGAGATGGTAATCATCTAAATCAGAAGACATTTCCTATCCAACAAATTAGCTATGAAAGCCCAAATCCTTCATTTCCAACTGTTGGATCAAAAAATGTTAAAGGTTACAAATGCCAGTAGTATCATCTTTGGTAATAATCGTATCATGAACATATAGTAGAAGAAGAATAAGGCTACCATCATATCACCGAATAAAAAAGTTGAGAGTCATAAGAGCTAGAAGCAAACCCAATTTTTTGGATAGTAGACTTGAATTTGGAAAATCAAGCAAGTGGAGTCTATTTCAACCTAGACAACGCTTGGTGGATCCAGCAAACTTTGTGTGGAGGATAAGTGTATCCAAGCGGTGGTTCAATATAACCTTCTTCACTAGGATCACCATCGAGAAATGTATTTTTCACATCTATCTAAAAAGGGTCCCAATGAGGCATGAAGGAAATGACAAAGAGTGATGGAACAAAGGTAAGTCAAGTCGCCGGTGCAAATATCTCCTCATAACCAATTCCATAGTCTTGATTAAACCCCTTAGGCCTTAGCCATAAGACTTGCCTTGTATCGCTCAACAAATCCTTTAGATTTGGTTTCAATCTAACACCATGTTAAATAACTAGAGAGAATAGAACTTTGAACTAAATACTGTAAATCTATATATTTGAACTGTGTACAAAAAAGACATATTTATAGTTTAATTAGGCCAATTAAAGTAGGAAATACAATCAAGGAATTAACGGACAATATATTATAAAATAAAATCAACATAAAAATATATAAGGAAATATAATAATCAACAAAGACAAGAAAATGCAAACAAATATGACAAATATCATAATATATTATGAATATATTCTAACACACACAATGAAGAGGACATGGCATACAAGAGTACTAGGATGTGTTTGGAATTGCAATTTTACATACAAAAGATATTGCAAAACATAAGGCGTTTGATATTACAATTTAAACAGAACTTAATCTAAAATAAGAAGAAAAAATTTGCGATTTCTATAAACAGGTTAAATGGTGGTGCTTATTTGAAAAAACGTGAATTTAATTTAAACCAAAATCACGATTTCGCATAACAAATATCTGATAAAAAAAATACTTTTTAATAGGCTTTGCCAAACACCTTTGCAATTTTAATAAATAGTAATTTGAAAAATACAATTTTTAAAATTACACTTATTGAAACCACAATTCCAAATAGACCCTTAGACAAACAAATACCTTTATAGATCAAGATAGATAATCAATTAAACATAGATTCTTACACTCCCTCAACAAATCAATCCAACGTGAAGGAATGCAATGCAGTCTATTAGAGTGATCAGCATTTCACAGAAACTACGGCAATGGAAATGGATCTTTAATTTGTCTTCTCCAACGAAGAAAACACATACAACGGCTAGGCACGTACTTAGAGATAACAGACTATCTTTATTCTCTTTAATAATTAATAGTTATAGGAGAAAAAGTTATCATCCTCCTGCCGTTGCTAGAACTCTTGGAGATAGTCCTCATGGCTTTCCAATCCTTTTGTCAAGAGAGATTGTGCGGCCGACAAGTAAAAGGAAACATGAAATGTATTAATAAAGATAAAGAGATTAAAATTCAACAATATATCGTAGAAACTAAAATAAATTAACAGGATAAACTAAAATAAGATTAAAATGCACCAAAGATCGATGATCAAGCAGAAAATACAGCACAAGTATATATAATACGATCATCAGTAAGTGGTATCCCTTACTTGTCAAATGCATCACACAATTCCTTCATTTCTCCCTTCTGTTTGTTCATATCACCAGTGAGCTCGTCCATTTGTTTCTTCATGGTGTTAGCGAGCTCATCCATCTGTTTCTTCATGATGTTAGTGAGGTCATCGTTCTGTTGCGTCATGGTGCTAGTTAGCTCATTCTTCCGTTTCTTCATAGCGCCAGTGAGCTCATCCTTCTGATTCTCCATGGTGTTAATGAGCTCATCCTCCAGCTTCTTCATGGTGTGAGTGAGCTCAACCATCTGTTCCTTCAATATTGCTGCTAACTGATTCTCTAGCTTTCCGAACATAGCATCAAAATCCTTCTTCATCTCCGTAAGCCGAGCTAGAATCTCCTGATCAACTGGTATATATATTCAATAATAAATTAATCTTAGCATTCTTTCTTTAGACTGACTCCTTAAACGACATAACCTAACACGCACACGCAGATTGCAAGTAGGAGTAGCCAACATAACATTCTTTGATGCCAGCGATTGTCTCACCAGATAAATGTTCAACAAGTCCCAGGTAGGTTTAATACGTCTAAAAGCCTTAAAACATCCCAAATCACATAACAAGAAAATAGCTGATGATTGCAAGGAATACCTGTTGCTACGGGTCCACTTGTCACAGCACGTTTCCCAGCATGGGTTCCACTTGGCTTCGAGGTCATCAAGTCAATCTTCGAAGATGGTAAACCAGTCATTTGGCTCTAGTAGAATCAGTAAGTCCAATTAGTGTAGCACAAACGCCCAACATCACTAGCGGCACTAAAGAATGCTAAACAAGTCAATGATATCATTGATATGTCTATGAAGTATATATGTGATCAGCAAGTGGGGGAGCCATATATAAATTTAGTTTTGAAGCAGCAAAATTAGAAAGATAAAAAAGTTGAAACAAAATTGATTGTTGAAACTATTAAATAATATAGCTAACCAAATAATTAAATAATTATAAATTATTTAACTAACATGCATTGAGAACATATCATTGTAGCTTGTGATTTGTTTTTTTTATGTTAATTTCTTTGAGAAAGTTTTTTATATTTTGATTTTTCTATATCATCATCAACACTTGAATGACAAAATTAAAAATATAAGGTTAACTACTTTATTAGTACTTCAGTTTGCACGTTTTTAATTTTTTCCCCCCTATATTTTCAAAACAGTAAAATCTAATACCTCACCTATGAGAAAATACAAAATTGATACCTCGTTAAGTTTCTGTTAGAAAACATTAACAATCTGCCATGTGTTACTCCCAATGTATGCCATGCGTCCTAAAAAATAATAATAATAATAATAATAAAAACTAAACCTAAACCTAAAAAAATAAAAAATAAATAAAAAAAATAAAAAACTTAACCAACATCACCGCTCACCCCACCCGCCGCCGTGGAACTGCAACATCACCTGAAGTCTCCGACAATTATCCTGCAATGGAGCATACCCTCTATACCCTCCACGAGACTAGATAATAGTGTGAATTCCTTTTCTAGAAGGATGATGATCGGGATTGAAGGCGGAGTCCGGAGAAAGATCCAAATGGAAAGGGAAGTGAAGGGATCAATGTGGCAACTCCAGATGGAGAGGGAAGTGAATGATCCTTGGTGGAGACGAGGTCAACAACAAAAGGATTGGCAGTGGCTACGGCCTCATCCAGGTGGGAGGTAACTCTAAATGGGTCGAACTCGTTGGGTGGAGACTGGATCCAGTTATGCAACCGGTGCTTCAGGAGGAACTTGAAGAAAACGTTGTACAGATTCACAGACCGGCCTTGCGCCACCCCCATTGAATTTTCAAATGTTTGTTTTTTAGGTTTAGTTTTTTTTATTATTATTTTATTAATATTATTATTTTTAACAACTTTTATTTTGGGACACGTGGCCTATTTTGGTAGTGGTATATGATTGATGACTTGGAATTCTGTTAATTTAGACTGACGGAAACTAACGAGATATTGATTTTACATTTTCGCATAGGTCAAGTATCACATTTTACTATTTTGAAAACACATGGGGGAAAAATAAAAACATGTAAACCGAGATACTAATAAAGTAATTAAACCAAAAATATGTAAAGCATGTATATATACTCATCAACCCATTAATATAACTTAAAAATTTAGAAAGGTAATTTGATTTCTTAAAGTGTAAATCGAGAAAATAAATTCATGTGAAAGTTTGATTACATATTTAAAAAGTTTCAAAAGATGCTCAATTTTCTTTTTTGTGGAGAAAATAGAGATACTATTCATTCGTAGATGAGAAAGAATACAAGTGCCAAAGCTCTTAGAAAGAAAGAGCATTAAGCTCTAAAAGAACAGTATTAGAAATGCATGCGAGGGTGTCCTCCATCCAAATGTAATCCATGGTATACTTGGTCGACTCCTTCACCAAACCATGTGCTGTTGCATTTGCTTCTCGTTGGACATGGCATATTCTCCACTATCGAAGGGACCTCAGCACTAGTTTGGTGTCCTCCACAATTTGCCCAAACCTAAGCCAATTTTGCTCAGACCCACCAATAGCCTTAACAACAATTAATGAGTCCCCTTCCAAAATTACCTCATATATGCCTAAGTCTCTACACAATTCTGCTACTTGCAGGGCTGTCGTAGCCTCACCTATAGCTAAATCGAAGACAGCAAAAATAGTTTTACTTTTTGCCGCTATGACTAGCCCTTTATCATCTCAAATTATTACTGATAAATGCCAAAATATTCATATTTTAGCCCTTAATTTACATTTGTTAATTTCTTAATTTTTGTTATTTTGTTATATTTTATTTCCTTTTTGTGTTTTCAGTAGTTTTTGTAGGTCATGGAAGAAAAGAAAGTGTTTTTGAAAATTTGAGCATCAAAGGTCAATTTTAAGCATTCAACATTCTGTTATTGCGATCGAGCGTAGGAGACTCTCAATCGAGTGCAATAGTGATCGAGTGGCCACAACCAAGGAACGAGTGTAGTTGCGACCGCATGCACAAGAAGAAGCTTAAGTGCACATGCGCTCGCGCGCAACACACATGAGATCGATCGCAGAAGTACGATCAAGTACACTTGGGTTGCAATCGAGCACACTCGTGCGTTGGAAACAAGTCAGAGGCGGCCGAACTCCCTTTTCTTTCCATATTAGGCTTTATAAGTCCTAGTTGTACTGGGACTAAAACCTACGAATTTTCTAGAGTTTTTAGGGTTTCTAGATTCTTCCATGGAAGTCTATAAATAGATCTCTAAGCCTCTTAGACAGGGAGAAAATTCAAAAGACAATCTTGGGGAAAGGAATTGGAGGCAACTTCAAGAAGCTTTTTTGGTTCTTTCTTTTCCTTTTATTTTAGTTTTATTTTAATTATGTGTAACTAAATACCTTTGTGGGGTTAGATTGAAGCCATAATTATGTTTATTTAATATTTCAATATTGGCGCCTTTTTGATAATCATAATGTGATGCTTAACTTGATTAATTCCTGCTTAACTGAATTCCTCATATAAATGTGCCTGGTCAACATATGCATGTGGTATGGATTAGTTATTTAGGTCAGTTTGGATGACCGAGTCCTGGGCTTAACAGAATAACAAAAGAACCTCGCCATGGGTTCTTAGGGTAATCAACATGGGGAACTGAGAGTAGACACCCATGCCTTAGGCCTCATGTGTAAGACTTTATTTCCATAGATTTATGCTTTCTTAAAGAACAATTTAGTAGACACCCATGCTAAATCCTTTAAGAAAGAAAATAATTAGAGTAGACACCCATGCCTAATTCGTTCCTTAGGAAAATTAATAGCTTAAGGAGTAGACAGCCATACCTTTATGTTGGCAAACATTAAGTATTCATAATATGATTGGAGCATTGACATATTGTTATATTATTTGAATATGATTAGTGGTGGATACCAAAGCCCTACCTTTTAATTTATCTTTATTTCTTTTTGTAATATCAATTTCATGACAAAGTTGATATTTTAATCAATTCTAAGCGAAATCAACAATCCTCGTGGGAGCGATCTCGTACTTGCTGCACTATACTACTGTTTTGATCTTGCGCATTTGCGAGTTAAAACATACCAATTATTATCTATTAATTTGGGTAGTATTTGGCACAACAATCACCCCAACTCCCATGCATTTTCTGTCCGAATCGTTTGCAATATCTCATTTCGCTTTGTAGACCCCCTAAGGGGGAGCCCACCAATTCTGCCCAATTGCTATAGACCCATCAGCCTCATTGACATCTTCAATGTCCTGATTAGAGTCATGAGAAGTTGTAGACTAGAACTGCGTGAGTAGCTCCCTTGCCATGTTTGAAACGATGTTAGGGTGGGTAAATGTTCCCCCATGCACTACTACATTTCAGCGTTGCCAAATTTCTTTTGTTGTCATCACAAAAAGCGACAAAATTTCACCACTTAGAGCTTCCGCCACCTCTTCAAACAATCCCAAAAAATTATCTCCATTCCATCTACTTTTTTGAAATTTCCAATTACTGGCACCGCACACGTCTTGAGCTAAAGGACAAGCCCAAACAATGTGATGTATTGTTTCCCTTTCTTGACGGCAAAAAATGCAATGATCATCGTCAATAACCCCTCTTTTTTTTAGATTTTCTTTTGCAGGGAGAATATTATTACAAGCTCTCCAAAGAAATACTTTCGTAGAATTTGGTACCTTTAATCCCCAAATTATCTTCCAAATAGCTTGGCTGCTTGCTTGGTTTGACCCCTCCCTTTTTTTCCTATCTTGGCACTCCTTTTTGAGCTGATATGAGCTCTTCACCGAAAATTCACCCGTAGTAGTAGGAAACGAAATCTACTTATCTCGCTGATGATAGTTGCTAATGTGAGTATTACTAATGATGTCCGCTTCCTCAACACTAAAAAAATTTCAAATAAGGGCCTGCTTCCACTGAGGTGGGTTCTCATCTATAAGTTCTACAACCTTTGACTCCTTTGAGAGAGTTCTGTAAGGTGACTGGATAGTGAATGTTGATGGCCTTGGAATCCATTTATCCCCCCAAATAGAGACATTTTTCCCATCCCCAATATGCCAAAAATAAACCTCTTGGAACAGTTCTTGACCTGCAAGAATACTATGCCAAGCATACGGCGGCTGATTACCCAACTTGGCCTCCATAAACGATCCTCGGTGGAAGTATTTTGCCTTAATGATTTTAGCCATTAAACTCTTAGGGTTCTACAATATTCTCCAACTTTGTTTAACTAAAAGGGCTTTGTTAAAATAGATGAGGTCCCTGAATCCCATTCCTCCTTGAGACTTTGTCATTCCCATCTTTTCCCAACTTATCCAATGGATTTTCTTCTCATTCTCCCCTTGACCTCACCAAAACTTTTGCATCAATTTGTTAAGGTCTTTACAAAGCTCTTTCGGAAGCACAAATATACTCATGCTATATGTACCACTATTTTTAGCAATATCTCCTTTCTAGCTTGGGATAGAAGCTTCATCTTCCAATCTGTCACTTTCCGCTTCACTATCCTTTAAATTTTGAAATTCCCTTATACGAGATTCTCCAACAAGCGCGGGAAGTCCCAAATAAGTGTCATAGTGCTATGAAGCTAGAACAACTACGAGGTTCAGCATATTATCACGGGCCGTCTAGGTTGTATTTCTGCTAAAAAATACAGTAGTTTTCTCCTTATTCAGCCGTTGACCCGAAGCTTTCTTGTATGACTCCAATAATTTAGATAACTGCCCTCATTCCTATAGAATGGCCTTATAGAACAAAAGGCTATCATCAACGAAAAATAAATGGTTAATCCGCATACCTCTTGGTGATGTTAGGACACCCCCAAGCACACCTATGCTCTCTGCTTGCTGGAATTGTGCACTCAGGGCCTCTGAACATAAAATGAACAAATATGGTGAGAGAGGATCACCCTGACGAATTCCTCTAGACAGTTGAATATGGCCCGCTGGAGTTCCGTTGATGAGGATAAAGTAAGACACCGTCATGACACATTGCATCACCAATCTAATCCATGTCTTCGAAAAACCCATTTTTCGCATCACCTCCTCCAAAAAAAATCCACTCCACCCAGTCGTAGGCTTTGCTCATATCAAGCTTAAGAGCCATATACCCCACACGACCATATATCCATGAATATATTGTGTGTAGTGTTTCATATGCTACCAAAATATTATCCGAGATCAACCTGCCAAGGATAAATGCTGACCGGTTGCCTGAAATAATATGGGGAAGTACGGTTTTCAACCTATTTGCCAACGCCTTGGAAAGAATTTTGTACAACACATATCATAAAGAAATTGGTCTATAATCTGGCACCAATATAGAATTAGATTTTTTGGGTACAAGAGCTATAAAAGTCGAATTCACTGCAGGGCAAATGAAACCTGTAGAGAACAAAATTTTAATAGCCGAAAATACCTCGTCTTCCACAACCGACCAATTGTCTTGATAGAAACCTATTGGGAACCCGTTTGGACCTGGTGATTTTAGTGCCGCACTAACCTCCTCCATTGTTACTTCTCTCAGTAGGTCATTGTTCATATCCATTGTAATTCTCCTAGACAAAAAAGCCAGCAACTCATTCACCTTTGTAGGTTATGATGTAGCTAGAATCCCACAAAAATAGGAAATAAAAGCCTCTTCAACTGATTCTGGAGTTGCACAGGTTATCCCCCCCTTCATTGATAATGCTACAAATTTTATTCGCCCGTCTCATTTGATTGACACAAGCATGAAAAAATTTGGAATTTTTGTCCCCATGCTTGAGCCAATCTTCTTTGGCTCTTTGTTTCCACTTCAATTCATCTGCTTCCATTATTTCATCAGCATTAGCTTGGAGGGCCCTTATGTCTTCTACATCCCATACCTCCTCCTCACCCTGTAATTCTAGGAGCTGTTGAGTAGTCTGCTTAAGAACTTCTTCAAATGGGCTTCTATTTTCCTTCTTCCATTTTAAAAGTGAATTTTCACTCTCCTCCAACTTCTCTAGAACTGGGTTCCATCCCCCCTATTATCCCTTTTAATCCTCCACACCTTCCGTAATACCTCCCTTTGATTTTGACAATTCCGCCCTATTGTTTCATATTTGAACACAACCCTTTTTCTTCACCAAGGAGGACAATTTTTCTGGAATGTTATAATTACAGGTGCATGATCTAAAGTTCATGTTGCTAAAACTGCCACTTGACGAATTGGAAATAAATCCATCCATTCCTCATTTGCCAAAGCATGATCTAATCGTTCCATCGTAAAATGATCATCCCCTTGTCTGTTGCTCCATGTAAATCTTGGCCCCCAAAAACCAAGATCCATCATTCTGTAATCATTTAGAGCAGCCCGAAAATCCTCCATTTGCCATCTTGGTTTCCTGCCCATTCCATATTTCTCCATATCATCTAATATCTCATTATAGTCCCCTATACTTAGCCATGTAGATGATCTAAATGTACCAAGATGATGTAATAGGTTCCATGATTCCTTCCTTTTCACCACCTCCAATTGCCTGTAAAACCCTGTGAATTTCCAAGCTTGCCCATCCCCCGCCTCCTTTACCATAACATTTATGTGTCAAGGGCTACAGTTTTGGATATCCACGACAACATCCAAACTCCACAATAGCGCCAAACCTCCGCCTCGACCTCGATCTACTATCAACAACAAACACACTCCCATATCTTGTGCGTAGTCTAATTTTTTCCATCTGGTGTGCTTGAAGCTTGGTCTCCATCAAGGAAACCAAGTTGGGTTTCTTTGTCCTTCACCAACTGGCAAAGGTTCCGAACTGTCCAAAGGTTCTCAAGCCCTTGATAGTTCCAACTAAAATTTTCCCCTCTTTTTTTACACTTCACTACGACCCAAAACCTCCGCCTTATGTGACCCTAGACTAACCTTCACTTTCTGGAAGTTTGGAGAGGCATTAACTTCCCCACATGCTCTCTTCTTCCATGTCATCTTTCCAGACTATTGAGGTGGTATTGCGTGTGTCCTTTTATCAAAGGAAAATGATAAAGTTACAACTTAGACCCAATAAAGACCCAACTTTTTCCTTTTAAGTGCCAGCATTTAAAAAAAATAAAAAAAAATAAAAAACCTGCTAGTGGAGGAGAAAGAGCTTTAAACTAGAAATTAAGTCTAAAATAGGAGAGGAGTTGGGTTTTTGTTGGGTCTATGTTGTAACTGTATCACATCTCTTTATCCAAACACCAAACTCGTGTCCTTCTACAGCTGCTACCACCTCTGCCACCTTATCTTCAAAAGAGCTTTCCATACTAAGCGTCTTTGATAGTTGTTTCACATGATCATTATGACATAAATCCTTCTCTTTATTTCCGTCTAGTTTGTCTCCTCCACAAAAATTATTAAATTTTATGCTAGTGCCCATTTAAATTCAGTCTAGTTAATGGGGAATTAAATGTCCCTTCAGAACCGTTTCTATGCTAGGCCACCTTCTCAACATGCATATTCAAAGATTCCACATGCTCTATGATCAGTGCCAAATTGTGTATATTTGACCCCTTTAACTTATATTTGTTAAGCCTTTAGCACTGTTAATATCTAATTATTTTTAGTGTTTTTAGTGTTTTGAGTTGTGCAGGTCCTTACAACAAAATATGGCCACATAGGAGCAAAAATGCACTAAGGGAAGAAATGGATCCCTGCCAAGTGCGTTCGATCACACTTGGTGCGTTCGAACGCACTGACGGTCGAACACAGGGGGCACGGTCGAACGTAGTCCCAGTCATCCCGTAACTCACGCGGTTGCCCTAGGAGTCCATCGCTTCCAGCTGCGTCGTTACGGTTTTCTGCGGTCGAACGCACCAAGTGCGATCGAACGCACAATTCATCATTGCGTTCGAACGCACTGCCTGCGTTCGAACGCACTCGAGTGACCTGTTAGTCTATAAATAAGACCCTAGGTCCATTTGGTCGAACACTTAGTTTTTCAGGCGATTTTTAGAGAACATTTTGCTACTGTTGGCCATTCTCTGCCTCTTTTATTTGTAATCTTTTACTTTGAAGTTAATTTTAATGCATTCTTTTAATTTTATTATGCTTTGTTGTTCAATGGGTGGCTAAACTCTTCAACTAAGGTTGAAGATGAAGCCTCACCCTTAGTTTATATTTCTTGCTTTTACATTTAATGCTTTATTTTCCGTCATTTAATTTCCGTACTCGTCATTTAATTTTCGTGACAAAATAATTGAATGGTTGTGCATTTTGATACATTGATAGTCATCCTGTGATGTGTTTCAAGCCGGGTGCACAACGAGTGATTGATTTTGATTTAATATCCACTGTGATCTAAGGATACAGTGGATGATTTTATCCATCATCAATACTCATTGTAGCTCCTTAACGGTAAACACATTATTTGGTTTGACTTGTGTCAATAACCACAATAGAGTGTGTTGAAGGGTTTAAATTGTTAAAACGGAAAATTGGTGTTTAATGTATTAAGCTAATTTTTATATTGGGTAAGGTTAGTCTTTAACCTTGGTTACTTTTATCCATACATTTATTTACATTTTTTAGAATAATTTAATTTCTGCACGTTTCATGTTTGACAATATTTCTCACTTTGGGACTAGGTTAAAATATATTTAATTTAAGAGTCATATTGGTTTTTGTTGCAAAACTCCGTTCTCTGTGGTTCGATTTCAGTACTTGCGCAACGCTATACGATCTAACGGTTCGTGCTATTGCGAGTACCCAAATTTGGTACAATCACTCCATCAATGTGTCCTTCTTTCCTTCCTTTCCAAACATACTCTCCCTATGGAAATTGCTTAGCACATCTCCTTGAATCCCGCCTGCCGCCCCCACGTTATGATCTTGAATTAACGATTCAATCTCCTCGCAAGGTGATTTAGCCGTTGCAGCATTAATGTTTGAAGCAAAAAATCTGGACGTTCCCTCTTGGTCATGAGCAGTTTCTTTCCTAATCTGGCGACCGTGACTTTGAGGAGACTTTGGCATCGCTGGTCGGAAACCAACGAATCCCCAAGGCTAGGTGGCTCCGCTGCATGTGCGCTCTCTTCATCACCATACCGACCTCTGCTCCTCATAGACCTTTATCAGGGAGAACCCGCTCGCATCCATGGACCATACTCATTCACTTTTCCTCTGCCATATTTCCACCGAAGCTCTTCGTTCACACATCCCCTTGCTCCATGCCAGATAACCCTACATTTAAATCAAAATTTTGAGATTTTTTCATACTGAAATTCAATCCAAAGAGACTTGTTTTTCAGTTTTAACTCCATCCTCTTAGTAATGGCTTGGAGAAATTTACTTGAGCTTTAACTTCAAAATTCTCCCCAACCAATTCCCTCTTCAGTAGTGTCCACTTTTCGACCGCTCCCACAGTTACGCCCAATTTGTATCCCATCTCCCTCCCCATACTCCTAAGTTTAATGTTCAAAAAATCTCATATTACCAAATGTATCGAGATTCTATTTCTGAATACCTTAAGGCCAAAGATTTTATAAAGGTTGTTGAGGAATATTTAGTAAATTACTAATGCCTCAGCCAACACTCTAATAGAAAAGCTTTCAAGAAAAACCTTAGGCACCTCCAAAAGTGTGGATGACCACATTATGGTAGGTACATAAAAGTCAGAAATCTTGCAAATTAAGGAAATCTTTTTATGGGCTAAGATAGGTCACCCGTCAACGTTATACAAGGTTATTACCTCATATGGTTTGATCAATGCCAAATATTGTATATTTGATCTCCTTTAACTTATGTTTGTTAAGCTCTTAGCGTTGTTCATTTCTAATGTTTTAGTTTGTTTTAATGTTTTATGGTGTTGCAAGTCCTTGTGTTCAAACTGTAATACCCTGATAAAAATAACCTTTTTATTTGAGAAGGTCCTTTCCACTAGAGCGTTTAACAAGAGCCTTTGATAAAACTGCTTAGACAAGACCCAAGACCCTTAGCGTTAACCTAATCACATTGGACACTTTAGAAAGATAGAAGCCAAACACTAAACCTTAGGAGGTGGGCGTACACTAGGTCTGGCAGACGTACGCTGCTGTTTGTAGTACAGACGTACGGTGGGAGACCACCGGACGTACGCTCTGTAAATAGTACAATAGACGTACGTGGGACCACCGAACGTACGTTACTTTTTGGGATACCCTTTGGGTAATACTTGGACGTACGAGACACCCTCTGGACCAATATGCAAAAACCACTGAACGTATGCTAGGGTTGCCGGACGTCCGCTGCTCTATTAGAGAGTTGGTGGCGAACTTTCCCTATAAATAGCCCACCCCTCCTCTCATTTCTCACGCCTTGTTCCTTCCCCTGGTGTGCCCCTAGGCTGCCAGAACCCTTTCTTAGCATATTGAGTGAGAATTCGTGAGATTGAGCTTCAAAGAGAAGTTTTCGAGGAGAGGAGACCATATCCGTACTTAGCTTTGGGGTAAGCTCTATTCCTTTGCGTTTGACACTGTCTTATCTTGTGTTTCTGCCTTGATAATGGTTTTCAACTGTTCACTAAACGTTTTCCCAAAGATGATGATGTTTTCAAAGGGTTTTCTCAAAGAATCATGATTATGTGATTTCTTACATTGCATGTAATGTTTTGCTAGCTTAGGAAAGGTTTTGAGGTCTATAAATGCCATTAGAAACATGCACTGTCCGAATCTAAAAACGGGGTACCTAACACACTGAGCAAACGTACGCCATCGAGGTCGAACGTACGGTCAATGGGCAGAGCACTTGTTCTTAAGTTTCACACGTGTATGCTCAGGCTTGGCTGCATTTCTAGGTTTTGTAAGGCTTAGAATAACGGTGTCTTGTATCCGTTATAACAGGAAGTAGCTTGGTCAGAGGATTCGCTTGAGTACACGAGGTAAGTAAACACTTATACCCTTTTTCGTAAAACGTGGGATATGTTAGTTGACTGACCATGTGTATGATATGAGCATGTCTATTTTCTGTAATCACTTGGTAACTGTGTTATTAAATAAACTGTTAAGATGCATCGTAAGACATGGTACACCAGTACGTGCCGTATAAACGGCCATGGGCTTACTATATAAACTACATATCATGGTCAAATGTGTATATTATACGGGGCTTTGGATCCATTGGTTTCGTGACCTTGATGCAACCATTCCCAATGGTTCGGTCACTACAGGACGGACGTCATTAGTTGGTGTGGGCCACTTGGGATCCGACTCGATCATGCCATTAATGTTACGTACAGTATTTTGTACAATGGCTGGAGCACTAGCATTGTATTATAGGTCCCTTGGGACAGCATCAACCCTGCTGAGAATGGGTGAAATCTCGGGTAGACCATATATGGGAGTTATGACTCATAAAGCATTAGCTTTTTCTACATTAAAACGCTTAGGTAATTATCACCGGTTCTACATCATAAGCTTTGAAAACCCTAAAACTATTAAATGGTGTATTAGCGGAAGTAATGCCTTCTTTTTGGTTATTTTTCGAATTGCACGTTTACCTGTATTAATTGAGCTCATGTTATACCTAAGTGAGGTTTACTTACTAAGTTGTTAGACTTACACGGTTATTATTCTTTAAGTAACCTGATTCACTGCAATGGAAGTGGCAAGAGTTGCTACTGCCCGACTGGTTATGCTTTATCTATAGTTACAAGTTTGTCTTTATTGTTTAGTAGCTCCACACTCTTACTTGATAGATTATAGTGATTCTCAAATTTATTCACCTTCCTTTGCATTTACTATGACGGTTTTTATAAAGGTGATTACCTGTTGGATCACAAGTTGGCTCAACTGGGTAGATTGCCAATGACTCCACCAGATTAGCAAAGGCTAATTTTGGGGGGGTTACACAAACTGAGGTTAAAAGGGTGAAAAAGGGCAAAAAGTGAAGATCTAGCCCCTGCCAATGCGCTCAAGCACACTAGGTGCGATCGAGCGCACAACGCTCGAGCGTATGCCTCGTCAGCCTGTGAAGTCCGCATCGCCCTAGCCGCCATCGCTAACTTGCTTGCTTATGTGTGATCTAGCGCACACCTCGTGATCGAGCGCACTGCCTACGATCGAGCGCACTTAGGGCTGCGCTCAAGCGCACCACCTGCGATCGAGCACACCCCTAACCTGGCAGCACATTTAATTTTGCCTTTAAATAGAACCTTATGTAATTCAAGAAACCTACGATTGGAGGCGCCCTTAGAGGCCATAAACCTCCCTGTTCTTCATTGTAAATCCTCTAAAACGTCATTTATTTATTTAATGCTTTTATTTGTTTTATATTTGTCTCTTGTTTCCATGAGAGGCTAAATTTTCAACTAAGGTTAAAGATGAAGCCTCACCATAGATTTATTTCATTATCTTCATGTTTTTGTATTTAGTTTAATCCGTCGTTTAGTTTTGTGTGTTCGTTTCAATTCAGTTTCGTGAGAAAATTGTGTTGATTGTTGTTTGCGAATCATTAAATGGCCAATATCCGTTGTGAATGGTCCGAGGTACATCGGATGATTCTATCAAGTCCAATATCCGTTGTTATCAATGATACATAGGATGATTCGATTTCGGTTCAATATCCGTTGTGACCATTTAACAGTAAATACATCAGATGATTCGTCTAGATTTTATAATAGCAATAGAACATGCATAGTGCTTAATTGATAGGCGGATGTCTAAGCATGATTATATGTAATTTAATATGGTGAGGTGGATCCTAGACCTTAGTGCTTTTTATTTATTTGTTTTTAAGCATTTTAGATTAGTTTATCTTTATGCACGCCACCTGTTTGATATTTGGAACTAGGTTAAAATAGGGTTCGTTTAGACATTTAAATTAGTTTTTCACAAAACTCAATTATCTGTGATTTCGACCTCGCACTTGCACAACCACTTTACTGCAAAACGATTCGTGCTATTGCGAGTACTTATTTTTGTACGACCAAATTTTGGGTTCCCCGGCAATAGTGCCAAAATTTGGTCATACAAAAATAAGTACTCGAAATAGCACGAATCGTTTTGCAGTAAAGTGGTTGTGCAAGTGCGAGGTCGAACCCACAGAGAATCGAGTTCTATGAAAAACTAATTTAAATGTCTAAACGAACCCTATCTTAACCTAGTTCCAAATAATTGTTTGTGGGTGTCATTGATGATAAACCCTCACGAAACTTCACTCGTTCATTAGGGATGCCTAGGGGTTTAAAAGGCTTGTTGCATATGCTAAATGCAATCGTTTCTCCCACGAAAGCGGACTTATGTTTTTTGCTTTAATTGTGTTTTCATTTTTGTTTTGCAAAGGGACTAGCACAATGTAAGTTTAGGGGTATTTGATCAGTGCTAAATATTGTATATTTGATCCCCCTTAACTTATGTTTGTTAAGCTCTTAGCGTTGTTAATTTCTAATGTTTTAGTTTGTTTTAGTGTTTTATGGTGTTGCAAGTCCTTGCGTTCAAACTGAGGTTAAAGGGTGAAAAAGGGCAACAAGTGAAGATCTGGCCCCCGCCACTGTGCTCGAGCGCATGCCTCGTCAGCCCGCGAAGTCCGCATCGCCCTAGCTGTCAACTTACTTGCGCCGTGAGATTTCAGAGCAGTTACGTGCGATCGAGCGCACTACCTACGATCAAGCGCACTTAGGGTTGCGCTCAAGCGCACCACCTGCGATCGAGTGCACCCTTGACCTGGCAGCACATTTAATTTTGCCTATAAATATAACCTTATGTAATTTGAGAAACCTACATTTGGAGGCGCTCTCAGAGGCCAAAAACCTCCCTTTTCTTCATTGTAAATCCTCTAAAACGTCATTTATTTATTTAATGCTTTTATTTGTTTTATATTTGTCTCTTGTTTCCATGAAAGGCTAAATCTTCAACTAAGGTTGAAGATGAAGCCTCACCATAGATTTATTTAATTATCTTTATGTTTTTGTGTTTAGTTTAATCTGTCGTTTAGTTTTGTGTGTTCGTTTCAATTCAGTTTCATAACAAAATTGTGTTGATTGTTGTTTGCAAATCATTAAACAGCCAATATCCATTGTGATTAGTCCGGGGTACATTAGATAATTCTATCGAGTCCAATATCCGTTGTGATCAACAATACATCGGATGATTCAATTTCGATTCAATATCCGTTGTGACCATTTAACAGTAAATACATCGGATGATTCGTCTAGATTTTATAATAGCAATAGAACATGCATAGTGTTTAATCGATAGGCGGATGTTTAAGCATGATTATATGTAATTTAGTGTGGTGAGGTGGATTCTAGAGTTTAGTGCTTTTTATTTATTTGTTTTTAAGCATTTTAGATTAGTTTATCTTTATGCACGCCACATGTTTGATATTTGGAACTAGGTTAAGATAGAATTCATTTAAACATTTAAATTAGTTTTTCACAAAACTCGATTCTCTGTGAGTTCGACCTCGCACTTGCACAACCACTTTACTGCAAAACGATTCGTGCTATTGCGAGTACTTATTTTTGTACGACCATGGTTTTATTAAGAACATTGTTAATCAGTATTATACCTTAAAGTCAGTGGGAGTAAAATTACTTTATTTAGTCCTGTATATAGATAAAATTTTGTTTGCAAGTAGTGATTTAGGTTTGCTACATAAAGTTCCTCTCACTAAACTTTGAAATGAAGGATTTGAGTGAAAACCTCCTATGTCATTGACATAGAAATTCACAAAGACAAGAATTAAAGAATATTAAGACTGTCTCTAAAGGCCTATATTAAAAAAGTTTTGGAGAGATTCAGAATGAAGGGGACTGTAAATTTTTAGTAGCACCTATTATTAAAGGGGATAAATTTAGTAAAAGTCAATGTCCCAAAATGCATTGGAATAAGAGTAGATTAAAAGTCCTTTGTATGCATCTATAGTAGGCAGTCTAGTGTATGCAGAGGCCTGCACTAATCATGATATTGGACTGGCAGTAGGATTCCTGGGTTGATAGAGAGCTACAAGTCTTGCAGTATATGCAAGAAAAATCAAGAACTATAGATTGACCTACAGCTACACTGACCGTTTAGAGGTGGTTGGTTATTCAAATTCAAATTTTGTTGAATATGTAGATAGTAGAAAGTCTACTTCATGGTATATTTTGTTATTGCTAAGGGACTATATCATGGAGATGCAGGAAGCAAACTAAAGTTGATTTGCATGCTATGAATGTAGTTCAGAGGCATTACGGTTGAGACTTTTTATTAAAGGTCTCAAGATTGTCCATTTTATAGCGAAACTCATAAAGATTTTTGACATAAAGTATTTCACTATGAGAGAGAATATTAAGAGACGTGAGGGTCTATTAAGTATTGAATTAATGATTGGGAATCCTATAACTAAAAGTTTACCAGTAAAGAAGTATATAGTCATGTGGAGTATACGAGATTCATTAATTCATTTTGTGTTAAGTTTCTCTCTAATGGTCCATAGACATAAAGTAATTGTTATAAAGTTTTTGTGCACATATATTGGTTTTATATGTTGGGATAAATAAAGTTAGACCCAGAATAACTTATTGGAAGTTATTCATAAAGAATTATACCTTATAAAGAGTTTATTTAGAAAGATTAATACATTGTAATTCGTGGAAGGAATTGTTAACATAATAATATAACCACCATGATTCATGTATTGTATCTCTCTAAATAAAACCAAAGCTTGAGTAGTTTTTAATTATGGCCATATTCAGTTTTAGTTACCCAAATGATTTTAAAAATGTGTCATGTGCTCCAAATGGGAGAAGGTTAGAATAAATCTTCTAAGGTGGCACACTTGTCACATATATTATATGTATATAGCATATAATATTAATAGAGTTTTTATTTCAATTAAACTTTTGGGTAATTAATATACTGATAAATATTAAAGGTGAAAATGTGTATCATCTTACCAAAAGTTGTCTCCCTTGATGGAAGGAAGCAACGTAAAGTTAATTAGATAAGGATTTTGACCTATAAATAAACATGTGATTCTCTATCAGTTACAACTTTAACGTGAAAAATAGATAGGCTAAAAATCCGTATCTATCATTCTTCAACAAAGTGAGGGTTGTAGTATTGCAAATTGAGGGTTCTAGGATTGTGAATTCAACAAATATTCAACTCTAGAGTATTCAATTCAAGTGCTTAAATAACAATGGCCAGATGTTAGTATTTCTACTTTATGTTTATATAATAATTTTCTCCCAAATTCTTACATGTCATTAAAAATTATTTAAGTACCATTGAGAGCATACAAATGTAGCTTGTAATTTGTTTTTGTATGTTAATTTGTTTTAGACAGTTTTTTATATTTTGATTTTTCTCTATGATCATCAACACTTGAACCACAATTATATAGCTTACAAAATTAAAAATATATAAAGAATGTATATATATTCATCAACCCATTAATTGATATAACTTAAATAAAAATAAAAATCCATATATAAAAAATTACAAAGATAATTTGATTACCTAAAGTGTAAATTGAGAAAGTAAATCCATGTGAAAGTTTGATAACATATTTAAAAAAATTCAAGAAGCTCGATTTTTGCCTTAATTTCTTTAAAAAATTATTATAATATCTATTTTTTTCTATTTTTTTTTTCCTGGTTTTCATTCTCAATTATTTAAAATTCATGAACAGAGAAAAATGTGAAGAAATATACTTTTTTGGCGGGCTCATCTCCTTTCTTCCCATCCCCCCTGCCGGTCAAGTCACCCTTCGAAGGTGGTACATCAGCCATTTGGCCGAATCAGGAAGTCCAATTAGTCTAGGTTACCAAAAAAAGAAAGAAAGAAAAAAAAGTCCAATTAGTCTAGCACAAACGCCCAACATCATGAATGGCTCCAAATTAACAATGCTCAGCAACTCAATGATATCAGGTAATGGATATGAATAGATTAGCTTGTGTAGCAACCTACCTTTAACAACGCGAGTTTTTTATTTTTTTTAATGCAACTACTTCTTTTAAGAATTTATTTTGCCCTACAATTTTACAGGCTAAAAGTGCATTTCAAACAAATCGAAAGTGTCTCTTTTAGGATTGTGTTTTTAAAAAATAGTGATTTGTAAAGGTGAAAAATATATGTTTTCAAATTATAAGGAAATGGTGAGTTATTAAAAACACATTATTTAAAAGGTGAAACTGCAATTTTGACTATTTTGTTGAGCTATATATATATATATATGTGTGTGTGTGTGGTATACAATCTATGTATAGTAATATAACAACATTACCCTAATAAAAGTCCCACAGCCTTATACGATAAAAGTCCTAAAATCTATTTGAGAAGGAAAGGAAAAAATATGAGAAATGTTTTGTTTCTATTTTTTGCTCATTTTTTGTCCGGCCGTATAAGAGATGGGCAAATTCATCATTGAATATATGGGACCACATGTAAATGTTATATATTCAATGGTGAATTTACAAAAGAGATGAACAAGAAATGTATGTATAATACTTCTCAGAATATATATAGAGTTCCATACTTCTCTTCTCTATTCTTGTTCAATGAAACGATAATATTAGGAAAAAAAGAAAAGAAAAAAGAGATAATAAAAATCAAACTCAAATTAATTAATAATAATGCTATTTAGTAAACTCTTATAGTACTTTTGTTACACAATTAGGATAACGTGAAAAAGAAAATTGGCTCTTCGTTTTTTTATTTTTCTTCTGCAAGTGCTAATCCAAGGGTTACATCATTAAGTTGTATGACACTCATATAAGAGTCCACTAAATAGCATTAGTTATCTATATATAAAAATTAAAAATAAAAGATTAAAAGGAAAACAACATAAAATCGAAAATAGGAAATCCTTAATGTCATCACAGGATCACCTCACTGAACCTCTGTTTCACATGACTAACGAAAGAAGATGACATACTTAAGGAACTAGATTCAGGTGAAATACTTAAAATATATTTACTAAAATTAAGAAAACACAGAAAAGTTATTTTTGTTTTGACTATTTTTCTGGTTCTTTTTATACTTTTTGGCCGTCAAAGATAAATGAAATTTCTATATATGTCTAGGGATTAATTTCGTAATGTGAAACGCTTCACCTGCATGCAATAGATAAACTAGATCTCTATGAAATATATATATATATATGTATACATAATTCTCGGACATATTTCAACATGCCATATTTTACACCCAAAAAAAGTTCATAATGTAAAGAGTACGTACTTTTAAACAAAGAAATATATACCTGAGCAGAGAAGATAATGACTCAAGAATACTACTCTTCCTCAAAGAAATATATACCTGAAGGAGTTTCTCTCAGCGCATGGGGATTTATAGCAAAACCCTAAGAGAGTATCAATAATTAATAATTATAACAAAGTGAATGCAATGAGCTGGCTGTTAATTTCTTTTTTCCTTAAGACTGTTTCGCCCCTGTGATTTCATTATTCAAACTTCCGCTAGTATCGGATATATAATATTAATAGTGGCCTTGTTCAAAAAAAAAAAAAAAAAAAATAGTGGCCGAGAAATTAAAATCCTTGAAATCCACAGCTAGAAGATTCCGCTATCTCACTGGTTTGAAAAAACAAATTAAAACAACTCGAAAATTGTACTGCATTGTCTTACATGGTTTAACTTCCAAGTTTGTGTATATTATTTTATTACACAAAAGACGAAAATGAAACATAAAACTTGTATATAAAAGGCAATTTGGCTAAAATTAAATGCGAAGCCTTTCTATAGAAGACAAAAGAGAAAGACTGAGGCACAGTATACACACAGAAGGAGAAGAAAGTTTTCATTTGTTGCCTTGTTAGATATTTTATCTTTGATCTAAATGGTATGATTTATCACCAAGTGTAGGAGTTCATATGTCATCGATTATGTCTGCTGAATTCCAAATTTCCAGCGACAAGAAGATTTCAATACCTTCAGAAATATCCAGATGCCCTACGTCGTCCCAACTAGTTTTTATTATTATTATTACTATAAGAGAAAGTAGTCTTCGTTCAATCATTCCTATAATGAAAATTATAATGCGTTCGGCCATCTCTTAAACACAACAAAACAATATATAGCACCTAATTCTTGCTTGGTTAAAGGTTTGACAGCTATATGAACAAGGCCATGGGCGTATGGGATCACCTGAGCGTTGTTTTGGCTGCATGTAGTACAACACGATGTTGTCTAGTAGAGCCGGTTCTTGTGGCCGAAGCAATGGCAGCTATATACGCAGTGGATTTATGTAGGGAGATGGGTTTTTAGATATAATCATGGATGGAGATTCCATACAGATTGTCGATGCATTCAAAATAGTGGGTAAAAATTGGAGCAAAATTGGTCATTTCATTGAAAGAATAAAAGAAGGTTTGCGTTTGCTGCGATTGTGAAGGCATGAACATATAAAGCGGGAAGCGAACTCAGCTGCTCATAGTCTTGCAAGGGAGGCTATTTTAGATGTCATATATAAAGTCTGAGTTGAAGAAACCCCAAACTGTATCTATGGTATTGTAACTAGAGAATTTCGCATGCTCCTACTTGATTGATTGATTGATTTTCTTTTTTCCCTTTTCTTTTTTTTTTTCTAATCCCCTTACTTGATTGATTATTCATCAACAAGGTTATAATTTGTTAAAAAAAAAATGAATACTTTTGTCTATTCATTGTTTCTTTGGGGAATAAATGTAGAGATTCATTGTAAATAATAATGATAATTTTATTTCGACAATTGGAATTAATAGTATAATTAATAGGGATAAATGTAAAATTGGTTATTGTCATTGACCTAAATTACAAATCACTCCATGTAATATAAAAAATAATTTATAAGTCTCTATAGTTGGCTTAAATTAAAAATCACTCCCTGTGATAAAAAAAATAATTTATAAGTCCTCAAAGTATGCCAAAATTAAAATTTACTCCCTAAAATCAATTTTCATTAAGTAAATTGACAAAATCTGTCACTTAGCCACGTTATACCCGGCCAATAAAAACGTGACACGTGTTATTATTAATTTATGACTTTCAAAAATAACAATTAAGATTTTTCACATCATTTTACGACGCCAACTAAGATTACAATTAGCCTTGATCACTTCATGCCATATTATTACAGTAAATTAACTTAATCTTTTATATTCTCAAAATTTTATCCTATGCATAATCTTGATCTTCCTCAACTACATAAAATACAATTGTCAAATTCTCGCAAAATGCTCTCAAATCGTGGCAAAGAAGATAAAAATGAGAGAGAGTTATGCACTCACTACAAAAAACAAAGATTTTTGTGACGTTAATAGTAAGGTTTTTTACGTCACCCTAGGGGTGACATGTGAAGAAAAAAAAGATTACCCCTACGGGGTGACATTTGGAAAGTAGGTCGCATGTCACCCCTAGGACAACATACAAAATTTTCCTAGGATGACGTGCAAAATTTCAGACATCGCCCCCTAAGGGTGACGTGTAAAATGGGTCACACGTCACCCCCAATAAGTGACTTGTGAACCATTTTCCACGTCACCCCTAGAGGGCGACCTGTAAAAATTGGTTTACACATCATCCATAGGGGCGACGTTGGATCCATGGGTCACACGTCACCTTCAGGGGTGATATGTAAACATGTCATCCACAGCTAGAGGCGACCCGTGTTTACATGTCACCCCTAGAGGCGACGTGTGAACCATCCCACACATCGCCTCCTACGTGCATGGGGAAGGCATGTGCGCCCCCTGCCAGTTGCTCTTCTTCTTCGAATTTTTTCGTTCTTTCTAGCACCCTTCGAATATTTACTTTCCTTCTAATTTTTGCTACTTCTCTTCCTCTTCTCTTCTTCTTCTCTCCTCAGCTCCGTCAATCACTCCTCTCTCCAGCCGACCGATATTAGCTTGTTCCTCCGCCGACGCACACCTGCACGTGCTTAGGTAAGAAATTAATTTAAATTAATTTTATTATTTACATATACTTCCTTGTTTTTTTAATTAATTCAAAATAATAGAATAATCAGAATAATAGTATTCTTAGGTTGGTGAGTTCATGTTCATGGAATGCTAGCATGCAATATATATTATTAGATTTTTTTTTTTTTTTGCAAGCATATATATATTATTCTTTATTTAAAATTCATATAAAATTGGTAATATTTAATATATAGGTGTACGTTAGAATGTTTTTTTCATTTTGGTGTTTAGATTTTAGATTCATTGTTGGATGTGTTGGTGAACACCCGATTGGTGATTAGGTACTTTGATTGTTGGGGTTTTTTTTTGTTAATTTCTTAATCCTAACCGAATGTGTCTTGAGGTTTTGGCGTTGAGTTTTGGATTTGATTCTCTCTGATTGTTTCGGTTTGGAAGTCCTCTGCCATAGCTGATTATGAGTGTAAAATCTGGAGTGTTTTGATGGCCAAAAGGTGGGATGTTTATGCCATAGCCGAATGGTCAATTTTTCAATTAATTTATTTTTTTTCCCTCTTTTGGCCAACTGTCCAAGTTTGAGCCGTTCCTTGTTGCCAACCAAAAATTAGCAACAATTAAGTATTAACACGTTTAAACAGGACACAACATGACATGATGCTTTCTAATTCTAAATTAAGTGTGTTGTTATGATTTTTTGTTTGTCATTATTGGAATCTCTGGTTTTGGGTTCTTTGACTGCCCCATCGTTCTTGATGAGTCAACGTTTGAATTCTAGGGTTTTTTAACCTTTTTTTTTTTTTAATGAAATAATCGATTTCTTTTAGTTTCATTATGAAATTAGTTTTTATGATTTGTATTCTGTTGTTCAAGGAACAATTTTTTACCTATCAACTTACATCAAATAGATTTGGTGATCTTGTCAAGTTTATCAGAGGTGGCCTGTGAATCGGTATAGCTGTGGTGGTTATAAATTAGTGCGAGTAAATCAGGTTCTTTTTTTCCTCACTCTAAGTAAATTTGGCTGTCATGTTATATCTCTCTTGGTTTTAACTTAATAAAAAAAATGTAGCATAATAAACAATAGTAGCATAAGGAACACCCATGTTTCTTCTATACTAGATATTCTGAAGTAGGTTTTTAACAGAGCATTTTACTACCTGGCCTTTGTTTCCTTTTTACAAATGGATTTAAGTTTCTTCTTGTAGTTTAGGCTATAAGGTGCAGTCCAAATGATTTTTGTTTCCTTTGTACAAATGGGGTTCAGGCCCAACAAAATATGGACCATATATATATATGTGTGTGGGGGGTGTAATTGGATTCTTTTTCTTTTTCTTTTTCTTTTTTTTGTTTTTGTTTTTGTTTTTGTGTTTTTTTCAACAATTGATTTCATAAAATAAATTAAAAAATGGAAAGTACTAGGGACCATATGCCTACCGCCTACTATGTGGACATGGACCAATTCTAACAAAAGGAAAAGAACTCAAAAATGAAGTGCGGAAAATAAAAAAGAAAAAATACCGCACTTTCCCCAATCCCTTCCACCCTTTCTTCTTAAGAATTTGATAGCCCTATGGAAGGATATTTCACCATCTCAGGTAGCCTAGTTGCATGCTTCGAAGGATCTTCTTAGGAACGTAATTCCCAGATTTGTGACCTAGCTTGTCTGAATAGATCCTTGCGAAGTTTAGCATGAGAGGGCTCTTTGAGACATTGAAGAACCGAAGCTTGTGGTTCATATTGTGTCTCAAGAAGGATTGTGATGAATGAATGAGTTTTAGTACTCACTTCCTTGTCATTGGGCAAGTTTGGAGTTGACGGGTGCTCAACTTGCTCCCCTTCTCCTTCCTCCTCCTTTTTATCAATAATGAGAGGCTCAGCTACTAACGAAGATGGTTTAGGCGATGATATCTCGATGGTTTCCCCATTCTCAATTTGCATGTTAGGTGTGGAATCCAATAAGGCCTCAGCTTGCTCACGTATCATGTCAAGGTCCAGATCACACTCAAATTTTGCAAAGCACTCTTCCAAAGGATCCTCCAGACTTGGCTCATTAAAAGTCTTAACTTGCTCAAGGAACCTGTCAAGGTCTAGGTCACATTCAGATTGATCAAAGTACTCTCCCAAAGGATCCTTAAGACTTGACTCATTAATAGTCTCCTCAACAATTTCCTCTCTCCCAATAGTGGTTGTAGTTGGACATGCTCATGATAAGGATTGCTGGTGTCATCCTTATCAATCATGTATTGTCATCTCACCTTCTCCTGACTTTGAAGCTCCTCTTCCTCGATTCTGTTGAATTCTATAACTAGATGATCAATCTTTCCTTCCAACCTTGCAATTTCTTGAGTATTGGCCATGGTGGCATCCTTGAGTTCTTTAATGGGTTGGTTGGCTGTTTGCCTAAACGCATTTAGTGCGTCTTCCAATGATAATTCTAATTGTCGCATTGAATGGTGGATTGACCGATTAGTTGCTTGAAGGATTTGAGAGAGTCTTCCAATGAGGATTGATAGTCGTAGGATGAAAGATGGAAATATTGGTTGTCGAACTGCAGATATTCAGGATGGTGCAATTCATTAATTTGGGAAGCATAATTTCCCGTAGCATGAGCTTGCCTCGAGAAATTAGAATAGTTAGTCCAATTTAGGGTGTAAAAATTGGAATTTGATTCAAACCCCAACGTGGAGAAATTAGTTTTCATCTGTGATAAGTGTTAAAGTATTCATATTTTATCCCTTAATTTTCATTTTGTTAATTTCTAATTCTTTTTATTCTGTGCTATTTTATTTCTTTTTTGTGTTTTTTGTGTTTTTTAGGTCATGGAAGAAAAGAAAGCATTTCTAGAAAAGTTCCAAGCTTAAGGGAAAAATTGGGAAGACCTAAAAGATGTGGTTAAGTTTAACCAAATAAAGGAAATGATTAAATCAGAATTTCTCTAATTGAAGCCAAAATCGGATTAGATTCAAATTTGGATTCTGCACATGTCTCTATATTTTGACCATAACTTTGAACTCAAGGATCGGATTGAGGTGATTCTAGTGACATTGAAAAGCTAACTTAAAATAATGCAAATCATTGTGAAATAGAATTTTCCTAATTTGGAACTGTGCTATGCCAAAATCACTCCGCAATAAAAGAACGCAAATCTGGACAAATCTTATTCTGATTTTGATTAGGATTGCTTCCTAATTTGACTAGGAGACAGAATTCTAAATTTTCTAAGATTACTAGGACTTCTAGAATTTTTCTAAGCCTATAAATAGACATTTAAGCCTCTTAGAAAAAGACACAATCTCGGGGAGAGGAATTGGAGACTAGTTCTATGAGTGGTTCTCGGTTCTTTCTTTTCCCTTTCTTTTTAGTTTTATTTTAATCATGTGTAACTAACTCTTTAGTAAGGCTTGATTGAAGCCTTGATTATGTTTATTTAATATTTCAATATTGGCGCATTTGTGATAATCATATTGTGATACTGAACTTGATTAATTCATGTTTTATCGAATTCCTTATATGAATGTGTGTGGCTAGCATATACATGTGGTATGAATTAGTTATTTAAGTCAATTTGGATAATCGAGTCCTGAGCTTAATAGAGTGACAAAAGAATCTCCTCACAGGTTCTTGGGTTAATCAACATGGGGAAATGGGAGTAGACACCCATGCCCTAGGCCTCATGTATTTCTCGATTTTCATAGATTTATGCTTTCTTAAAGAACAACTTAGTAGACACCCATGCTAAATCTTTTAAGAAAGAAAAGATTTAGAGTAGACACCCCTACCTTTTAATTTATCTTTATTTCTTTTTCATAATATCAAGTTTGTGACAATCTTGATAATTAATTAATTCCAAACAGAATTAGCAATAATGATGTTGTACTTGCGTATTATACTATTGCTTTGATCTTGTGTACTTGCGAGTTAAAACGTAACAAATATTATATACTAATTTAGGTAGTATTTGCCACAACACTTTTTGGCGCCGTTGCCAAGGATTGTTTAATTTTGTTTGGAATTTTTTTTTCCTTAGTTCATTTTATTTTATTTTATTTTTAATTTTAATTTTCTTGTTACTTGGTTTCTGGAATTTTAATTTCGTTTTGCAGCGGTGTGATCGAGCACTGCTACTAGGAGATCGAGCGCAAAGTCAAATAGCCGCACCGAAGATGTTGTGTTTCCTTTCTTGTTTTGTAGTTTTCCCAAGTGCGATGGAGCAGCCCAACCTGTGCGATCGAGCGCAGTGCCAGGCAATAGCTATGTTCCAGCACTTCAGACCGTTTGTGAGTTCTCCCTTTTATTTTTATTGTTATTTTTTTTTTTTTTTTTTGTTATTTAATTTTCTTTTTGTTGTTTTACTCATGTGGGGAAACATTTCGACATGCCATGAGCCATGTTCATGTTGCCATGACCCTTATCACCATCTTAGAGATTGTCCTTTAACAAGACAAATTTCTAACTATCCTTATGGGCATATGAACACATCGTACTCTAGACCCAGGAACGAAGACTATTTTGATTCCTTTAACCCAACATGAAGCAAACAGTCAAATTTCTTATGGCAAGCTCAAGCTCTTGAAAATTATGCTCCACAATTTCATGAAATGCACCATCAATCATATCTGCAGTTATATGATCATTAATATTCCTCTCAATCAGCTCCACAACAATAATATCAAGCTGAACCACCTCCTCCTGGGGTTTCTGAAGAGTTGTTAGATAAGATCAGAATATTGACCAGAAGTACACGGCAAGTGGTTAAGGAGATGAAGGCCCACCGCAAAGAACAAGCCGATATTCTCAAAGAAGAAGAAGAAGAAGAGTACCAAAGTCAGTCGATGGCCACTCTTAATGGACACTACATGGAGGAGGAGAATATTTGATATCATGAAGATGAGCCATCTTCTATCAATTCGCCTCAACAATATCAAGAAGAGGAGCCATCTCCCATATCTTGGCACCATCAATCATCTCCACAGTTCTATGGTCAATCATACTCTGTTCTTAGCCATAGTGAGGCCAATATGCAACTGCTGGAATACATTACTGATGTAGACCGGGATGCTTGGGAGTACATGAGGAAGAAGGGGAGAGACGTTGAAGTGGATCCACCCCGAAGGATGGCAACACGCTCCCAGACCAGAGCTGCAACAGAGGCCCAACAACAAAAGTCTCTGGGCCTGCGAACGATCGCAGACTACCCTGCGATCGATCGCAGCACTATCACCAATAGTGCTGCGGCTACTGAGCCAGCGAACGATGACGGGCGACCGATCTGCGATCGATCGCAGAACTATCACCAATAGTGCTGCGGCTACTGAGTACGCGAACGATGATGGCGATCGAACGCCCTGATCGTTCGCCCATCTGCGAACGATCGCACCTGTGCTGCGTTCGATCGCACACGGGCAACTATGTTACTTTTCTGCGCTTTTAATTACTGCACCGACTTTAATTTCCCTGTTTTAGTCTTATTAGGGTTTTAGAAGCCCTATTTCGTTCTTTATTAAACCTGAGGCTATATATACATGTTTATAGCCTCCAAATAAGGTAGTTTTTATTATTCATCAGTTTACATTCAATAAGAACCTCAGAGTTGAGTTTTCTTTAAAACTTCCTTTGATTTATAGATAGACTCTATAATTTAGAGAAGAATTCCCTAATGTTTGAGAGTATCAAACCCTAGGAATTAATTATCTTTCTTCTTGTACTGTTTTATTGGCTTCCGCTTAGTCAGGCTGCATCAATTACCAAGTTAGACTCATATAAAGAGGAGCCACCACCTATCTATTGTCCTCAACATTACAAAGAAGAAGAGTGTCAAGGTCAGTCGGTGGCCAATCCTAATGGGCATTACATGGAGGATGAGTGGACCTACTATCATGAACAAGCTGTCATACTGAAGAATGAAGAAATGGTTGACAATCAAGTGGAAGAGAGGAATGAAGAGCAAATTGAAGTTCCACAGAAGCCACATCGAGAAAAAGAAGAGAGCACTGAGACTTCTTCAACATCAGCTCTTATTTCCGAAGTACCAATAGTCCAAGAGAGAAGTTTGTTGGGGTTATGTGATGAGCAAATTGAGGATATCAAGATAGATAAACTTCCAGAGTATTCTCCTCATATTATTACAGTTCATGATTCCCTTCCATATCAGAAACTTTTTGAGAAGACTCAGAGTGGTCCACCCCGGTCTATAGACATTTGGAATCACCCTGCAATAGGAAAAAATCATTCTCTTTGGTGCAAGACAAGAAAAGACTAGTGCTTCAAGTTTAAAAGGAGGACAACTGTAACGATCTAGGGAAAAACACTAGCCACATCTGCGCTATTACTCCAAAAGTACAAGTCAATTTAGAGCTTCCTTAGAATTCATTATAAAGCCTAGTTTCATCTAGTAACTAGGCAATGTGGGATTTAGCACTCATAACTATCTTTATAAACCACCCACTCTATATGGACTTTTTTTCTCATCTTCCCAAACAAACTCCCCCTCTTAAATTCTTGACATCCTCATCAGGGCCATGCCATGTAGTGCTTCAGTACCACATGACCTGACGTTACTAGGTAGCTTTGATATCACTTGTAACGATCTAGGAAAAAGCACTAGCCAGATCTGCGCTATTACTCTAAAAGGACAAGTTAATTTGGAACTTCCTTAGAATTCATTATAAAACCCAGTTTTGGACACAATTCGAAGTCGCCTGTCAAAATTGAATCCCCATAATTGGTTTACAAATGGCTTGGCTTCAAGGGAGAATAGAATATCCACATTGGCATTTGAAGAAAGGGGTGACATGCGAAGAAACGCACGTCACCTTGGGGGTGACGTGGAAAAATATCTCTCGTCATTAAAAAAAATTTTAGTCTACCGGATTGAAGTTCTTTTTTTACACATCACTATTGGAAGGTTACTACCCTATTAATGACCTTTTTTGGCCAAAAAAACGTCATAACTGGAAGGTCACCAAAAAATTGTTTTTTTTGTAGTGAAGGGCAGCAAAGAAAAACAACAACATGTTTGTATTGAGATTACAATAGGCAATACATGAATGTCCTCTAGCATTAATCTTTCATCACATCTTTTAGGTCCCACTACAAAATAATGATTTGGTTTAATAACTACTTCTAGGTCTTTACAAGACATTACATATTCATGAACGTTTGATTAGCATGCAGACAAAAATCTTGGTGGTCCGCACACAACATCTCATTTATATGCCTTTCAAAGATCATGGCATATGAATTTCTCGAGAAGTCCTTTATGAATTTGTCTCAAAACAAGAATCTCAAACCAACCATGTATACACTCTTCACACAAAAAGTGTAACACCAAAAAAAAAAAAAAAAAATGTATTTCATAAACAAGAAAGCAAGAACAAAAAAAAAATGCAATGCAAAGAAAAATACATGCTCTATGATATTCAAAAATAAGCAAAACAACCAATCATAGGCATGTTATTGACTCACCTAAATTAAGGTGAGATCACTACTACTCCCTCTCAATGGGTGAATGGTATAATCCTTCCTAACCCACTCTTGAACAATCTTAGGACTAGATTCGTGACACACATTGGGTCTCAATTTAAAACAATTTAGTCGAATATGACCAACTTTGTAACAATGATGACAAGTGGGAACAAACCTTTGAGAATGTTGTCTTTTATGAGAAGAGATATATTTAGACTTTGATCTAGGCAAACACAACTCTGTATCATATTTTTCTTTCTTATGAGTAGCCACATTTTTCCAAAGTCTTTAGGATTTAAATTGATAGTTTGGTCTGATGTGACCAATAATACCACACTGGTGGCATGTAGAAACAAACTTAGCCTTGAGTTTGTTTCTTAGAAGAGGTATTAGATTTGGGCTTCACACATTTATTCGAACAAGAAGTTTTGCCCTTATCCAAACAGACTATATTAGCCTTGGCTTCTTGATGTAGTGCAACGCAACTTAATGGGCTGTAGTGAAGAACAACAAATGCGTAACGGATAGATAATTCTAGATCTTGAGTCTATCTATGATTTCAAGGAAAATATAAAGAAAACTCACTTATGAGTAATTCTTATCCAACAAAAATCAATAATCAACAACAACTGCTCTTTTCTGGAGGCTATAAGCATATATATATATAGCCCTAAGACTCCTAAACCTATTAAAACACGAATTAAGGACTTCCAAAACCCTAACCCTAATAAAATAATACCATAACGCCGTTTAAAGATAATAAAAACGCAATAATTAACATAATTGTCTCGTCTGCGCTCGACGTGCACTCGAGCACATATGGGCACTCGATTGTGCGCTCGATTCGCACCTGTCGGTCGCTCTAACTGAGAGTATTGAGCGTATGCACTCGATCGTAGGATCAAGCATAGTACCAGAACCTTCTGTAATCTGCATCACTCTCCCTAGGTTGGAGAGAATTCGTCCTCTAATTTAGTTGATTCTTTCCACGGCCCTTCGGATGCCCAATCAACTCATTCCACTCGCCGTTCCTCAAGATTAAGGCAAGGTAATACCCCAAAATAAGCGCAATGCTAGTCATCATCGGCATACCTTAATGTTTGTCGTAAAAGCCCCATACACCACTTGGCAATACTTCAGATTTGCCATTCTTTTGCCGTTCATTTTCTCTTCCACGTGCCATGAAAATATTCAAGAATGGGTCAGCCACTGCTTCCCCTGTGAACATATAATTTTCCTCATCTGCATAAAATTCACCATAATCATTGTGAGGATAATTTAAAATATCTTCAATACCAAGAAAATCGACGTAATCAACATCTTCGCCATTAAAATTAGGCACTTCACCTGAAAGGTCTTCATCAACCTCTTCATCATCAGCAATGTCATCTCTTCATAATCGGCAATGTCATCCATGGGCTCTTCATCTTCCAATTAGTCATCTTCGTCGTAGTAGAGGCTGCCAAACATGTGATGCAACCCATATTCTTTTTACTCTTCCTCTAGGTTGGATGCCAAAGGTTCTTCAATTGGATCTTCCTCATTGACGTCATCATCATAGATTGGTGGAGAATTCCAATTTACAAACCCTTGTGAAGGATCTTCATCTTCAACACCCTCATGCTTGAACTCGTCATCAATGAATTCAAATTCCTGAAACTCTCCATCCACAGATTCTTTTTCCTCCTCTACAGAATATGGATTCGGTTTATGGATTTGTGGTTGGCAAGTAGGAGTCTAATTGGCCTGTCGTAGACTCTTAGCCGCACTCCATGTTTCTCTAAATACTTCTTTTTTGTAGGAATTTTCTATTTTCTTTGTTACAACCATAGACCCTTGTCTCCAATTTTGTGACTGTCGTCCCATGGTATAATTATGGGGCAAGAAAGTGACTCACATCTTTTTCAATAGGTGCTCCCAATTATTGATCTTCAATTTACCTTGCCGCACCCGATTTTGCTTCAGTTGTTGCCACACGCAGCAACTCTTCCCCGGAAGGTGTGTACCACCAAAGAGACTCGTCATTCATCAAGCACCCTATTGAACTCAAAAACCTCTTCAACAGCTAACACCCAATCCAAAAATTCTTTGAGTTGTAGATCCCCTCGGAATTTTGGAATCTTGAGTTCGACTCTACTCACCCGTTGATTGTCATGAGCTTGCACAAGGTGCTAACGTCCGTGCGCTCGACGCTCAGTAAACGGGTTTCTAGATCCACTCCCTTTATGACCACACAAGTTGGATATTTGGGTGGTGAGGTCTTCAATTTGATCCCTCATAGCCCTGAACTGATCCTCCTTGTATTGCCAACGTTCAGCGATAGATTTGCCTTCCGCCTCGGCAAATTGTGGTATTGGTTGGCAACGACAACTGTTCAGCCCACTGCTCATGTGCCGCAAGCGAATTGCAAGTTGCTCATTATGTACTGTCTCCGTGTGCACGTACACATCATTCATGTCTATCAGATGATTACTCCTCCCCATTCATGAAAAGTAACCTGAGCTTTGATACCAACTGATATAGCGCGACTTAGTAGGGTGCAGCGAAGAACAACAAATATGCAAGGGATAAATAATTCTAGGTCTTGAGTCGATCAATGATCTAAGAACTATTCTTAAAATATAGAGTCTATCTATGATTTCAAAGAAAATATAAAGAAAACTTACCTATGAGTAATTCTTATTCAACAAAAATAAATAATCAATAACAACTGCTCTTTTCTGGAGGCGATAAGCATATATATATATAACCCCAAGACTCCTAAACCTATTAAAGCACGAATTAAAGACTTCTAAAACCCTAACCCTAATAAAATAATAACATAACATTGTTTAAAGATAATAAAAACGCAATAATTAACATAATTGTCCTGTCTGTGCTCGATGTGCGCTCGAGCGCATATGGGCGCTCAATTGTGCGCTCGATCGCACCCATTGGTCGCTCTGACAGAGAGTATCAAGCGTATGCGCTCGATTACAAGATCGAGCGCAGTACCAGAACCTTCTATGATCTGCATCACTTTTTTAACATTCACAGGCTTAACAAACAAGGTCCTTCTTTCAGATTTAGAAGCATGTGAAGTAGAGTTACCAACATTATCAACAATCATACTAAGCTTGTTATCAACATAGAAAAAAATCTTTTCTAACTATCACTAGAGGATTTTTTAGAGGTCTTTAGAATCTTTCAAATCATTCTCAAGTTATATATTCTTTTCAACAAGCATAGACATCTCAGAATTTAAAGAGTCAATCAAGGCATATGATTCAGACAATTTGGTCATTATAGACTCTTTTCCTGTTCTACATCTTTAAAATTCTTACAAATCTTTTTGTATTTGTAGGACAATTGACTATACCTATTAGAGAGAATCTTGTACACATCTTTAAGTTCATCAAAACCATAAGAGTCGCTGATAAGGAACTGAGATGTATTCATAGTGAAAAAGAGTCAAGGGTCTCACTCAGGAATTTAATCCTTCACGGTGTGAACCCGCTCTGATATCAATTGAAAAATGATAAGCAAACTCCAAACACCAATAATGTCGAATTAAAAGATAAGAGGCAACAAACATACAATCACCAAAATATGTAAAACAGTAAATCACACAGACACATATTTTGGTGACGAAGAGAAAACCTTTTAGAAACCGCTCTTAACCTCTCTAGGGCAGCCAAACCCAGGAAATCATTATAAGAAAATTATCCAAAGATTACAAACACTGGGACACTTACAACCATTTGCAAGTCCTTGGTTCTGTAAGATCAACAAGCCTTCAACTCGTCTCCTAGCTCACAATCTTCTTCACGTGATTCTCCTTTATTGGACTCTACTAATAGACTTATCAATCTTAGTTTAATCAAAGGAATAACTCAAACACTAACAGATACAATTTAAAGCTCACAACGTAAATCTCTCTTAGCTCAGCCTCTCACGAACTCTATGATACCTCTTTCTAGCCATAGAGATGAATATATATGAGTCCCTAAAACCCTAGACACGTCACACACTTTACACACGTTTAAAAATGGCTTCAGATACGTGCTGTTCAAACATGGAGTATGCGTGTCCGGATGGTTCTAGGGCAACATCGCTAACTGGAAAGACTTTTGGTTTGGCGTGTCCGAATAGGGTGTAGACAGCAGCGCAGCGTGTCCAGATGGGGTGCGGACGGCCTACAGACAACAGCGATGAAACTCTCAAAAATTCTCATCCGGAGGGGCTTGCTTTCTATCCGAACATTCTAGCATGGAGATCGATATTTCTCACTGGATATTGTGTCTAGGCCGTCGGACAATCTTGCATTGGGGATGATTCTTGGTACTTGAAGCGTCCATTTGATCACCAGATTTAGCCGGCAAAAGAAACTAACACCAAGCTTCTCCTTCCAATTTTGTCTTGCCCATTAAGGTTTGATTGCAAAAATCATTTCAATTAATAGGATCTTGTTTAAGGTTGAGTTTTGGTTTGAATGTCTTCATGGGTGTTCAATGGGTATCAATTAATGGGTTTTGTTATTGAGTGTTTTTTCTAGGCCAAAGTACTTGAGCTCGACACAAACTTAAATGAGCCGAGCTCGGACAAGGAAAACTTGTCCAAGCTCAGCTCGTTTACACCCATATTGGAACCTTATCCATGTTGTTTACGGTTCTTATCCCCCAATTCACTTTTTATGGTTCTTGATCCTTGTAACGTAGGTTACTCATTAACTTTTCTTTCATAATTTGCTAACTCTTGTAGCAATATCATTTTTTTATATATATATTTACAATATGCAATAACATACTATTTCTCAAACTTGGTTTTCCTTCCAAAACTCAACATTTTACAAATATAATTCCGCTTAACACATGTTAAAGTGATGATGTTCATATATAAAATAACAAGGTTCATTTGAAACATATATATCATGCTTTAAAATAAGTTGTAAGTTCTCAATAAGTATTATACTTATATGTACGTATATGATTGGTTCTTGACATGCAATATTAATTTGGGTGTATATAATAATTTAATAACTCAAGAACATATATAAAAAAAAAACCGATACATAAAAAGATGGAGATTAGTGACATGTGAGATACACATGTGTCATTTGAACATGTGAGATACACATGTTTTTTTAATAGTAGGGGTAAAGTTAGAATAAATTTATTAAAAACTCATGTGCATCTCACATGTCATTAAAAAAATGAATACATGTCACTTTTATAGATTAGGTTAGAGGAAATTTCTCCAACCCAGTTTGGAGAAAAACTTTGTCCTAAAAAGATTATATATATGTTGCTAAAATGATAACATAAATAGACTTTATATTCTCTATTTTCCTTATTATATTATTTTTGGAATATTAATTTTACTTCTAAATATTTTAAACTAATTGACATTAGCCAACTTGATGTCATAAAACCGCACATAATTAAGATTTTTACCCCCAGTTGTTCTCTACATCTAGTCCTATCGGTGGTGATATTTGTGTTCACGCTTTGGAATCACGGGTCTCCCATGCTATGAACGAGCAACTGGTAAAGATTTTTACGGCAGAGGAAGTGAGTTATGCTTTGTCACAGATGTATCCGTTAAAATCTCCTAGACCGGAGTTTAAAGATTAAGTTAATTAATGTTTAAGGATCCAGAGTTATTTTATCTTATTATTATGTTAATTATAATGGAATTTTAAAGGTTAAAAGAGTGGTGATGATTTATAAGACGTTATATTGATCATATTTGTTTTTGACACATTATATTCAAATAAAATTGATTGAAAATAACATAATTTTAACTGTTTGTTAGTGTTCTCCGAGCTGATGTAGAACGATATTTACTGTTATTTTTGGTAAAAACAAAAATAAAAAAATATCAAAAAATAATATTAGAGTAGCGCCACTTAATCAGAATTTTACCTGTTCTCTGACAATTGAAGTACAAAAGAAAATATTATTACGATTGCGCGCCGCTGATTGTTAATTTTATTATAACTTTATTTCCTTTCCTTAATAGGGTTAGATTTGCTTTAATTCTTTTCTATGCCTTATTAGAAGTAGTTTTACTTTATTACTATGATTAAATTTACTTTCTCTACTAGAAGTAGTTTTACTTTATTGCAAAGATTTCTCTTCTATAAATAGGCTAGCTTATTATGTAAAACTCAATTCATTGAATTATTATCAAATCAAAGAATTTTCTCTCAAATACTTGGCGGAATTTTATTTCATGGGTTTGTTTTTATCTTTTTGGGTAGAAGACGAAAATGATTCTCCTTGCAGAATCAAGGACGCTACTCTTTGATTAGTTACCTTAGTCTTCCGCTACATCATGAACAAAGTTATTAGTTAATATTTTGAATTTTATTTTTCTGGATTAAAAAAAAAAAAGAAGAAGAAGAAGAAAAATACTTGCAACCATACCCATAATAAATATTTATCTCCTTCTCTTGCCCTCAAACGATAGACCTCTTACATGCATATTTACTGATCCCGACTATTTTAGAGTAAGGATTTGGTGATTCGCCGACTAGGTCAAAACCTCACATTCATGTTCACTAAAAATAACCTCACATGCAGAGCTAGCTAGTTAGCAGTTCTAAATTTACTGACTATGTAGTAAAAATATGTTCATTTTATATTTATAATTCTAATCTTATAAGAAGGGACCGGATTCCTAGTCTTTGGGATGTGAATTTACCGACTTAATTTGCTGTAATTTATGTGGAGTCTTTTAATTTTACTACAAAGTCAGTAAATTCAGAGTGCCCTCCATGTGAGGTTTTCTTTTAGTATTAAATTGCAACTCTCAATTTCAGTTGATCAGTTTAAAAAAATGAGTAGACTTCAAAGTGCCAAGATAACGACCAAGAAGTACGATTCTCTTCTGTTCCTTTAAATCATATATATATCATCAGAAGAGCCTGTCTCAGATGAGGATTTAATAGATGAACTTAACTTGGGTGAGCGGGTGTTAAATTATCATTTGTTTTAAAAATTTAAGCTAATGTGTTTGTCCCCGACGAGAATTTTGTAGATGAACCTAACACAGGTGAGTGCTTCTTAAATCACCATTTATTCCAAATGTTTAAGTTAATAAGAAGAAATAAATTTAATCATTTAATTAACACTTTGTATGAATTCAAACCCCAACACATGAAACATCAGAATTATGGTTCCAACTCATAACCTCTGTTCCAATGCTATGTAAATCACTACTTGTCTTGAAACTTAAATTAGTAAAAATAAAAAATAAGAGGGTGTTTGGCAACATACAACACATTCCCCCATGTTCACATTCTCCCACTTCACATTGCACTGTTCACATATTAAAAAATAAATAATAAATAATTGATATGGGAAAATGAAAAAGTAGTATTGAAAAGTGAAAAAAAAATTATTTTATATTGATTTTTTTATTTGAATAATAAATAATGTGATATAAAAAGTGAATGATTTGATTTTTTTTTTTTTTTTAGAAAAAAAAAATGAAGTGAATAATCTAATAAAATGTAAAAAAATATATTGTAATAGAGTGTAAGTTAACAAACATGGCGTAAATATTTAATCAACGTTTAAGGTTGGTTTAGATTTCCTTCTTTGTTTGTTCATATGTAGTCACACAGACATGCCACAGATCAATTTCTGTTCCTGTCTATCCATTTCACGTAATTGAATGGAAAGAACAAATGGACAAAATCGTTGACCTGTAAAAGACAAAACTTTTGTCTTTACTACAGGAGACAATTTCCGGTACGTGACACGTCAAATCTTTTTATATGTCTCATGGCAGTAAGCTGAAATCCACAGTTAGAAGATTCCGCTATCACTGGTTTGAAAAAACAAAACAACTCGAAAATTGTACTTTATTGTCTTACATGGTTTAACTTCAAGTTCGTGTATATTATTTTAGGAAAATGTTAGTTTTTTTTTTAGTGCGTTTTTGGTGTTTTTTTTAATTGTGATATGATTTTTAAAATTATCAATAAATTAAAATTTAATAATAATAGTTTTAAATTTAACAATAATTTTAAAAGTCACATCATAATTAAGAAAACAGCAAAAAAAACAAAAAATTACTAGAAGAATATTTCGCATTTGTCATTATTTTATTACACAAAAGACGAAAATGAAACATAAAATTTGTATATGAAAGGCAATTTGGCTAAAATTAAATGCTAAGCCTTTCTATAGAAGACAAAAGAGACCCACAAACGAAAAGAGAAAGACTAAGGCACAATATGCACACAGAAGGAGAAGAAAGTTTTCATTTGTTGCCTTGTTAGATATTTTATCGTTTATCTAAATGGTATGATTTATCACCAACTATAGGAGTTCATATGTCATTGATTATGTCTGTTGAATTCCAAATTTTTAGGGAGAAAAATGAAGAAATTTGTAGACCTAACTCATCTTATAAAACTGGTTCAACAATAGTAGGTTACCCTTCATTTATAAACATACCTAATATCTTGTCCACAGGCAATGTAGGATTATTCATCAACACTCTCCCTCACGTGCAGGCCAGTATTTTTTTTTTTTTTTTTTTGTCCTTATCACGAGGCAACTAGTGTGGGCTTATTTGTCATGTGGTAAGCTTTGATACTATGAAAAAATTCATGGGCCTAACTCATCTCATAAAACCAGTTCAATAAAAGAGGGTTATTCATTCCTTATAAACATGCCTAAAATCTTGTTCACAGGCAATGTGAAATTATTCCTCAACGAAGAAGATTTTAATGGCCTTCAGAAATATCCAAATGCCCTACGTCGTCTCGACTAGTTATTATTATTATTAATGAAAAAGTAGTATTCCTTCAAATAAATAGGTCCTTCATACAAACTTGATTCAATCATGAAAATTATAATGTCTGCGGCCATCTCTTAAAAACATCAAAACCCTAGCACCTCATTCTTGCTTGGTTAGAGGTTTAACAGCTATTTGAACAAGACCAACATGCAAAAATGACTACTTTTGTCTACCTCTATTCATTGTTTCTTTAGGGAATAAATGTAGAGATTCATATTGTTAAAATAATGGTTAAATAATTAAATTTTTTCCTTCCTATTAACTAAGTTTGAGCCCATACGTGATGACAATGTTAAAATAATAGTTAAGTGAGTAAATTTAACCATGTCAAACTACCAGTTATTTCAAAACCTTAAGCTGATAGAAATGAGAGTAAATTTAACCATGTCAAACTACTAGTTACCTTAAAACCTTAAGCTAACAGAAATGAGTAAATTTAATTACTTAACCATTACTTTAATACTCACCCTCACGTATGGGCTCAAATTCCGTTTTAATAGATGAGACCTAATACGTGGATTATTCAATTTAAATGGGGTGAATTGACGGAGTCAAGATTCGATCTCAAGACCTTTAGCTTTGATACCGTGTTAAATTACCACTTATCTCGAAAGATTAAGCATATAAGAAATGGTAAATTTAATCACTTATACATTACTTTAACACATAGTACTCATTATTTAATGATAATGTTAAAAAAATAATTTGTTCAGTGGGTACTCAAGGAATGTTATAATCCTGTAAATTTCTTTCTAACTTCATCATATTAAATTCTTCACATTTCGGATCTAGATGATAAATGCCTAAAGAGAGAACTCACTAGATTCTAAACCCTAAGATGGGTTAATTAAGGTTTTCTTGTGGGGACACCAACCAAACAACCCTTTCCCCACAGACCTTTAATTTCCAAATGAGCCGACCAATGGTTGACTGGCTGACCAACACAAGAGACCTTATTACACCAAATGTTTTGAATTTAAGAAACAAGAGTGGTGATGATCATGTGACTTTATACTTAGATTTGTTATGTGCATTAATTTCTTCAAACATGCAGACATTAGTTATTTGGGTTGTTGAACCAATCTTAAAATATTACGAAATTTTAGAAACACAATGCGACATGCTGGCATGGCTTGATCAGAAGCGACTCAACTCACACTGACACAAAAGCAATTGCCTGCTTATAATGGAGAGGAGGAACTTCTTGTAATTTTCGTTTAGTATTAATTAAATTACAACTTGCCAGCTGATCATTTTACAAAAATGAGACCTCAGAGGGCTTCTAGTACGAAGTGGACAAGATAACGACCAAGATATATTCACTGCCTTTAAATCATATACATATCATTAGATGATCAATTAACCTGTCCAATTAAGATGGGGATTTTATATATTTGCACGATATGCAGTAATTAGAAAGGCAGACCAAGATCCATAGAAGTGGGTTTCTTGTCGAAAAACTTTTGTCTATCTGACTATCTCCATCCATTGTCTCATTATTTAATGATAATATTCGTTTTGTTAAGGAAGATTACTGTTGGAAGTACAAATAAAAATGCACAAGGGTTGGACGTTTTTTCTTCTAGCATTTACTATCTTCACTTCGAGTTCAATGACGGAGGGAGGGGGGACCGGGGTGGGCCATGGTCCCCCCAAAATAAGGAAATAAAATAAAATAAAAATCACTGGTACCAAAAAAAAAAAAAAAAAAAAAACAGAGAAACATAGAAATAGAATCAAAGAGAAACATTACAGAGAATCAAAAGAAATTAAAAAAAGAAAAAGAGAAATGGTACGGAGAAAGAGAGACAGAGAAACAGAATGAAGAAAAATAAACGGTACCAAAAAAAAAAAAAACTGAGAGAGAATGGTAGGGTTTTTTTTGGCAATTTTACATATTAATTTTAATCCCACAGTAATGGATTAGTTAGGCCATTCATTGTGTGTATGGGATTAGTAGTCACTTGGGAATAGACTATTCCTAGGAATGGAGTGTTACCTAGTCCAATCTAAGAGTCTAATCCACGAACCAAACGAAGCCTAAGGGCTGAATTTGAATCTGCCCACATAAATGAAGGAGAAAATGTCTCTGATTATTATTCTCTATTACATGTAATCGCGAATGAAATTAAGAGAAATGGAAAGAAAAATTGAATATGTTCGTGTCATGGAAAAGATACTTCAATCCCTCACACTCAAATTTGAGCATGTGATGATGGCAATTGAAGAATCAAAAGACTTGGAGACTATAAGTGTAGAGGAGCTGTTAGGGATCTCTCTGAGTTCATGAACAACGCATTCTAAAAAATGCAAGTGCCACATCTCTTGAATAAGCTTTGAAATCAAAATTAAATTTTGACAAACCAAAGGGAGGTCGTGGACAATGGAATTCAAGACGTGATGGTGCCAACTACCGCGGTTGAGGACATGGTAATACAAATGATAGTGGTCCATCATAAGAGAGGAGATATTTCTCTGACCGGTGAAAGTAGAATATCCAATGTTACAACTGCAGAAAATACGAACACTATGCCTCATAATGTTCGTACAAGAATGATGATCATGTCAATCTCGCTGAAGCATCAAGCAATGAGAGTAAGAATTCTACTCTCTTATTGGCACACAATGATTCCAGTGGTCAACATGATGTTTGGTACCTTGACTCTTGTGCAAGCAATCATATGTGTGGAAGAAAAGAAACTTTTGTTGAACTCAAAGAAGAAGTTTGCGGAAATGTGAGCCTTAGAGATTCCTCAAAACTTGTACTTAAATGCATAGGCTTTCTCATCATCAGTAGGCACTGGGAACATTCACAATTGTAAACTTCTAAAGAGTTTGCAAATTTTTAGTTTGTTGTTGTAACTTCTGACATGATTATGCAACCTCTCTATTTTCACCATTTTCTCCTTCCTAGGAACAATTTAAACTAACCCTTTTTATGTTCGTATCACTTTGTAGAGCATTTGCATTGGTGTCTTTCTACACTGATTGTCATCTCTTTTCTTCTCTACCCAATTTTCTGCAGCATGAAGTTCGCAAACTTGCTACAAAATTTGATCTGCCTAACAAAGATAGAAAGGATTCACAAGGAATATGCTTCCTTGGAAAGGTGTCTATCAAGCAGCTGTTTCAGACACAAATTTATTAATTTCCAGTATTTATCACTGTCCAAAATATTATGTCATAGTGCTGGCATGTGTAATTAATTTCCTGTATTGGCTCATAATTTCTGTTTCATTCGTTCTTGAATTTTGGCCATTAAAAGCAGAAGTGCTACTAGCTTACCAATCAAAATAGACTAAAACCTTTTTTCTTGCCTTTGGTTGAACATGCTTGATACTCTTTAGTCAATTCGTAAGTGTTATATATGTTAAAGAAGCATAAGAGTGGGCTGTTCTGAGATTTCTTCCAATTAACCATAGCTATTATCTATTTAATAAGATATATTCCTCCATAACATGATGCTGTGAAAATCGGCCATTCTCAAATTGTTGTTACGAACTTACGGTACATTTATACACTTGAGCATGCTATAGTACTGTTGATTCCTATGATAGTTGTGTCCAATCTTGTTTCTTTTCAGAATAGGCTTTTCTTGTTTATTCCGACATTGGTTCCCTTTATTCTTTTTAGAATTAGCTGCAAAAGATTCGCGAGAAGTGAAAGCAGATCTTTTAGCTTTTGCGATCACAAATGCAGGAGAATTGACCACAGTTGGTGATGTAGATCAGGATAGCCTATCTTTTCTTTTAGTCTTTTATTTGAATTAGGTTTCTTTGTTAGTCTTTTATTTGGTTTAATGTTCTTTCGTAGACTTTTAAACTGACTTTATTTAATTATTATCTTAGAACTAGGAGTCTTGGGGTTATAAATAGATGCTTAGAACCCTAAGAATGCAGTTGTTGTTTATTATTGATTTTGATTAATGAGAATACTCAGAGTTGAGTTTATTCTTCTATTTTCCTTCAAAATACTAAAGAGTATCTAGATTTTCAAGAAGAATTCTCAGATCTTTGATAGAATCAAAATCTATAATTACTTATCCGCTGCGCATTTGTTATTTTTCGCTGCAACCCACTAAGTCACGCTACATCAATTGGGTAGAAATCATAAAAGTGATAGCATGCAGTTAAAATGAAATCCTACAAGTGATAGGCTCTTACTGATCCTCGTGCCCAGGTAGAAAGGTAATACTCTTGTTAGTGGTATGTATGCCTGTGCTAGTCTAAGAGCTCTGAAGCTCGGGAAAGCCATTCAGGGATATAGCTTGAGGAACTTGGATGGCAATAACACTATATTGGATAATGTAAGGGTGGATTTTTATGTCAGATGTGGGTCTTTAGAGAGCGCAAAGTACCTGTTTGTGAATATGCCTAACAGAGATGTGGTTTCCTGGACTACAATGATAGGCGGTTATGCACAAAAAGGATTTGGCGAAAAGGAGTGAGGATATTCCAAGAAATGGTAGAACGAGGAGAAGCTGATGCCCATTTTTTTATTTTTCATGGGGGTGGGTTGAATCTGCACCAAGCTGCAGATATCCATGTATATCTATAATCTATTTGTATTTAAAGGACTATTTTAAGTCTCATTGAGCTTTAAAGAATTATTAACTTGCAAGGCTTGAGGTACCATTTTCTTCAGCAATTGAGCTTCAGATCTTACTGACCTGCAGGGGTCCATTTGGCAATACTGTTGCAAAATTTGATTGCTGTGGGAAAAAAATAAGAATGTTTGATATGAAATTTTTTTTTTTTTTTTTTTTTTGTAGTGATTTTTTATTTGAATAGTAGTAAAAAGTAAATAATGTGATACAATTTTTATTACAATTTTTATACAAATTAATATGACAGTTCATAATTAATTAAATTGACAAGTGAATTATGAAAACCTTGTGGTGCCTTTATTAACACTCCTATGATTTTGGTTCGGTACCCAACCAAAAAAAAAAGGATAAAACAATTTTCTTGGTAAAGCCCTCCACTCTCCTAAAAAAAAAAAAAAAAAAAAAAGAATTTCTCGAAAAGTAAACAGAAATATTCTTGGAAGTTATACTATATAACAATTAACAACTAACAAGAAACTTTTATCTTAAGGTTCTAACGTTTTATTACAAACCTTTGTATCATGGTGAGACGCAGAGATGTGGACGAAGCAGGATGCAATTGGACTGATCCCTTCATAGATACGTTGACACAAGAATGTCTCTGCAAAATGAGGGGCATTCCCTCGACAGATTCCTAGTTGTTGAGGGAATGCCCCTTATTAAGATTTTTGGAAATAAGTATTGGCTCAATTAGCGTTTGGGATATACAAAGTTGTAAGATAATGCATGTCAACAAAGTTGTAAGATTATGCATGTCAACCATAAGGGTAAGATAATGCATGTCAACCATAAGGGTCAAACCCTCTCAATCTTAATCTGAAAATTTTATGTTGAATTTATGATCAGTTCACAAGTTTATGTCAAAAATTGTGAAACCCCATATTACATGTTAGGTTTAAATCGTGCCAAAACATAATATAACACTATATTGACAACTATAATTTGACCCATCAGACTCTTTAATCATAATCCGAAAATTTCATCATGTTGCTCATTTTCCCAATAATAATTGATTTTCGAGTCGAAGTGTATTTTAATCAACAGTGAAAAACAAATTCATATTTGAGCTAAACTATTACAATAATAGGAGTAACAACTAACCAAAATTCTGGCACAAATCATGTTCAACGCCATATACGAAATTACAACTTAAAACATAACTCAAAATTGTGTAAACAAAAACATGCCACTGAACCAAAGAAATAAGAAATGCAATAGTCATTCGGGCTGCAAAATCTACAGCCAAATCAAAAAATTAGAAGTCCATAGTTCTTTTTCAAAAGCAACCCAAAGGCTCAGAATTACGTCTCCGTAAGGCATAACCTTCCCTGTTGTAAGTGAACCCAGGGTTCAGAAAACCGTCGCTTCAAAGCATAAACAACCATCCCTCTGAGAAAAAAGCATATTTGATTACTATAAGAATTATTTCATGTATATAATAAACAAAGACATAACATATGGAAAAAACTTCTGACAATAATTTTGACAATTCTTACATTCTCACCCAAATATAACCAATATCATGATGTGGATTTCAAGGCCTAGCATGGTAGAAGTATTCAATCAACGTAACCTCTTCACTCTTTTGAATGCAGTTCTTAAGGTTAAAAAATAGTTCACACAAGCATGTGAGCAAAATGAGATCTATTGCGCATGGTTTTATGGCATGCCAATGCAAGAATTCTAAACTGATGTGCAAGCGTAGAAAATAAAAAGAAGTTCTAGATCCCAAAAAAAGCTTAAGGGGAGATATAAGAAAACATACGTGCAGCTAATGATTATGGATAGTGGCATTAATAAAGTGAAGGTAAATCAACATAATGAACCTAAAACAATACCCACAAGGTATAAATATTACAAAAAATAACAAAATTTATGAAGATTGCAGTTGATTCCCAAATACATAATGTAATAATCAAGCATCAGCCAAACTTCCAGATACAAACTTTACCCAGAAATCCCGGATATATTAACGTGGATCTAAGACCCAAATTGAAGATCAATTTCATCAATTTATGTTTTAGCAACTTTATATAATGGGTTGGAGTAAAATGTATGAATGTGTATTACTGTAACAATGTTTGCATCCAAGGAGATTCGAACCTTAGACCTAATGAAAATGCCACCAAGTACAAGACCCTTACCACTTGAGCCAACCCCTTGGGGTTAATATGCATTCAAAAGGAGTGTAGAGGTTTCTCTCTCAAGAACCAAGGAAATCCTTCATGCTGCTTGCAGCATTGGTGTCTTCCTCAAATACAAAAGAAGAAATGATAGAAGTAACTCATGTACATCCAAAACTTAAAACAGATGCATCTGATACAAAAATTTGCAGGGGGGAATAAACATAAATGCACCTAATGCCTATATATAGCAGCATGCACAAAGCCATAAATAGTCAATATGCAGATACTGAAAAAGGAAAAGCGTCTAAGAGATCAATATAGAATGCAACCTTTATATGCATCAAGGATAACTTCAAGTGTGGTAAAATAAATAGACAAGCTTAAGTAAAATAAACAGGCAATGCATTGGATGTACCTCAAGTATTTCAGCGTCTGTCTGTTTTGCCAGTAGAGCGCTTCCCAGAGAACAAATGCTTTGGCTTCAAAGTAGGAATTACTCTATCTGCCTCACCACGGCGAGCATCCTTGTTCCTCTTCTTGGATGATTTCTTGGCAAGTTTTACTGCCTTAATCTTTTGAGTAGAGTCCTTGAAGCCCTCTCCAGGGACGACTTCACCTGGAGGCCGTGATTTTGACCTTGATCGGGATCTAGATTGAATTCGCAGCTTCTTGTTAGGTGTGTCCACGTCCATATCCATAACATCATCAGCTCCCCTGTCAGGCGATCTCGCCCTCTTCCGGCCCCTCGACTGACTGCGGGCTCGGTTAATGGCCAAAGTTGGATCCAGCCCCAAAGAGGATAGCTGCCTTCCCATTCTCTCTGTTGTGAACCGCCTGTCCTTGTCAAACTTTCTTGGTACGATAGGTCTGCTCTCTGCAGTGCTTTTCTTGACCCTGTGCTGCTGTATGAGTAAGCTTTTCTTTTTCCGGATCTCAGCCAATGCTTGTTGCTCTTCTGGAGTCAATTCCTTGCCATCGATCTCAAAATCATCCTCATCCTCCTCTGCCTGCCGTAGCCCATCTTCTTGTTCCAACTCTTCAAGCCTATGTAAAATATCAGGATCAATGAAGTCATATACATTGTGCCCATCCATAATTTCAGGCATTATATCTTCTTTCCATTCATCATTGGCCAAGATATAATTCTTCTTCAAACTAGCAGAGTATACACCTGCACCACCATTCTCATCCTCCAGATCCCTTTCAGTTTTCCTCTTTTCCTTCGCTGCTGCTTCCTTAGCTTTAGCTTCCAAAACTGCCTGAGGTATACAAGGTGGCCTTTCCTTCTGGTCCCGTGGCTTTGGAATTGCAACATGAAAACGATTTAAGCAATCATTTATCTTTTTTGATTTCATCTTTAATTCCACCCTCTGATCCAATAACCTCTCACAAGCCGCATTTTTCACAGCAATTACCCCCTCCTCAGTCAAAGTGCTCATGGTCAACAGCACCCCCAGGTCATCTGCAGGCTCACCTCCTTGGCCAATCACAGTCTTCATAGCTTCAGCTTTCATCTCCATGACCAACTTCTTGTCTTCCTCTGATATCCCTTCTAGTGGTTGCAAATCAGTCTTGTTGCAAACTATAATCAACGGTTTGTTCAAAAATAGAGACTTAATACTGTGAAAAAGAGCTGCCTGTTGAGCAATGCTATATCCACAAGACCCTGAGATGTCTAAGAAGAACAACACAGCAGCTCGCAGATGCGCTAGAGCCGTTATACTGCACATCTCAATAATGTTGCGATCTTCGAATGGTCGGTCCAAAATTCCCGGTGTATCAATAACTTGGTACCTCAGGTATTTATAGTCTGTATGACCAACAAAGAGTGACTTCGTGGTGAAAGCATAGGGCTGGACATCTACATCAGCCCTAGTGATCTTGTTAATGAATGAACTCTTGCCGACATTGGGGTACCCACAAATCAAGATTGTCCGAGTATTCGGGTCAATTGAAGGTAGCCTAGCCATGTGTTGTCTGATCTGTTCCAAGTAAGCCAAACTAGGAGCAATCCTCTTTATCACAGTACACATGCGACCAAGAGCAGCAACCTTCAAACACTTGCATCGGTACAGTGAATCACCATACTTCAACAATTTCACATAGTCTTTTGCAATTTTACTAATAAGGTTCCTTGCAGTATTGATTTGGCCAAGGGCAAGCTTGTAGTGATCTTTATTGTAGAGAACATGAAGAAGATCCCCATAAAAAGGGTGAATATCATCCAATCGAGGAAACTCATCAATGATTGTAGAGAGCTTCTCATGAAAGTTCTGTTGGGTATACTTCACTTTGCGCATGTAAAACTGACGAAGGCGGGAAATAGCATACCCCTTGTGGACAACAGTTGGTGTTTTTCGTTGGGTACGGGAGAGAATGATGTCAACAAAGTCCTTCCCATTTGGGACCACAGTAATCTTCTTAAAATTATACTGCACCATCTTGAAAGTTTAACTTTTACCCTGTGACACAGTAGTAAATTAAATTAAAGGTCATTCAATCAATAAAAACATAACCCCACAAGTGAGCTTTGCATCAAGTTATCTAGTTTAATATTAAAAAAATAAAATAAAAAAAGAAGCAACCTATGCTAAGAAAATTATTTATCTGTTTTCACTAAAACAAAATCACACAAAAAAAGCATATAAATTACTTATTTACGGGTATAACATGAACAAGATAAAAAAAAAAAAAGAGACTTACAAAGGTTCATAATAAAATGTGCTGGCTAAAATTAATCTGTTCCCAACATTTCAACAAACGTTTTCATGAGAAAATTACTTGAAATCCTATAATGGAATCACAGAAAATCCTAACCCCCAACGAAAGAGCGTATTTTTTCAATTTATAGTGTTTAGGGAAAATCCTACAAACATTTCATATTGCAGCCTCCAAAAGCAAACATCACAAACACTTCAATCTGAGGTAAACCTAAAATCCAATATCTTTTCTTCTACCCAAAGGAAACCTAGAAGCCAAACCCATGCCCCCAAAATTACTACAGTTCCATAAAACCCATCTTTACCTTCTTAGAAAAAAAAAAAAAAGAAGAAGAAGAAGAAGACAAACATCAAAGATTACACTGCAAAGACAGTATCAAATCCAACTAATTATTTAAAATTTAGAGGTGTAAACTAGCCGAGCTTGGCTTATCCGGGCTTGACTCATTTACTTTGAGGCCAGGCTCGAGCTCGAGCTTGAGCTCGACACAAGCCTAGAAATGTTGCTCGAGCTCGGCTCGATAGGGTTGGAACCCTGTTCGAGCTCGAGCACAAGCTCGTCTATTTTGGTCGAGCTCGAGCCCGATTAATTTTGGGATGCATATGTACATGCATTTGGCAAAAATGATTCAATCCTAGAATTCAATATTATATGAAAGACCAACACCCAAGATACTTTTTCTTTTTTTCTTTTTTTCTTTTTTTTTTGATGAATAAGAAATTTCATTAAAAGCAAACAGACCAATCAACAAAGAAACACCATATACAAGCCCTTCCAAGAGGCTGAAACCACAACCTTATAGAGGCTTAAAACCAACCAAAACAACTAGGAAAAAAACACAAAGCTGCAGACAGCTTACAAACAGCAGAAATTACAAGCATACAGAAACCACCCCCAGAAAGTTTTCCAAAAAAGAACCAAACTAACAAACCAAACCAAGCCAGACTCCACAAACTCTGCAGAGAATTCAATATTATGTGAAAGACCAACACCCATCTGTTTCATAAGACGAAGATACTTTTTCTGCTCTAATTTCATCAAACACAAACCGTAATTCAGTAAAAAACAGAAACCCCAATACCTATCGATCCAAAACTATTTACACATTTTTCTGGGCAACCAAACAAACACATCAAACGGCAAAACCCCAAACCACCCACCACCCAAGAAGAAACGGAGAAAAAAAAAACCCAAAAATAAAAGAAAAACCCACAAATCTTATCACCACCTCCGCCTCCGGTCCGCGGCGTACTGCGAGAGCGGAACGACCTCCGAGAGCGGCGTGGACAGCGGGGTCGGCAGCGGCGAGTTCCTGCAAACCGGGCACGAGCCGTTCAGCTTCAGCCAGGCGTCGAGGTGTGTGGTTGCTGCGGTGGTGGTGGTGGTTGCTGTTGGGGGCACTGGGGGAGTGGCGGGAGCGGCAACAGAGATAGGAGGCGAGGAGGATGGTGGAGACTGAGAGGAGAGTCGAGAGAATGTAGAGATCAGAGATGATATATTTAGGTTAAATTTGGGTTCTCTAATTTTCAACCGTTGGATTTGGAAAAATAATTAAATTTTAAATATTAACGGTTTGATTCGTTTTCCTAAAGCTTATCTCATGCGGCTGTTTCTACTTAGATCTGGTGTGCTTGTTCAATATAATCCGTCGATTATAAATACGTAATACGTTTTTAACATTTAATATTACTAACATTACTTGTCAGATTAGATCAAACAAGGCAAGCTTACGGTGTCTCTGTTATATTATATGCATACTTTTTTTTAGTAAATGTTTGTTAGGCTTATAGCTGATCCATTAATATTATCAAACAACTATTAGATCATCAAAACATTTTGGATAGCCGAGAATCAACCAACAAAGCGCATGCATTACGGAATTAATCCTGAAATATATTCACCTGGAATTAATCTGTGTGCATTTGATGGTGAGACCGATTCCATGCAAGCATAGTAGATAATNCAAGCCCTTCCAAGAGGCTGAAACCACAACCTTATAGAGGCTTAAAACCAACCAAAACAACTAGGAAAAAAACACAAAGCTGCAGACAGCTTACAAACAGCAGAAATTACAAGCAAACAGAAACCACCCCCAGAAAGTTTTCCAAAAAAGAACCAAACTAACAAACCAAACCAAGCCAGACTCCACAAACTCTGCAGAGAATTCAATATTATGTGAAAGACCAACACCCATCTGTTTCATAAGACGAATATACTTTTTCTGCTCTAATTTCATCAAACACAAACCGTAATTCAGTAAAAAACAGAAACCCCAAAACCTATCGATCCAAAACTATTTACACATTTTTCTGGGCAACCAAACAAACACATCAAACGGCAAAACCCCAAACCACCCACCACCCAAGAAGAAACGGAGAAAAAAAAACCCAAAAAGAAAAGAAAAACCCACAAATATTATCACCTCCTCCGCCTCCGGTCCGCGGCGTACTGCGAGAGCGGAACGACCTCCGAGAGCGGCGTGGACAGCGGGGTCGGCAGCGGCGAGTTCCTGCAAACCGGGCACGAGCCGTTCAGCTTCAGCCAGGCGTCGAGGTGTGTGGTTGCTGCGGTGGTGGTGGTGGTTGCTGTTGGGGGCACTGGGGGAGTGGTGGGAGCGGCAACAGAGACAGGAGGCGAGGAGAATGGTGGAGACTGAGAGGAGAGTCGAGAGAATGTAGATATCAGAGATGATATATTTAGGTTAAATTTGGGTTCTCTAATTTTCAACCGTTGGATTTGGAAAAATAATTAAATTTTAAATATTAACGGTTTGATTCGTTTTACTAAAGCTTATCTCATGCGGCTGTTTCTACTTAGATCTGATGTGCTTGTTCAATATGATCCGTTGATAATAAATACATAATACGTTTTCAACATGTAATATTACTGACATTACTTGTCAGATTAGATCAAACATTTTCAACATATTACTAACATTACTTGTCAGATTAGATCAAACAAGGCAAGCTTATGGTGTCTCTGTTACATTATATACATACTTTTTTTTAGTAAATGTTTGTTAGGCTTATAGCTGATCCATTAATATTATCAAACAACTATTAGATCATCAAAACATTTTGGATAGCCGAGAATCAATCAACAAAGCGCATGCATTACGGAATTAATCCTGAAATATATTCACCTGGAATTAATCTGTGTGCATTTGATGGTGAGACCGATTCCATGCAAGCATAGTAGATAATTTAGACCGTTTATTAGGATCTTAACTTTCTTATTCAATTTAGAACATTAGATTAATGAGCTTATTATGTCATGTAGAATACCATATAATTATCACTTTTAAAATGGTTTACACTTATGTACCATAGATAAATCCAACGGCCAAAATTAAATTCAATTAAATTAGATTGCTACGACTAAATTCAATCAAAAATTCAAAATTTAGGAATTAGGAATAAAAGTTGTGTTATATAGTGTTATTTAGGGTTAGTTTGTTATTTTAATTTCAATAATTACGATTTTAAAAATTGGGTTTTTTTCAATTGCGTATTTTTTTTTCTTATTTTAGATTAAGTATTTTTTAAATCACTATGTCAAACACTTTATGTAACACACACTAATCAGTATTATCATATTACACATAGTATTATTTAGTTAATATATTAAAATGTTAATGCTTAACACGGGTCAAGTATATAATGTCAATATTAATATATATTGTATCATTATATGGATCAATATTAATTGTTATATACTTATATTTTATGATCCCATGATCACGATTCATGACATATGATTTAAATTAAAATTGTTAAGTTTTTACTTACTGCAAGTTGTTATTATAATGTATAAATTATAAGAAACACATTGGCTATTTAATTATTAATCATTTAATTTTAATCTAATGGTAATGTTCAAACTCTTAATTCTAAATTCCTCATAATCTAATATGAGGAATTGTTTACATAACAATTTGCGGGAAGTAAAAATTGTTAAGTTTTTACTTACTACAAATTGTGATTATAATGCATAAATTATAAGAAACACATTAGTTACTTAATTATTAATCATTTAATTTTAACCTAATGGTAATGCTTAAACTCTAAGTCTTAAATTCCTCATAATTAAATAGTCATACACTCATACTTAAATTATATGACCATATTATCTCATAATTCATATTAATACTATCTTAGATCTAAGATCATGCGTAGTGACCCAAATAATTAACTATGCATAAGTAGCTTAGTTAAGGATGTTAAGTTGGACTTTGGGTCACTAAGGACACAAGAAGGGCAATTTGTACCTTTGGACGGACATACGCTAGGTTAAGCGAGCGTACACCCCTATCTTTTGTGCAGACGTACGCTCCTATCTATTGTGTGAACATATGTTGTTGTTTGTAGTGCAGATGTAGGGAGAACCACCGAACATACGCTGACAGATAGTACGTCGCACTCTATAAATAGTACACAGGCGTACGCTCAAAAGCACACGGACGTACGCTACTTTTTGGAATACCCTTTGGGTAATACCTGGGCGTACAAGATAGCCTTTGGACCGCTATGTAATAGTACCGGACGTACGTTAAGGTTGGGCAGACGTCTGCTACTTCTCACGAAATTGGTAGCAACCTTTCCCTATAAATACGCCCTACCCCTCATTAATTATCACGCCTCTCTATGCCCCCAAGCTGCCAATAGGCCCCCTTGTGAGTGTTTTGTGAGGTTTTGTGTGTTTTAGTGCTACCGGTGAAGGAACTCTTGAAGTTTCACTTCAAGGAGGTAATGTTTGATTACCTACTTCTTTAATTACGTCGTTATGCTGCTCGATTATTGTCTTGTGTTGTTAGTCGTAGTTTTAACTTAGTTATGCTTTAAATTTTGTTTAGGTTAGCGTTATATTAACTTAACATAATCACGTTGCATGAAGGTTTCATTTCGACTTATGACACCTTAGGAGCCCTTTGTTAGTCTTAGGAGTTGATTTAGAGAATAGGAGAACGAGTAGAGAAAAATGAGGTTCTCCCTGAATACCTCGAAGCGGACGTACGGTCTCAAGACTAAAAGTACGGTCTGAAGTATCACAACGGATGTACGGCCCCGAGCCTGGACATACAGTATAGAATATGACAGGGGACTTTATTTTCACCAGCCATCCCATTGCTCATGTTATCCTTATTCTATAGTTGTTTTTGTAGAAATATAACTAATAGAAAGTTTTCCACAGATTTGGTGAACCCGAATCATTTGGATTTATTGGAGACGTTATTCGACCAGGTGATCGAATGATCACCAAAAGACCAAAATTTTGAATTCTCTTCTCTCGAAGCCTCGACAGAAGGAATTCGGAGGGTAACTGTTACACATAAATCCATCACTTGGAACCATGGGCCGGAGACCTAGCAGCCCATGGACACCTAGCACACTTATATGGGCTTACTGGGCGCGATCCAAATACAAAGCCCAACAATACGACATCATCTTATGAATGCTCAGTCGACCTATTCTAATCCGAGAATACGCCCAATAGATTATTCCCAATCTCTTATGTTTAATAACCCGATACATCCGTTACAATCAAAATACACTCCAGTGACGTGAACAGCTCGTATACGCCTAAATCATCGGAATGGTTACGATTAACATTCAAAGATCCCTCGACGGTTATGCGCCATCCTCGGAATCCCACTTATGGCGATAAATAGTTTCATATCAACTATAATGGATAGAGAATAGGAATATCAACTCCTCTGGCCGTTACGACTGGATCTCGGATCCTCTGCCCGGTCATCATAGCTACACCGACATGGCCAACTATAAAAGGCCTCGCTTTGGAGAAGATAGGTAAATGATTCATATTGCACTAAGCTCTATACTGAGTTTATATAGACATTGACTTAAGTATCGGAGGAGGTACGGCCGGCCACCACCCGGCGTGTCCTCTTAACGTGCAATTATTTTGTCTTGTAGGAATCAAGGAAGTGTTCGCCCAATATCATCGTTCAACCTTTGGGTCTACCATATCGGAAACTGTACCAACACTTGAGAACAAGAAGTTAATATTAGCGTCGACGCTAATAAGTTGCTGCTAATAATGGTCAAAACTAGAATCTATTAGCGGAAACAATACATGTCACCGCTAATGATACTTAGAGCCTGTTTGAGATTGCGTTTGACAAATGGAGTTTTAAAGTCAAAAATAGCTTTTGGACAAAAGTTTCATTTTTAATCTTTTGCCAAAAGTGTGTTTTTGTCATTTTTAGGCTTTTTGGACTCTTAAAAGTGCTTTTAATTATTTTATCAAATAAGTATTTTTTTCTTCAAACAAACATTTTGAGTGTTAAAAGCACTTTTAGGTTTCTCAAACGTAATCTCAAACAAGCTATTAATAATGGCTATGGTATAATGTCGCTGCTAATTTCTGTACATATGATATATATATTTAAAAAAAAAAACCTAATTTTTAGCAGCGACAATAAAAAGTCACCGCAATAAAGTAAAATTAGATGATAAAAACTTTGGTAGCTAAGAACATCTCCAGCAATGGTTGCTAGTTTAGATACTCAAAAAGTACAACTCACCACTTAACTATTGCTTTTTTACTGCACACTCTAACAAACCTTTTATTTTACAGTTTATTGCCTTTTAAATATTATTTCTCATTCTTTTTTTATTATATATTTTTGCCAACACTCAATTAAAAAGAAAACAAACATATATATAAAATTATTCATAAAAACAAAAAACAAATGCATAAAAGGAACATTCACCGTACAAAAAAGAAATATATGACAAAAAAAATCATCATAGATTCCAAACAATTGCAATATGTAGAAATGCAATTCACCAAATCAATAAAAAGTTCAACAAAATGAAAATTTCTAAAAAAAAAAATAAAAAATAAAACATACAATTAGACTAATTAATTCTTAAGATTGACCATGCAATTGCCACAAATGCTCGATGAGGTTGGATTGCAACTAACAGAGACGGGTTTGGGGGGGNCTCCAGCAATGGTTGCTAGTTTAGATACTCAAAAAGTACAACTCACCACTTAACTATTGTTTTTTTACTGCACACTCCAACAAACCTTTTATTTTACAGTTTATTGCCTTTTAAATATTATTTCTCATTCTTTTTTTATTATATATTTTTGCCAACACTCAATTAAAAAGAAAACAAACATATATATAAAATTATTAATAAAAACAAAAAACAAATGCATACAAGGAACATTCACCGTACAAAAAAGAAATATATGACAAAAAAAAATCATCATAGATTCCAAACAATTGCAATATGTAGAAATGCAATTCACCAAATCAATAAAAAGTTCAACAAAATGAAAATTTCTAAAAAAAAAAATAAAAAATAAAACATACAATTAGACTAATTAATTCTTAAGATTGACCATGCAATTGCCACAAATGCTCGATGAGGTTGGATTGCAACTAACAGAGACGGGTTTGGGGGGGTGGGACTAGGGATGGCCCTGGCCTACCCCCATATCCTCCAAAACAGAAAAAGAAAAGGAATTAAAATATATATATATATATATATATATCTAAAGGCATTTGGCTATGCCAAAAAAATTAAAATGCCCATTTGGTCCCTCCCCATTCAATTTTCTAGATCCATCTTTGGCAACTAAGAATGAGTTTGACTATTTCTAACGTTGAACTCCACAAATTCAAGAGTACGATCACGAGAAATTTGTACTTGAGGAGTTTCATTGATTTGCTCATATTCAAACTCATTAGCATCGTCAGTATCTCGCTCATTTTCAATTATCATATTATGCATTATTATGCAAGCTTTTATAATGTTGATGAGCGTTTCACGATTCCAACCACGTGTAGGTCCACGAATTACTGCGAATCGTGCTTGAAGCACTCCAAATGCACGTTCCATGTCATTTCTTATTGACTCTTGGGCTNTCAATTTTCTGGATCCGTCTTTGGCAACTAAGAATGAGTTTGACTATTTCTAATGCTGAACTCCACAAATTCAAGAGTACGATCACGAGAAATTTGTACTTGAGGAGTTTCATTGATTTGCTCATATTCAAACTCATTAGCATCGTCAGTATCTCGCTCATTTTCAATTATCATATTATGCATTATTATGCAAGCTTTCATAATGTTGATGAGCGTTTCACGATTCCAACCACGTGTAGGTCCACAAATTACTGCGAATCGTGCTTGAAGCACTCCAAATGCACGTTCCATGTCATTTCTTATTGACTCTTGGGCTGCAGCAAATTGTTTATATACATCAACATTAAACCTCATTTCACTGCAAAGCCTATATACACGCGCTCATAGTCAAGCCAATTTAATTAAAAAACATTCCCAATTTTCTATAGGAAATTAAATAACAATTCAGCAAAGCTTCAAAACCCAAATCTAGCAAAGAACCAAAATTTCGTAAAACCCACATTTTCATCAACCCTTTGAATAAAAATTTCCTAAAACCCATCATCTTTGCTAACCCGTTAAACCAAAATTTCTTAAAAAACTTTTCACTAACCTTCAAAAGTTTTCTTTCCAGGTGCCTTTGAGAGTTTTCAAGACAGAGTATTTCCAAGAGGGTGCTTCCTAGAGTTTCAGAGACAAATGTCTCGGTAAAGGTGAGAAGAAGAGAAAGAGAGGAGAGAACCAAAACTTTGGAAACAAAGAAGAGGGAAATTTTTTTTGGGTGAGGTGATGAGTAATCTGTGATACTAAGAGAGAAGAAGAGAAAGTGGGAGAGAAAGAGAAGAGGAGGAAAAAGAAATTGTGTGCTGAGAGGTATTTCGGTGAGAAGAGGAACCGGCGAGAGAGAAAGAATGATAAAATAAGAAAATAACCGTTTGTGAGAAATCATAAAATATTTTTAACAGTTGCTTCAGTAAACTTCAAATATAAAAGATCACAATAACATATTTAGAAAAATTCTTTATTTTACAGTGTTTATTTGAGCACAAAAATGAAAAAGAAAAGCTAAATTTAGCTAGAAAGCTAGTTTAAAAATGCTGTTAGAGTTGCTCTAATTAGCTGAATATTTTGGGACAGAAATTTTGGCGCTTCCGTACAAACTTTTGCACCAAAATTGAGTAATGCTATTCAGAAGCATTTTGTGCGGAACATGTCCGCATGCTTATGACGTGTCATACCCATTAATTAAAAAAAAAAAAACTAGAAAGCAAGCGTGAATGAGGGTTTCATATTTTAATTTTCCCTCTCCTCCTCACTCTTCACACGCCGCTCTCTCTCTCTCTCTCTCCCCCCGACCTTCCGCCTCTGCTCACCACCAACCACTTCCGGCACCGAGCGCCACCCGCGCACCACCATCGGCGACGCCCACCTACGGAATCAGCTCGAAATCCGGCAACGTCGCCCACCGAACTCCACCTGCGGACCGCCACCGACAGCGCCCACCACCCAAGAACCGGCCGGCCGAACGCCACCCACGGTACCAGAACAGAGGCTTGTTTTGTCAAGATCCGTTTTTTGCAACTAATTTGGTGAGTTGAATTTTGTAATGGAATTTTTCATGGTTTTACTGTTTGTATACCATTCTTTTCGATTATAATATCTAACATGGTTTAAGAGATCTTGATAGTGCCTTTTGTGTTTGATTTCTAAAGAGGGATGAGATTTTGTTGTTATTCAAGATTTAGATGCTCGGAATTTTCCTGTCTGAATTTTCTACGAGCTTGTGGGTCTAATTTCGATTATAATATCTAACATGTGTCATGTTTTGCTCCCCTGCTTCGGTTTTGCTTCACTCAATAGTTTGGAAAATTTTAGTCCCTTTGATTTTCGTTTGTTGGTTGAGAATGTGTATGTTTCTTGAAAAAATTTCTTGGCTTATTTTCTGGTACCCACCGAATGTGGTGTTGTGTGTGAACTGTGAACTTTGCTGAGCTTCTCCCGAATGGATATTTGGTCTTCAAAAAAAAAAAAAAACCTTTTGGGCTTCATGTTTTTCTTTCCCATTTTGTAGTTCTAACTAAATTGGGTTTTCCTTTTTCTATGGTTTGGCTGAATGGAGTTCAAATGTGGTGTTAGTGGGTTGCTCTGTTTTTGGCTTTTCACTTGGTTTTTGATTTTCTGGTTTTTGGCTTACTCTTGTTTTGGTAATTTTTTTTTTCCCTGGCTTTCTGTTTTGGCCTAGCAGGGGTTGGGTTTTGACAGTCTGCCTAAGGTCCTCTTTTTGAAGAGAACATGTTTGGAATGCTTTTGAGTTTTTCATGGTTGGCCGTGTGCTAGTGTCACAAAATCGTAACTTCCTTGTCAATATGTTAGAGGTAATTGACCTTAAATTAGATTAAAAAGTAGGATGAGAAAACAGAGATTGGCTTTAATGGGTTATTGTGATAGAATGCAACAAGTAAAATGAGCAATCATACTGGTTGGTTTTAGTTGATTAGCTTTGAATATTGGGTAGTCAAGATGTTGCTTAATCAAATCCTTTTATTGTTACTTACAAAAAAATAAAATAAAATAAAATAATCCTTTTATTTCAATGAAGCTGACTGCTACATGACTCCTTGCCATCTATCTAGCTGGGTATTCAGGACCATCTTCTTAGGAAAGATTATATTATCAGCACATCTGCGACTCAGCCATCATGTTCAGTTTATTTGAGTTTTGGCTATTGGATGAAATGAAATATATTTATGGCATTCTTGGTTTGGAGAGTTTGAGTTTGGCATCTACATTGGGCTTCTGGAAATTGAGATAAGATGCATGATAAGTATCATCAACATGAGATCCATTTACACTAATTGTTAAGATTAGGATAATTTTACTCTATGATCTGTAAAAAGGTCTTCAGATTTACAGGTTTAGATGATAATTTTGCTGCATGAAGTGGTTGAGATTCTAACTGAAGTTTTTGAACTAGGATATTTTTGAACAGTATTACAATTTAGTAGGATACTTTTAAACTTAAAGTTTTGCTTGGAGGACTTTTTAACAAGGGTAGGATATTTGGTTAATCCTCAGTCATCACAGGATGGAAAAGATATGATAGCTAGGAAGGGGTTGTTTTGAAATGGAGAATTGTTGTTGGAAAGGTCTTTTTGTAGATTCACACCAAAAACAAAAGCTTGATCAATGCTGGGTTTCACCACCACATTGTACAGATCCTTGCTTGCCATCGACTCCTGCACCTTTGCTTCAATCTGCACTTGATCATAAATAACAAAGTATGGGTCGGACTGGGGGGGTTGGCGCTCAGGGGTCATCATTGGCTCTCATGGTGTGGGTCTATGGAAATACATTTGCATGGGTTGGCAGGTTTTTAGCAGCCATTTCAGGTTTGTTCCAGGCGAGGGTGCTAGGATTCGCTTTTGGGAGGACATTTGGTGTGGGGATAGAGCCCTCAAGGATATTTTCCCTGAGTTGTTTGTCATTGCCAGCAACAAAGGGGCGTCTATTGCGGATAATATGGAGCGCTCAAATGGTATCATTCAATGGAATATCCAATTCTCAAGGCTGTTTCATGACTGGGAGGTGGAGGTGGTGGCCTCGTTTTATAAGTGTTTATATGATCTCAATTTGAGAGGAGGTGGGGTTGACAAGTTATGGTGGCTGCACTCTCGCAAGGGCTTATTCGAGGTTAAGACATATTATCGAGCTCTTTCGCCCTCGGGGTCTTCCTCATTCCCCTGGAAGAGCATTTGGAGATCTAAAGCTCCCCCTAGAGTGGCGTTTTTCGCTTGGTCGGCTGCTTGGGGCAAGATTCTTACTGTGGATAACCTAAGGAGGAGGGGCATGGTGGTGGTGAATAGGTGTTGGTTATGCGAATCGGATGGGGAGTCGGTTGATCANTTTTTTTTAGAGAAAAGAAATAGAAAAGATGCCAAAAGTTAAAAATTAATATGGATAAAGTTATCTTTTGTGGTGTTTATTTATCTACAAAAGTATGTGTTTATTGTTAATTATTTCGCTTTTAGGAAGCATAAGATCCTACACATTATTTATAGGCAGTGCTACTACAACTAGACATAATTTCCAAGTCCATCTATAATTATATATAATAAAATCCAAAATATATTTTAATATATATATTTATTTTCTCAATTCATTAGCGGTGACACCTAGTTGTTGCTGCTACTGGTAGTATCAGTAGCGGCGATCTGATGGTCGCTGCTAATGTCTATCATTAGCGTTGATACCAGTGCGCCGCTAATGATAGACCAATAGCGGCAACTTACGGTCCAACTCAAACAATTTTTGCGTCAACGAAAAATAGTATTTGCAGCGACATATTGTCGCCACTATTGAGTGATTATTAGCAGCGACCCAAAAAATTTGCCATTATTGATCATTAGTGTTAGACCTTTAGCGTGAAACACATTAGCGGCGACATGTCGCCGCTATTGATAAATAGCAACGACAATATGTCGCCGCTAATGAGCCAGATCCTTGTAGTGTGTGGTCCCTAGAAGAAAGCAGAAATTCTTACTGTCTGAAATAATACTTGTCATTTCTTTCTCATTTGCAGAAAAAGAGGAAAGAAAAGAAAAAAAATCCTTGGCCATTTTCAACATGGGTGCAAAGGGCAAAGGTTTTTTCTTTACACATTTGTTTGGTTGACTAGTTTTCAGGCTTATGCTTATTGAATGTTCTACTTAAAGTGATTACTCCTCTATTGATTTTTTTTTTTTTTTGGGTGATCTTAGTGAAGAGTTTGAACAAAGAAATGAATGATGAAGACAAGAAAGAAGAAACCAGAAGCAGCACGATCTCAAAATCTCAGAGTCAAGCAAAAGAGCATGTGAAGCAACTAGAAAGACTTAAGGAAAAGGTTGGAGGCTTTTACTCTTGCTCAGGATATATTTTTGTTATCTTGATTTTTATTTTTGAAGCATAGATATTTCAGATTTTCATGCTTGACTTTGGTACGCTGATTGTAAAACTTGTTCAAAAAGATTTTTTTATGCATTAGATGATTGGATTTATGAGTCTCATATGGGTCTAGTAATTATCTAATAAAGATAGTTGATGCAGGTGAATTGTCATGCTGATTCTCTTTCTTTTTTTTGGTATTATATTCTTTAAATTTTGAAAATGGATCTTAACATTTTGATTGTGAAGCGTGCTGAAAATACAGAATCTGCTGGCACTCTTACATAAACCAATATGCCCATTCCAATGTGATCTGATCATTGGTGCATTTTTCCATACTTTATCATCTCATAAATAGAAGACAAAGATATATGGATATATCCATTTCATGTTAAAGCATATCTTTTTTTATATTGGGTCCCTTGGTGATAATGGAATCTACAGACAACCAATGAGGGACAGTCATAATAAGGTTTACAAGTGGCTTTTGGATGTAATTGAAGGCAAAGAGGGAAGATTTTGTGAGACTATGCTTGGCAAATGGGTCAATTAATCGGGCATTCAAAAGGTTTTGGATAAGATTTCATTATATTAATCATAGATAGTTAAACTTTCGTTGTTCTTAAATTCCTCCTAGCTGTTTGTTCTCCATTCAATTGAGCTTCAATTCCAACCATGTGCAAAAAGTGTTTACAGTGTCTGTTAACCCTTCAAAACTGATGTAGCTTAAAAAATTTTATTCATTCAATGGCGAAATAAAGGTGGTTGATACTAGATAATGTTTTACCTTGCAAACTTTTGTCTGTTGCTGCTGTTATAGCTTTAGTGGTGAAGTTGTTGATAGGTGCTTTCTGCAGGATCCAGAATTCTACGAGTTTTTGAAAGAGCATGACAAGGCGCTTCTACAATTTAATGATGAGGATATTGGCGTGAGTGTGCAAAATATCTTGAAATTCGTAATGCTTTCAATGGGTTCTCTTAATAAGAGCTCTATGATACCTGTTGCACTTTTGTAGGATGATGTTGATACCGATGTGGAAGATGCAGATGTACAAGTTGGTAAGCATGATGCAGCAGAAAAAGAAGAGAAACCCTCAAAAAGTGTTATAACGACGGCAATGGTCGATTCCTGGTGTAACTCGATACGAGAAAATGGGAACTTTAGTGCAATTCGTTCACTTATGAGAGCATTCAAGACCGCATGCCACTATGGTGATGATGGTGGGGATGATTCTTCAACAAAGTTCAGCATTATGTCAAGTAGTGTCTTCAATAAAATAATGTTGTTTGTGTTAAGTGAAATGGATACAATACTTCGGAAATTGTTGAAGCTCCCTAATTCTGGCGGAAAGAAAGAGACCATAGTTAATCTCATGACCTCAAAACAATGGAAGAACTACAACCACTTTGTGAAGTCATATCTTGGAAATGCCCTACATGTTCTGAACCAAATGACTGATACAGAAATGATATCATTTACATTACGGCGCCTCAAATATTCTTCCATATTTTTGGCTGCTTTCCCAAGCCTCTTAAGGAAGTATGTTAAGGTATGTGTTGACCTCTTCTTCATTTGTTAGATTGAATATGTTCTTTCTGGTTCATGTTTTACCACTCTACCACATGTGATTTAAGGCCTGTACCATAAATATGATGCATTACTGTACAGATTTGTGGTTGTGGACCTGCACTGGTCAACATGTTGTTTAAGGTTGTTAATGTAAATTGTTTCTCTAATAAAATCACTTATAGAAAAAAGGTCTGCTGCAAATCAGATGCATATGCAGTGCAGTTTGTGGTCATGTACTTGAACTACATAGATTGTTCTTGTGTGGAAAATCATATGTAGGCTGAGTTTTTTAGTTTGGGTAGTATGAGTATATTGTGCCTATGTGGAGCACGGCAACTGTTTCTCTTATTTTTCGGGCATGCATCATGGCATTTTGTTATAGTTCAGGTCCACAATAGTTGACAGGTCTGTTACTAATTTTTTATATTACTATCAATTGGTGCAAGTGGAACTAATTTTTATGTTTAACGTTATTCAGGTTGCACTTCACTTTTGGGGTACAGGCGGTGGTGCCTTACCTGTTGTCTCCTTTCTATTTTTAAGGGATCTATGCATCCGGCTTGGATCTGATTGCTTAGATGAATGCTTTAAAGGGATATATAAAGCCTACGTGTTGAACTGCCAGTTTATAAATGCAATGAAATTACAACATATCCAGTTTCTTGGAAATTGTGTCATTGAACTTCTGGGAGTGGATCTTCAGACTGCATATCAACATGCCTTCGTTTTTATTAGGCAATTGGCAATGATTTTACGGGAGGCACTTAATACAAAAACAAAGGTATTATTATTTGTCACTTTTGAAAAATTAATTGCAGGGTTCTCTCGTTAAATCCCCTCTTATAGGTGTGTCATTTTGTTACATTAAATGATGCCTTTTATTTTGCGCTTCTCATTACCTATTGAACTTAGGATGATTATGCTGAAGTTTGTATCATTCTGGAGGTTAATTCTTGTCCATTTAGTGTAGCTGCATTCAAAATTTGCCCTTTTGCTACCATAGAAGTTGCAATTGTGAGCTTTCACGTTTAGACTGCAAATTTGCATTCTTATTATTTTTGTCCCTCACCTTAAGAGTATGTGGATGCTTTACCATTTTACATTTGGTGAATAATATTTAGTACTTTCTTGGAGACTATGTTGACTGTGATGACCAAGTTCTTCACTTCTGATTTTTAACTGTGTCCTATAGGAGGCATTCCGAAAGGTGTATGAGTGGAAGTTCATTAATTGTCTTGAGCTTTGGACTGGAACTATCTGTGCATACAGCTCAGAAGCTGACCTTAGGCCCCTTGCGTATCCTCTGACCCAAATAATTTCTGGGGTAGCCCAGCTTGTTCCAACAGCTAGATATTTTCCCCTTAGATTGAGGTGTGCCAAAATGCTTAATCGAATTGCTGCTTCCACTGGTACTTTCATACCTGTTTCTTTGCTCCTTTTGGACATGCTGGAGATGAAAGAATTAAATAGACCCGCCACTGGAGGTGTTGGCAAAGCTGTTGATTTGCGTACTTTACTCAAGGTAATTCTGGGCACGAGTGTTTTATGCTTGTCTGAGTCACATTATTCAGCTTTATTGTTGACATGGATTTGGATAATTTTCTATGCCAGGTAAGCAAGCCAACCCTGAAGACAAGGGCATTTCAGGAGGCATGTGTTTTTTCTGTGATTGAGGAGCTAGCTGAACATTTAGCTCAATGGAGCTATTCTGTCGCATTCTTTGAGTTGTCTGTTATCCCACTTGACCGAATGCGTAGGTTTTGCAAATCTAGCAAAGTTGACAGATTCCGGAAAGAAATGAGGCATCTTATTCGTCAGGTATACCTATACGAGTGGTGATCAGATGTGTTCTAACCTGATCTTTTAGCGCTTGAAGTGGAATGCTGGAAATTTACGTTCTTTCTGTTTTGTATTCTAATGAACAAAGCTGCTTGTGCATTTAAGTAATCTATATTTATTAGAGCGGTAACAGCATGTGTTGCATGTGATCTTTAGTGTTTTAAAAGGCGGATTGCTGTAAAAAAAAATTATGCTCTTTTTATTTCTCTGTTTTCTATAGAGATGAATTCATCTTTACATGTAGCAAAGTTTATAGTACAAATAACTAATGTGTCAGCTCTTCCACATCACAGATTGAGGCTAACTTTGAGTTTACGAACGAAAGGCGTATGTCAATATCTTTTCTTCCAAATGATCCGGCAGCAACTTCTTTTCTTGAGGTTTGTGAACATCTCTTAGACCTTTCTTTATGCTGAATTTAGTCATATATATATTCTATTGATTGCACTCTGCAATCAGCCTTTCTTAAGGATGGCCAGAGTGCTGGATTTGAAAGTTGCTCTGAATATTGATGAGTTGCAATTCCCACGCTTTAGTTGGTTGGATTGTTTAATTTCAGTTAACATTGTCACCTTTTTCACTTTATTAGTTTTAAAATTGATTTGGCAAATATATGGTTTGAAGTGCTAGAAAGAACTTGGAAGCTGTTTAATTACTTTTGAGTCAACAGTCAGAGTCAAAGTTGGAATGTTTACTTGTATGATCTACTTCACAAGTCTTTTATGATATTGTTATATGGCTTTTGATATTTGTTTTTGAGCTGGTCAACTTGGATTTTTTGAATGTTTTTTTTATTGTTTTCCCCTGTTAGTTTAAATCTCAGAGGAACTAAAATACCTTATACCTTATTGACAGGATGAAAAAAGGTTGGGGTCTAGCCCTCTGTCACAATATGTGTTAAGTCTACGCCAAAGAGCACAGCAGAGATATGATTCGTTGATGGAATCCAGGTTTATCATCACATTATATAATGGCTTTATATTATTCATGTTTCTATGTCTTAGGCTGTAATTGTCTAATGTGCATTTGGATTCAGCGTTCTCGTCGGTGAGCACGGTTCTGTCTTCGGGAATAAGATACCAGAAAGTGATGAAGAGGATGATACAAGGAATGAGGAAGGTGCTGCCGTCTTTAACTCCTCCTCCTGGTTACCGGGAAGTGATACCAAGTGTGTTCATCATCTCTTTCTCTCTCTTATTTTTCTTTTTTCTTTTTCCTTTGGTTCTCTATTGTTATTTATCATGCTGCTATTGATTTCCAGGGCTAAGAAGCCTAAAGAAATGAAAAAGAAGAAAAATAATAGAAATATGGAAGAGCACAGAGAGGTAGCTGTGGATGAAGACATTGTTGAGGACTTGGTACTCAGTTCTGATGAAGATGAGTCTCAGAGTGATGGGGACGATGACAATGGTCAGCCAGTGCCTCCTCCAGAACAGCAAAGCAAAAAGCGGAAGAATGCAAGATCTCATGCAAAGAGATCCAAGAAGAGGAGGGCTAATCGACATGACACTTGACAATTTGTTTTATGTATCCACCTGGCTGTTGTAGATGCCAGTTTTTGTCAAGCGGCTTGTAGTTACAGAAATTCTTCATTAGAGAATTTTTATATTTTTTTTGTTTCCGATGGGAAATCCAAATGCAATGTTATAGGTTTTTTCTATATCTATCCGCCAAGCTCTCAACAGAATTTACAAGTAGCCAAGAGGAAAAAATAAAAAAATAAAGAAAAAGTTTTCCTCAACCCAGTGAATATTTCCTATCATGTTAAAAATAAACATGTTGAGCTTGAGCATGCATGATCTGAGGCAGCCACGCTACTTTTCCAAGTTTCCATATAAATTAGAATATGCATGAAAGCAAAAAATAAAAAAAATAGAATATGCATGGATGACATTAATTATCTTTACAGCAAATGTAGACCTTGAGATCCCCTAAAATTTGAGGTTCTCATATTTATAAATTTCAGCTATTTATCTTATTTAAGGGTTTAAAATAAGTTATATTTTAGTATTTAATGAGGAAACTATCCTCAAGGAAATGGAACAAGATCAATTGATTGAAGAATATATAGTTAATGGTCAGGATCTTTTTAAAAGGATCATGAGGCCATGAATGGGACATATGTCCCATTAATAAAACAAATAATAAAATATTATATATATTTTAAAAATTAAAAAATAAAATAAAAATTAAGGGGTGGCTGGCCACTCCATGAATGGGACATATGTCCCATTAATAAAACAAATAATAAAATATTATATATATTTTAAAAATTAAAAAATAAAATAAAAATTAAGGGATGGCTGGCCACTCTAGTTGGGTCTGGGGTGGCCGAAGCCACCCCCCAAGTAACAAATCAATTGGTCCTTTTTTTTTTTTTTTGGCCTTAGGGGGTGGTCCAGCCACCCCCAAGGGCCATGTGGGTGGCTTCGGCGGTCTGGGGTGGCCGAAGCCACCCCCAGACCCAACTGGGGTGGCCGGCCACCCCCAATGGGGTGGTTTAGCCACCCCTTAATTTTTTATTACTTTTTTTATTTATTTTATTGAGACAATTAAAATATATGGGTTCTATTTGTAATGCATTAAATTGTCTTGATGAAAAAAACAAAAGGTTTTCAAATTGTCTCTTTCTCTTTCTTTATCTAATTTTATTTTCATCTTCTCTTTCTTTATGTTTATATATATAAGCAAAAATGTATGGTTTTTTTTTTGTTTTTTTGAAAAGAAAATTCTTCATTCTCATTCATAAAACTCGTGTGCAAAAAGCTCTTACAAATAGAGCAAACGCTCTGAAGTAAATCGTAGCTAAAGTTAAACAAATCAGCCATAACATAATCATCAGCTAAACTATGACTAATCATTAGGTTTAATTTCAGATTTGTACCAAACAGACACCATTCAATGCATAGGTAGCACTTATTCCTCGACCTTGAAAGCAGAGATCCCCCAAGCCAATACTCATCCTCCTCAACCCAAAAGCCAGGATATCGTTTACATCCACAACCCAAAGGTTTGAACCAAATGTAGATATACTCACGAGTAGAAAACAATATGAGAGGATAGAGCTTTATTATAAGTAAAAACATGAAAGAAAAAATGTATAGGGAAATAAAAGGACAAAAATGAAAAAACAACCAAATAAAAGGAACAAACAAAAGAAAACGTATATGGAAATAGCAATGGAAAAACAAGCAAATACAGGCAAAAACGGAAAAAAAAACAACTAAAGGAAAAACAGGGAAAGCAAATTATGAGGATGACGATAGCCGAGAGAAAGTTGATCGCGTGCTGGCCGGAAACCGACGTGGAAGGTGGCGTTGAAAGCATATCGCGGGGGGACGTGAGAAAAGACCGGTAGCGGACGGTGGGCGGCAAAGCGGGCACGGAGGAGATTGGCGGTGCACTCAGAACTGGAGGGGAGAGTTTGAGTGAAACCCTAAGGGCAACACCCACACAGAGTGCCAAACAACCAACAAACCAAACAAAAAAAATGGAAAAAAAACAACGGCGGGGCAGAGGCTAGGGAGGAGGGGGACAGAAGAAGCAAGACACAATAGGGGAAAAAGGGTGGAAGAAAAGGGGGTGAAGCACCACACAAAGGGTAAGGAGCATCAAGTAAATTGCCTAGTACAAATGGTTGAGGACAAGGGGAGAAGGGGAGGAGGGGAGGCAGAGAAGGCCACCCCTCCTCCCACCTGTGCGGTGCTCACGGAGACAGGAGCTAGGGTTTATTGGGAGAGAAAAGGGTTTATTTGATCAAGACAATTAAAACATATATATTTTATTTGTAATGCATTAAATTGTCTTAATGAAGAAAACAAAAAGTTTTCAAATTGTCTATTTCTCTCTCTTTATCTAATTTTCTTACTTTATGTTTATATCTCAATGTGAGACAGTTAAAACGTATAGTTTTTAATTTGTAATGTATTTAATTGTCTTAATGAAGAAAATAAAAGGTTCACAAATTATCTCTCTTTATTTTTCTTTTTATCTTCTCTTCTCTCTCTTTTTTTTTTTTTTTGGAAATGAAACAGTTCAGTCTCATTTATTGATAAACGAGCATAAAGTTTTGAAGCAACCATAACCTAAGCTATGAGGTTACAAGCGTCCCGCTAACCTATGACTAATTTCAATTTAAACAGCAAATCTGCACCAAATAAACTCAAACCAATGCATAGGTATCTCTCATTCCTCGGCATTGAGGACAGAGAACCCCAAGCCAAAACTCATCCTCCTAGACCTGAAAGTCAGGATAACGTTCACATCCACAACCCAAAGGTTTGGACCAAAGCAGCAAACCCGAATGGCATCAGGTGGGCAAATTGAGCGAGAGAGGACCGAGCATTATTACAAGCAAAAACAAAAACTGATTACAGGGAAACAAAAACAAGACAAAAATTACACCAAAAGGAAAAGCCACCTAAATTACAGGGAAATAAACAACAAAGAAGCGCACCAAGCGAATGACAGCAGCAGGAAAGAAGAGCCGATCACGTGCTAGATGAAAACCGAAATCAGAAGGGGGCGTTGAAAGCTCATCGCGATGGGGGCACGAGAAAAGGCCTAGTAGAGGACGGTGGGTGGCAGAGCACGTGGAGGAGATCGGCGGGGCACTCAAATGGAGGGAGAAGTTTGAGTGAAATCCCAAGATCATTACCCACAAAGTATACCTAAACAACAAAAGCAAAAATAGAAAGAAACAAACAAACTCTAACAAGAAAAACAAAGAAACAAGAAACCCAAAACGGAAACCACATTGGGGAGGAAGGTTGTCGGGGGAAAAAGGCCGGAGCTAGGGGCATCAAGTAAATAGGCTAGCTTGCAAGAAGGCAGAAAAGGGAGAGGAGGGCCGGAGGGGAGAACAAAGGTTCACACCCTCCGACAGTGCTCTCTACTAGAGAAGAAACCCTAGTAGAAAGAAGGGGGGACGCTCTTTTTTATTTATGTATTATATATATTTTTATCTTCTCTTGCTTTCTCTTTATATTATTTGTAATGCATTTAATTGATATCTTAATAAAGAAGACAAAAGGTTATCTTTATTTAATTTATTAATGGGATAGATGTCTCATTTATGGCATTGGGATCTCTCTATAGAGATCCTAGCCATTAACGAGATATTCTCCAGTCCATTTTTAATTTTTTTTTGAGAAAAAGATAATCTTCATTCATAAATATCAAAACAATAACAGAGGACAAAACCTCCAATACATCTCATAAAAGAACAAAAAACTCTCCAGATAACAAACTCAACATCCCACCCAACCAAAAAACAACCTCTCCCTGATGGTTTGGAATAGTTAGTAGCTAGCGCCACCTTACAGGCTACACCAGCTACTAACCCCACCAGGTTTTTCGAGATTGATATTTGGCTGAGGCACATTATTATTTGCTGCTACAAATAGATCCCATGCTTCCCCAGCCTATTGAAGCAGAATTTTCGGATGCATGAAAGGCCCATTGTGGACGACCTCATTTCTTCTAAACCAAATTCTCCGTGCAATACCAATAAACCGGCACAGTTCCTCTTCTTCACAGATTTGGAACAATTCGGCAGCTAGCTGCTTGAAAGTCTGGCCATGACAGGAACTCTTCTGAAATTTTTTTAAACTTCCACTCCATACATCCCTAGCCGAGGGGCAGTCCCACAAGATATGGAAACAAGTCTCCTCCCCTATTCCACAGATGGGACACAAATTATCACGAACTACCTTTCGCTTATGTAAACTTACCTTGGTGGGAAGGATTTCATGACATGCTCTCCACAAGAAATTCTTCTCAGAATTAGGAATTGGGAGCCTCCCCATTGCACCCCACATCTGAAGGGGTTCATCTCTTCTAGAACACTCAGCCTGCTCCTGATTTTCCTTCATCTTTGCCATATGGTATGCACTTTTGACAGTGAACACGCCGTTCTTTGTGCCCTTCCAACACAACGTGTCTTCGCGATGTGGACTTATAGCAACTGACAAAATTGCCCTCACCTCATCCGGAAAAAACAAGGTCTCCAACAAATCTCTATTCCATCCATTTATATCTCTATCCATAAGCTCAATCACCATGGCCTCATGACTAAGGACCCGAGGAGGAGAGTGGATAGTAAAAGTAGTCGGAAGGGGGACCCATTTATCGCCCCAAATCTTCACCTTTTCCCCGTTCCCAATCCTCCAATACAAACCCTCCTTAAGAAGATCACATGAGCTCAAAATACTCCTCCACGCATAAGAGGGGTTATGACCCAATTTTGCTTCTAGAATGGATCCATTTGCATAGTATTTTCCTTGCATAATCCGGGAGACTAAGCTATCCGGCGTTTGCCACAACCACCAAGATTGTTTAGCAAGAAGGGCCTTATTAAAACATATAAGGTCCCTAAAGCCCATTCCTCCTCGAGATTTAGAAATCCCCATTTTACTCCACTTCATCCAGTGAATACTCGAATTTCCCCACCAAAAACTTTGCATAAGAGTATTAACTCTGGAGCACAGAGTTTTAGGAAGCAGGAATACGCTCATACAGTATGTTGGGATGGCTTGTATAACCGCCTTGAGCAATATCTCCCGACCAGCCTGGGATAGAAATTTAAGTTTCCAGTCTTGGAGACGCGACCACACTCTGTCAACAATACTCTGGAATTCTTTAGTGCGAGATTTCCCCACCAATGCCAGTAACCCCAAATAAGTATCATACCTTTGCGAACTCGGTATGCCCGACACATCAAGAATTTGTCGTCTCGCCTCCTGCGGTGTGTTGCGACTAAAATATATAGCTGTCTTAAAGGAGTTCAGTCGCTGTCCTGAGGCCACTTCATAGGTATGAAGAAGAGTGGATAATCTGTTCCAATGATCCAAATCTGCCAGACAAAAAAGTAAACTGTCGTCAGCAAAAAATAAGTGATTAAGACGCGGCCCCCTCCTAGACGTAGGAACCCCTTCCAACGCACCCATTCCATCAGCTCTTGACAACAAGGAACTCAAAGCTTCCGCACACATCAAAAATAAATATGGTGAAATGGGATCACCCTGTCGGATACCCCTTGTGGGGACAATACTTCCCGTAGGTATACCGTTTACCAAGACAGCATAGTGCGCTGAAGAAACACACATCATCACAAGCTTTATCCATAATGGCACAAAACCCAACCTCTTCATTACCGCCTCCAAAAAGCCCCATTCAACCTTGTCATATGCCTTACTCATATCTATTTTAACCGCCATATATCCTTTCTTACCCCTTATACGAGTCTGCATTGTGTGTAATGTCTCATAGGCAGCCAAAATGTTGTCTGAGATCAAACGACCAGGAATAAAGGCACTTTGAAAAGGGGAGATGATTTGGGGTAATACTGTCTTAAGTCGATTAGCTAGCACCTTAGAGATAATTTTATACATAACATTGCACAAACTTATGGGTCTGAAATCCGTGACAGAGATCGGATTTTTAACGTTGGGAATAAGTGCAATATATATGGAGTTCAGTGCTTTGTCAATCACAGCATTATTAAGGGAATAAAGAATAGCATTGCAAACCTCAGTTCCCACGATGTCCCAGTGTTTTTGGAAAAAACCCGCATTGAATCCATCCGAACCTAGGGCTTTTAGCGGGGCCATTTGGAAAAGGGAAGCTCGGACCTCTTCCTCCACAAATGGTTGTATAAGAGACTCATTCATAGTCTCCGTAATTCGCCCCCCCAAAGCTCCCAAACAGTCATCATAGTCTACCTCTCCACCGGTTGAGAACAGGCTTTGAAAATAATTGGCGAAAATCCCCCCAACCTCCTCTTGAGACTCCCATAGCCTGCCACCTTCATCTCTAATTTTGCTAATGTTGTTCACCTTCCGACGTTGGGTTGCACAAGCATGGAAAAATTTTGAGTTTTTATCACCATGGCTCAGCCAATTTATTTTTGCCCGTTGCCTCCATTTTAATTCCTCTTGTTCTAATTGCACTTGAAGGTCTCGTTGAACACCCAAGGCATGTCTCCCATCATGGTCATTCTCATCCCCTTGAAGAGATGCCAAATTTTGGCATTGCTCCCTAAAAACTCGGTTTGGCTTACTAACCTCCATTTTCTGCCATCTTGTCAATGCCATTTTGCACCCCTCCATATTATAAAATAGCTTCATCCACGGGTCATTGTTGTTGGTCCCCTTCCACGAATTTTCTATTATCTGTCTGCACCTATTGTGAAGTTCCCATCCAGCTTCATACTTGAAGCTTCGTGGTCTTTGCAAATTGCCCTCACTTTGACCCAATGGGAAAACCGACATAGGGGAGTGATCCGAACAAATGGCCGGCCCAATAATAATCTCCACCTCTGGGAATGCTTCGCACCATTCCTTATTGGCGACCACTCTGTCAAGATGCTCCTTGATAAATTCCGTCCCTTCTTTTCCATTGTTCCATGTAAACTTAGGACCTCGATATTCCAACTCCGACAAGCCACAATCATCCAAAGTCCTTTGAAAATTTTCCATAAGCCCCCTCTGTCACCCACTTCCACCACATTTGTCATCAATGCGAAGTATCTCATTAAAATCACCAAGACAAAACAATGGAGAGGGTTCCATTTGGGCAGTAAAACGAAGCAAGTTCCACGCTTCCATTCTCTTACTAGCATCCGGGTGGCCATAAAAACCCGTAAATTTCCAAACCATATTCGTCGAAGAAGAACACACCTTCACATTAATATGTCGGCGACTATAGTTTTGAATTTCTACTCCAGATTCTGTCATCCAAAGCAGCGCCAATCCTCCACTCTTCCCCACACTATCGACCACCAACATGTGTTCGAATCCCAACTGCAACCTCACTTTTTCCATTCTTTTTGCACGAGCCTTAGTCTCTATCAAAAAGACTATTTTGGGTTTCTTTTCTTTCACCAAACGGCAAAGTTCCTGAACTGTCCGAAGGTTCCCAAGCCCTCGGTAGTTCCAACTTAGGATATTCATTGCGGTCGGCGGGGCTGGACTCCAGCCTCCACCAATCCCGATCCATTAAAAGTTTTAGTTTCATCATCACCCGTTCGTCCCCGTTTAGTAACCCCAAGAACAGCATCATCTCCATCTTCATTATTTTTTTCTAGAACAATAGCAAGTTCCCCTTCATGATTAACATGTGTTCCATCTTTGGATTTTCTCTTTCTTGCCACACTCCCCCGATGGGCCTCCATAATAGATTTCTCTATGTCTACAAGTAAAGGACCCGAGTAAGGGCCCCCCGAGTTCTGGAGAGCTGCTTCATACGTTACAAGCTCCTGTTGCTGTATTGGGCTTTCTATTTCACGGCCTGCACACCCAGAGTCACGTGGAGACAAGCCCATGTTTGTTTTGGAAAAATTCCCTGCATGGGCAGCTTTGTTTTCACATCTAGAAACACGTGGAGACAAAACCATATTTGTTTTGGAAATTTTCCCTGCATGGACAACTGTGTTTTGTGGATGTGGAGACAGTTTCGTTCTGGAAGAATCTCCTGCCTGAGCGCATTACGAGCCCCCCAATTCACTCGATGACAGCTTGTTTTTGGGAAAATCTTCTGCATGTGCGCCATCTGAATCCCCTGCAATATTCTCTCCTTTTCTCCGCGGGATCCACGCCTCTCTGGTAGGAGTGGAAAATTTATCAAATTTTCCTTTAATAGCTTCAACATTATTACTTTCCTTTTCCATTTGTGTTTCAAATTTGAAATCCCCATAACGTTCTCCACGATTTCTGCCTGTAATTTCGCTCCTTGCCTCATTGGCCCCGACGGTATGATTGCCCTTTGAATTTACTCTGGCGAAAACTCTCTCCCCTTGTTCCGCCATTCTCCTTTTCCGGCCATCATCTCGTTTCCCTTGGGCACCAGGCTGCTTCGGCTCCTCTTCAGGCATAGGCTTGGCATACCTTACCGAGTCATGACTTTCAGCATGGCGGTCATGTGTTCTACTTTCTCTTCTTGTCGGGGAGGCTGCTCGCAACCATAATCCTAACTGATTCACCTCCTAATTTCTCATTTTGGTGCGTTTAAGGCAGCCCTCCACCCCATGGCAAATAACGCCACAGTGAAAACAAAATTTCGGTAGGTGCTCATATTTGAATCCAACCAAAGTCGACTTTCCATCGAACTTTAGCATTCGGCCTCTACAGAGGGGTTTGTACAGACCAATATTAATCTTGACCCGTAAAAATTCCCCCCATCCGACCCCATCTTTCTCTGTGTCTACCTCCTTCACCTTTCCCACTGAAGCTCCAAGCTTGAGTCCAACCTCACGTCCCATACAAGCCAAGGGTAGATTCACCATTCGTACCCAAAAAGAAGCCCTGTCAAACGTAAATTCAGATGGCGAGGTACGCCCATCAAAATCCTCAACCAAAAATAAATTGCCTTCAAAAACCCAAGGACGCCCCTCCAAAACCCTGGCTTTGTCTCTAGCCTCCTCGAACTCGATCAAGAAGAGATTTTCACCCAAAATCTTGAAGGTGAATGACCTCTTTATTCTCCACCAGCGTAGGAGCTTCTCCTTGATTGTTTCTTTGCTTACAGTTCTCTCTGATAAGAGTTTCCCGATGATGCAAAATTGTCCTCGAATGATTATTCCTTTCACTTCGGTCTTCTCGATCTCAATTTCGCCATCTTCATCCTCCTTAAGAGAAAAGTTAGCCCATAGACTAGAAAGCTCATCCGCCATTGGAAAAACAGCAACAAATAAAAAACAATATACTCTCAAACAATCTCTAGAAATTGTGAGAAACTGTTCCTTCTCATCTATCAAAAACGCAAATAGAGAGAAAAAAAATATTTGCTAGAAACGACAAACTAGCCCTCTTCCAACCTCCCCTAACAGATTACAAGCACACAGTAAGCACCACCACAAAGGTTGCACCAACCGCTACCCCCATTAGGTTTTTCGAAGTTGAGAGAGATATCCAGTTCATTTCCGATCTTGTCCATTTTGAATTGGAGAGGAAACATAGGTTTAGTAGCTTCCTCATTAAATGCTGAAATATGACTTATTTTAGACCCTTAAATGAGATGGACGACCATTACGAAGTTGCCAAACAAGGGAGAAAATATCGGATCAATTATTGAGGAATCATAACTAGCTATAATATCATGCAATACTCGAGCGTTATTTAATTTGAATTAAAATGATGAAATACTTGTTAGATTAATATGTTGATTTTATGTGTATAATTATAATTATGTGTTTGATTTGATAATCTCAGCTACATAATTTTGATTAGATTTTGAAAAATTGAATTGGGTTTTGGATGCTCTAGTCTTGGTCAAATGATATTTTTTTAAGTAATGTTTTACGTTCTTGTATTTATGAAATACTAAAAAATTAATTTAAAAGAAATATTTTAATTAAAGGATTTGTTTTCTTTTTTTAGAAAAAACGAGAGAGAGAAATTTTCTAAGTTAAAGGCTTAAGTCACACATGATTGATTTAACTCCTCTACTTATTGAGCCATGGACTCACAATTCCACCTATAAAACATTGTTTTATAGAGTTGAACATATCGAGGCAAAGAACAAGCAATCGCTAGACAGTAGACTAAAACTTCGAGGGTATGTTTTGGCTTCCTTAGATTTATATTTGGACATAGTTGAAGTATAAGTTGATCAAGAATAATGAAGAATTAGAGTTGTAAGTTGAAAGGCAGTTGTGATTATGTGGCTATGTATACAAACAATGTATTATGGTCAGTCCTCTAGTGACTTATCGTTTATGCTTGTAGTAGAAACATGTAGTATTGTTTTGGCTACCCGTCTTGCTCTGATTAGCTGTCCAACATAATCTAATATAGGTTCCATGGCCATGCTCTAGCCACTAGCCCAATATAATAAGCTATTATTAGGTTCAACTATGTTGCCTTGTTCCCTTCATATCACCTACGATCAGCTGCTCTTGTGATGAATCACTAAGATATACCCATTGTCTTAGCATGGCAGTTGTCATTGCATGATTAATTTGGATGCCTATAATGGCTCATTGAATCTCTCATGTCATTGAGGGACTAATTGTCATAGGGCAACTTTTTTCGCATCAAACAAGCCACATGATGGCCCTTAGCAAAGCACCAAGCAGTGCCAAGGCTGCCAATACACCAACAGAGGTTAGGGAAAGGAAATCACGGCATACACAGATTTTACGGGAGCAACACCTCCCAACTTTTACATTCAACCAAACCAAATGTACAAAGACAATAACTAGGGCCCTTACAACACAATGGAACCCTTAGCCAACATATACAACCAACTAGCCACCAAGGCTTACAATAAGGAAACCAGAATACACACTTGCAGGCACTTAGTTTTTTTCCCACAGTAGCTCCCTCACAAGACTCTCTCAATGCAGCTTACAACTCCTACCTTCAGTGAGAGCCCTGGCATCCCTTTTATAGCCATTAAGAGGGAGAGCTTTGCTACAGTGGGCTGCCACCTGTCTCCAGCCCATTACCTGGTACAGCTTGCCTACTCCAGCAAGTAACCTGCCACCAATTTGAATTCAGCCAACAACCATGCTTTGCTTGCTGCCACAAGGCAACCCTGCAGGCCTTCCTGCAGCACACCATGCCTTCATAAATGTCCAGCCAGCTTCCTGCCACTTGACCATGTCTTGCAAGCTGGCATAGCACCATTCTGTCCACTGTAGTAGGTAATCATTTGTTATGAGGCATGGGCAACACCCCACATAAAGCTACTACCACACTCAAGGTCCTTTTGGCTTCCCAAGTCAATGCAACAGCCTACAGTGCTATCATTGAACTCTGGCACAACAGCAGCTTCTCTTGAACAAGGTAAAGGCACCACATGGCTGGTGCAGCACAGCATGTCAATCTGGCAACAACAAGATCTTCAAGGGCTGGGCCATGCCCAAGCCCATTCAGCAACCATGCTACTAAGGCCAAGCACCTTGACAATGCGTGGCTCAATTTCGTTTGCAACAATTCAACCAGCAGAGCTGGGTCAAGCCCAACCCTTCTTCTTAGCCCAAGGCATGCCCCCTTATGCTTGGGCGTGGTGGTCAGCAAAGGTGCAATGCACACCCCTGCTGCCATCACTAGAGCCATGTCACAGTTGTGACAAACCACCCCCACCGGTTGAAGCCGACGCCTTCGTTGGGTGGGTGGCTAAGTAATCAAGGATCTCCTCCTTAAATTGCCAAAGGGTTGTGTCCCTCTCCCATGTAGCCTTTGAGATAGGTAAACCCTTTCACTGAACCAGAAAATAATTTCTCCAATTCTTCTTGTGCTGGCCCTCCCTTCGGTGATCCAGAATTTTCTCAACCTTCAGTTCAAACTCCTTCTAAACATTAGGTGGTGCTCGTTTTGGTTTATTACGAGTAGGCTCCTCTAAGTCTTCATGATAAGGCTTGAGTAGGCTAATATGGAAGATGGGGTGTACCTTCAATCTTTCTGGCAGCTTCAACCGGTATGTCACGCTGCCAATCCGCTTCACAACTTCAAAGGGTCCATCATAGTTAGGCATCAACCCCTTATGAATCACACCCCTTCGAAATTTCCTTAGAACCTTGTGATGCAAATTTAGCATCACCTTGTCTCCCACAGTAAATTTCAAGGCCCACAGCCTATTGTCGGCAAACTTCTTCATACGTTGTTGGGCTTTAGCCAAGCTGTCTTGGGCCTGTTGCTACAGCTCTTGCCTTTCTCTAACAAATCGGTAGGTAGCAAGGCATTTGCCTCCCATTTTCTATGCAGCAACCTCATGAGGGGCCAAAGGTTGTTGGCCAAAAACCAGCTTTGAAGGGCTCATCCCAATGGCAGAAGACTTGTGAAGATTATAAGCAAACTGGGCAACTTCCAACAACTCCAACCAATTCTTCTAGCTGGTTGAGGCATAGTGCCTTAAGTAGTCTTCAAACATTGCATTGACCCTCTCTGTTTGCCTATCAGTTTGAGGGTGGTAGCCAGTGGAAAACTTCAAGTCAGACCCCATCATGTTGAACAATGTTGTCCAAAATCGCTCAGTGAACCTGGGGTCTCTGTCACTCACAATGTCTTCCAGCAACTCAAATATTTTCACCACATTGGCGAAAAATAGTTTAGCAGCGAACCTTGCAAAGTAAGTTCCAGGGACTGCAATGAAGATTGCATACTTTGAGAACCTATCCATGACCACCATGACCCCCGCCATCCCTTTCACTGGCGGGAATCCTCCAATAAAATCCATGGAAACAGAGGCCCATGGCCTATTTGGCACTGGAAGGGGCTGCAACAACCCTGCCTCTTTCCTTTGCTCCACCTTATCTTGCTAGCACGCCAAGCAAGTTATACATACAACTCCACTTCTTCTATCATCCGAGGCCAATAGTATGACCTTGATAAAAGGGCATACATTCTTTCCATTCTAGGATGCCCCGCCCATTTGGAATTGCGAGACTCCTTAAGAAGGTCTTGCCGTAGCCCTCCTGTAGGAATATACAAGCAATGACCTTTTGTATACAGCAAGCCATCCTCCAACCAGTACCGACACACAATTCCCTCCTTCACTTGTTCAGCCAACTTCAAGTAAGCAAGGTCCTACTTAGACATCTCCTTGATTTTGTTCAAGAAGTTGGACTCAATTCTGGACAAGGCAGCCACCATCTCATCAACACTTTTGCGGCTCAATGCATCTGCCACCTGATTGTGCCTTCCTGGCTTGTGCTCCCACACAAAATCATATTCCTGGAGGAACTCTTGCCAACGAGCCTGCTTTTGGGACAACTTCTTCTGGGAGTTGAAAACGGTATTGGCTGCATTGTCGGTGCGGATTGTAAACTTTGTCCCCAGCAAATACACCCTCCATACTAGCAAGCAATGGATCACAGCCAACATCTCCTTCTCATGGGCAGAATATTTTTGTTCTACCTCCTTCAGCTTCCTGCTTTCATAGGCAATTGAGTGCCCTTCCTGCACCAAGACACCACCAATGGCCTTGTTCGACGCATCGGTGTGCACTTCAAAGGGCAGCTCAAAATTGGGCAATTGTAAGATCGGTTCACTTGCAACAGCATCCTTGAGCTTGTCAAAGGCAGCTTGGCATTGATCTGACCAATGCTACGGCCTATCTTTCTTCAAGAGGTCAGTGAGGGGAGCTGCCTACTTAGCATAGGTAGCAATGAACTTCCGGTAGTAGTTGGCCAGCCCAAGGAAGGACCGCAATTTTGGCACTGACTTGGGTGGTGGCCAATCCCGAATGGCCTTCACTTTGCCTTCATCCATCATAATCTTCCCCAAACTGATTCGGTGGCCCAAGAACAGGAGCTCATTGCAAGCAAACTCGTACTTCTCCTTCTTAATAAAAGAGAATTCTCCCTCAACTGGGACAACACCTGCTTTAGATGACATATATGATCTACAAGAGACTCACTATACACTACAATGTCATCCAAATAAATAACAACGAATCTATCTATATAGTCATAAAAGACATCATTCATCAAGTTGCAAAATGTAGTAGGGGCATTGGTGAGGCCAAAGGGCATCACCAGAAACTCAAAAGAACCATACAGGGTTACACAGGTTGTCTTAGGCTCATTTCCTTCCGCAATGCGCACTTGCCAATAGCCGGAGCATAGATCCAGCTTGGTGAAGTAGGCAGCTCTATTCAATCGATCGAAGAGGTCTTGGATTAAGGGCATCAGATACTTGTTCTTCACTGTGATCTTGTTCAAGGCCTTGTAATCCACACACATTTGAAAAGAGCCATCCTTCTTTTTCTAGAACAAAAATGGAGCTCCATAGGGTTCCTTAGAGGGCTGGATGAACCCTGCCTCAAGTAACTCTGTGAGCTGCTTCTGCAACTCTGCCAACTCCTTTGGGGACATCTGGAATGGGGCTTGAGCAGGTGGTGTGGAACCGGGTAGCAACTCAATTCTGTGACCCACAACACGCTTAGGAGGAAGAGCTCTTGGCAACTCCGGGGGCATCACATTCCTTAAACTCCTCCAACAATTCCAACACCTGCTCAGGGACATCGGCATATGTCTTCTCCTTGACTTCTCTCAAGGCTGCCAAGTAAGTAATATCTCATTTTTCTCAAATCATGCTTGAGCTGCATAGCTGAGAGAACACCATCTTTGCTCCCCTTGTGAGGAGAAGGCAGTTCCTTCCTAACTACTTTGACAAAGCATGGTTGTGATTCATCCATGATCAACATCCCTCCCAAGAAGGGCATAAGTATTGCTTTAGCCAACACAAAAAACTCATTACCCAAAATGATGTCAAAATCAGCCAAAGGGACTACAAGAAAGTTTACCTTCCCTGACCACTCCCCAACCTTCAAGGGGACAGCATAGGCAACACCCACCACTGGCTATGATTTCGAGTTCATCGCCTTCAACCGACTCGGGCACTTCAGCCCCAACTGCTCCACCATACGTGCAGCCACAAAGTTATGGGTAGCACCAGTATCCATCATAGCCAAGGACTTGCATGAATTGGCTTCAATGAGAACATACATCAATTCAGTGGAAGACTCAGATTTGAGGGCGTTTAATTGAACCTGTAGCGGGTTTACCCTAGCTTGGGTTTCGCCACCTGCACCTTTGTGACTTTCTTCAGCAACTAGGGCATTCAACTTCTCCTTCTTTAGGCAGTCTCTTGCCTGATGGGGACCATTGCAAATGAAGCAACCAAGGTTGGTTTTGTTGGGTTGCTTGTCAACAACCTTATCTTTACCCTTATACTCAGCCTTCCCCTTGAATTTTGGCTTCCCGTTACCTTGCTTCTTCAGGCCCTTGTCTTTCAACTTGGGCTTTTGTTTTTCTCCACCCTCCTTATTTTGGTGGAAATCAACTAGTCCATCAGCAGCAGCCATGGCAGAGGGCAAATCCTCCACCCCTTGCCTTCGTAGCTCAAGTTGAGCCCACATTTGCAACCCCGTCATGAAATTGTACAGTTTGTCGGCCTTCGACATGTCTTTGATATCCATCATCAAATAGCTAAATTGCTTGAAATATTCTCTCACCGAAGTGGTGTGCTTCAGCTTCTTGAGAGAGTCCTTAGCAACCCAAGCAGTGTTGCAGGGAAGGAATTGATCCCTTAACTCGTTTCGAAGGTCCTCCCAAGTGGTGATCTTCGGCCTACTGGAATCATCATCCTCCCGCGTACGCCACCACAGCTTTGCATCACCAGAAAGATACATTTTGGTGATGGTTACTCGTTCTCCATCTAGGATACGGGTAGCTCAAAAATACTGCTCCATGTCCTGCAGAAAGTTCTCCAACTCCTTAGCACTTCTGGCACCCACAAAAGGTTTGGGTTCTGGAACCTTTAACTTTGACGGGGCTTCCCTGTTCATAGGCAGCCTACCAATAGCTCTTTTTAGGACAACTAGCTCTGTTTCCATGCGAACTGAAAGATCTTTAACTTCATCTCAAAGGGACTCAATGCCCTCACTCATGCCTTCCATGCGGTAAGCTGCAAGGTCAGCATGCTCCTTTTCTCTATCTTCCAACTGTTGCAAGGTTTGAGTAGCATACTCATCGAAGGACACTTGTAAATCTGCAACAGCCTTTCGCGCAGCAGCCAACTGCTCTGCTAGAGTAAAGGAGGAAGACTCCTCTACAGGAACACCGAGCAACGCTTCAAGCTTCGCCACTTTCCCGCAAGTCTTGTGTAGAGCCACTAGCCATGACCCCCACCTGGTTCTGATACCAGTTGTCATGGGGCAACTTTTTTCGCACCAAACAAGCCACATGATGGCCCTTAGCAAAGCACCAAGCAATGCCAAGGCCGCCAATACACCAACAGAGGTTAGAGAAAGGAAATCATGGCACACACAGATTTTATAGGAGCAACACCTCCCAACTTTTACACTCAACCAAACCGAATGTACAAAGACAATGACTATACAACACAATGGAACCCTTAGCCAACATATACAACCAACTAGCCACCAAGGCTTACAATAAGGAAACCAAAATACACACTCGCATGCACTCAGTGTTTTCCCCACAGCAGTTCCCTCACAAGACTCTCTCAATGCAGCTTACAACTCCTGCATTTAGTGAGAGCCCCAGCATCCCTTTTATAGCCATTAAGAGGGAGAGCTTTGCTGCAGTAGGCTACCACCTGGCTCCAGCCCACTGCTTGGTGTAGCTTGCCTACTCCAGCAAGCAACCTGCCACCAATTTGAATTCAACCAACGACCATGCTTTGCTTGCTGCCACAAGGCAACCTTCCTGTAGCACACCATGCCTTTATAAATGTCCAGCCAGCTTCCTGCCACTTGACCATGTCCTGCAAGCCTGGCATAGCACCATTTTGTCTACTGTAGCAGGTAATCATTTGTCATGAGGCATGGGTAGCGCCCCACACAAAGCTACTGCCACACTCAAGGTCCTTCTAGCTTCCCAAGTCAATGCAGCAGCCTGCAGTACTATCATTGAACTCTAGTACAACAGTAGCTTCTCTTGAACAAGGCAAAGGCACCACATGGCTGGTGCAGCACAGCATGTCAATCTGGCAACAACAAGATCTTCAAGGGCTGGGCCATGCCCAAGCCCATTCAGCAACCATGCTACTAAGGCCAAGCACCTTGACAATGCATGGCTCAATTTCGTTTGCAACAATCCAACCAGCAGGGCTGGGTCAAGCCCAACCCTTCTTCTTAGCCCAAGGCATGCCCCCTCATGCTTGGGTGTGGTGGTCAGTAAAGGTGCAATGTATACCTCTGCTGCCACCACTAGAGCCATGTCACGGCGGTGACACTAATAGTCTTCCTCGTCTTTTGTGGGGTAGTTGATCATTCAATCACTTGACATGGAACTCACTATCTTGCTAAGGTCGTCCGTTCCGCTTTGATCAGTTTCCCAATGAAGGGTGCCTTGGGGGGACATGATCATATATTGGCCAATTGCCCAACATAAGTCAGTGTGGGTATATGACATGTCTTGGTCAATTACCCTATATAATCTGGGGTACATGACCATGTACTTGCCAACTATCCATTCTAGTTAGAGGTAAATGACCGCATGCTGGCCAATTGCCAATTGAACTTGATATGGGGTACATGACCATGCACTTGGTCAATTGTCAATATAAGCTAGTCTAGGATATTGGATATATGACCATGAACAGGCCAATTGTCCAACATAATTTAAGGTGCATAACGATGTACTAGCCAATTGCCTAACATAATCTTATATGGGGATATATGACCATATACTGGTCAATTGGCCATTAAATCTTTTAATGTCGTTGAGGTACTAGTAATCTCCCTCATCTTGCATTGGGTAACTAATCACTCAATCAGCTTGTCACATAAAGTATTGCGATGTCCTAATTGTTCGGTTTACTCTTATCAGCTTGCCTAATACATTATGATCTAAGTTTCATGGCCATACCCTAATTACTAGCCCCTATACAATTTCATTTGGGTTCCATGACCATACTCTTGCCACTAGCCCCTATATGATTTGATCTGGGTTAGATGACCATAGAGGGTCACTAGCCCCAATATGATTTGATGTAGATTCCATGGGCATACTTAGCCACTAGCCCCTATATAATTTAACTTGGATTTCATGACTATGCTCTAGCCACTGGCCCAAATATAATTTGGTCTGTGCCATAAATCTCCAGCAAATTGCAATGGTGCCTCCTGAGCAGACTCAGCCCTTTGTAAAAGCACTTCAGCCGGGCAATTTTGGGTTTTTCCTCTTCCGCGTGTTCTTCCCCTCTTCTATCTATACATAACCCCTTAAATTGTCCCTTGGGCTTCACTTTTTCTTATGTACGCAAGTGAGAATCCATGGTTTTTGAGTTACGAATTTTGTAAATTAACATTTTGTTTGTTAGGTGGATGTAAAAGCAAGAATTGATTTGTATTTATTTTCTATTTATGCATGTGTTTAAGATTAGGTCTCTTGAGAAGAAGGTAAAGATTCATAAAGGGCTGAATGACAACATCTTAGATCTATCCTATTTATTTCACTTGGCTAAATCACAAGTATATTAATAATGATGAAAATGTCCAAAGGCCATTACTGGTCATTGTCATTATATGATGTGATTGCCACTCCCTTGGCAGCCCCAGTATTTTGTAGATAATCTTGTCCATGATCCACGGGTCTGGCATAAAAGCGAACCCTCTAAATGACTGAAGAAAATTCTAGGGCTAGTTAACCACATTTTCACTGTGAAGAAAACACACACATAAATCTGAAAAGATAGCAAAATATTGTTACTCCAACTCAAATGCATTCAAACATAAGTAACAAATAACAAGAAGTTTGTTGAATAGGAAATATATTTAAAGCAGATAAAAATCTGCAATTCAGTACAAAACTAACACCATCTGTCTCCTCAATTTTATTTTACACTGATGGCTTAGCAATCAGCCTAACCTTATTCGAGAACAGAGTGCTTTCCAAACAAGAGTTGTCATTACACTGGAGTCAAACCAACCACACCTGCATAGACCCTATCACTATGAGAAAGGACAAGTACAATTTTGCAAGAAACAAGTTTCATATATAGTGCAAAAATTGCTTTTTTCATGATATGTAGACAATGGTACTGAAATAAAATGATTACCTTATTGTATTCCAAATGAAAATCCTGAAAAATAATGGCACTATAGGCAGAAAATTGTGCGAATGAATTAAGAATTAGACATGACGTTTATTTGAGAGTTCTTTCTAAATATTTAATCAGTATAGAATTCCTTAATAAATTTCTTATGATATCCCCAAGTTCCAACTTAGATAGAAATTTCTCTTCCCAACTACGTCAGATATGAGGGTGTCTTTATAAGCACTAGATTTCGTCTAATATTAGAATACAAAGAAATGGCACACTTACTGAAGTGTTTGATCTTCTTTTGCAATAATTTCACAGAGTAAAACAAATGCACAAGTATCCAAGCAATGCCCAATTTAAGTAATAATTCATTGAAAAGGAAGAGAGGGTCGTGTACACGAAAAATATACAAGACAAGCAACCACCTTAATGGAGTCAAAAATCTAAAAAATTACAAGATCTACAAGACTAAAGGAAGAGAAATTAGGAATAAAAGCTACAGCCCAATGTTTTAGTTGTAGTACATTAGACTCGGGGTCTGCAAAAAGATGTCGATTTCTTTCTTTCCAAATGCTCCACATTAGTAAAGTAGGGACAACTTTCGATATAGCCTCTTTGGATTGTTTCCTCCCCTACGTCTTTCAACAATGAAGTAGCTCTAGAATATTGCTAGGCAAGACCCACGAGACACCAAACAAGATGATTACCAGGTGCCATATCTCGTTAATAAGCTCACAATGAATGAGAAGATGAGAACCAAGTGGTTTACTCCCAATTTAAGTACTTCCCCTTCATTTTATAATATCCACACAACTAGTTAAAAAAGTGAACTGCAGAATATCACAGCTATGTTGTTCTCTTCTTTTATTGGATACTTGGTGTAGCCAGGATTTTGCTTGTGTAGACAGATAAGAGTTTAATCAACAAGAAGTGCTCCATTTTTATACCAAAATATGAGTATGGTATGCCTAACATCCCAGCTATATTGAGCGGCTCTTAAAAGAGCACAGGTTATAAGGTTTTTCTCTTTGCAATTCTAGATCGGATATTTAGAGCCTAACTGAAGCTACAATGGTGGAACACACTGGATACCGTCATATATTAATTTATGAGAATTCCAACATCCTATGGGATTTAAAGTGAGAATTTCAATGTAAAAAATAAATATCAATATATTAAATATATTGCAAGTACAAGAAGTAAAGAATATCTAAATTCAACAGGGAGTATAAAAAAGAATCTGGAGCTCTGGGGGTGGAGGCAGAGAGAAGCTGCCTCCTCTTGACTCTGTTGGCTCTGCCAATGGATACCTATCTGACAATAGGCATGTTGGATAAATATCTTGTTGTTTTGTTGAATTTAGAGATTCAAGGCATCATTTATGTTAATTAACCGTGAGAATTTCTTGTTGTTTTGTTTGGGTTTTTGTTTTGCTTGTTCTAATTAGGTGCTTCCTGTGTATACTTCTTGTGTACTTAGGGGTGCCTTACACTTTTTATAAATTTCCATTACTTGTCAAAAAGAAAATTAACAGTGAGAAATCCATGATGGAAATCAAATGGTGACAGATACAAAAATCACTGGTTGTTAAGCACCAATGAACTTACTGAAAATTTTGAAAGCCCAAATAAGGCCATTGAAATCACCATGCCGAATTTTATATTTGTTATGTGCCACCATAAACACAATTGCACGATGAAAAATTACAACTTGAATTGGTGAACTTCTATGATCTCATGTATACTTGATCAGTAAAACTGAAAGCATGGGATTGATCACTAATGTTGGGTCATGAATCAACCCCACAAAACCATCCGGCCTATACTAAGCCCAAGGAAGGCCCATGTTCTCAAAGCCCAAGAGCGTCTCGAGCCTCGAGAGCCCAAGAGCGTCTCGAGCCTCGAGCATCCGAGAACAGCTCGAACAGGCGAGAAGGCCTCAGGCCTCGATCACCCGAGAATCGCTTCGGGCCTCGATCACAATATATCATCGATATTCTGAGCTTAAGGCCTCCGAAGCCCGAAAAGCTAGGGATCAAGAGATTAAATTCAAAAATCCTATCTTATCCATTTCATTCAAATCCCAAGTACTCAAAAGTGCAAGATCAGATATATTATCTACAAGCATTCAAAATTTAAAGTGCCATAACAACCAAATCCTATCTCGATCCCATCAGGTCTTGATACGGATAACTACCTAAATCCCTGGTAACAAACTGCCTCGCAGAAAATCAGGGAAGNTGTGTATTTAAAATATATTTAAACCACACTATGATGTTCAAAACAAGTCTAGGTATCATGGAGCATAAAACTCTTCATAAGAAAAAAAGAGAATATCCTTGAACCTACCCATAAACGGAATCGAAGATTCTCGTCCGATCAAATGAACTTATACAATTCATAACCTTAGTTAAAGGGAATTTAAAGCTATGCTAATGCTTATCTGTAATAGGATGATTGTACAAATGTAGATACCAAATATTTAAGAAGACTTGATTTCAATGACTTCAAAGAAGAGACAATTGTTTTCAAGTGGCTATGCAAGACGACAAGAAATGAGTATGAATATACAATAAAATCCACGTTTTTCACAAGCTAGTGAGGAACACTTGACTATAACTATTTAAGAGAACATACTCTGCCGTTTGGCAAACTAACACTTCACTATAACTATTGAGAACCTTTAAACAAGATCTCTTGGGTAAAATGGTTATGGTGCTTTGATGAGCAAGGGATCACTTGTGGACGTGAATAATTGCAGTGAAATATGGGGGAGTCTTGGTGCAGCTAATGATTGAGGAATTTGGTTAAGAGACTTTATGAAAGGATTGAAAGGATGGAAGAGGTTTAGTGCATTTGTTAAATATGTGGTGAGAGTAGAAAAGCTTGTTTTCAGCACAATGTGCAGCAAATGAATGCTGCTTTAAAAGACATTCATCTTCATTAATTTCTAATTGCTGAGGAACAGATGCTTCTATTTATTCTTATTTTCAGGTATCGGAAGATGGGAAGTTTAGTGCATTTATTCTTCATTAGAATCAATAGATTCTCCTAGGGTTCTACTATATTCTAATCTTCAAGCAAGAGTAAGGGAGAATAGGTTGATCTGTAAGCTTAAGTGCAATGGCTAGTTTGGATTACTTCCATTACAACTGAGGAACATAAAGAACACGAGAACTTTTCAGTATAAAAATTTGGATTACTTCCATGCCAAGTAATTATCAAAACTCCCCTCAACCAAATCTAATGTTAATATTCCAGTCATTATGGTCGAAGTACAAAACAACAAAAATAATATGAGCCCAGAAAAACGCATTTATCTTCAGAAATGCAGGTTCAAAAATTTGATGTTAAGCTGCTAAATCCTCGAATAACACCGAATTTTCCATTTTCCTTAAACACCTTCAAGAGTATTGCATTTAAATTCCTCTGAAATAATTTTTTCTCAGCACCCAGATAGAGATCTTCTGAGCAAAACCTCCGCCGGACCCAAACCACCGCCGATTCCGAACCCAGTCAACCGACGCCGGTGAGAGCTCAAAGAGGGAGAGAATACGCTGTCTGAGAGAGGGAGAAAATGGCGAGAGGGAGAAATGGAGTGACAGGAGAAAAAGAACTATTTTCTAAACAAAAACTTTTCTATTTGACAAAAAAAAAGAAAACAGAAAACACAGATGCGGCATCTTGCCACATGGACATTTTATGCCCAAAACATGGCAACTAGGGGTGTTAAGAGAGCAAGTTGCTCGCTTAGGCTCGGCTCACATAAGCTCAGCTCGTGCTTAACTCGAATAAATAAAGTATTTCGTGAACACGAATCATGGCTCGAATATTAAACGAAACAAGCTCAGCTCAACTTGACTAAATTCGTATAAAGCTCAAATTGGTAGTTGTTCACATAATTGTTCATATCAATATTAAAAATTAATATATATTTTTTTTCTAAATAAATATTTTATAAAATGATTCATATCCTCTTTCTTTGAAATCAAGTGTCTTGTTATATTAACTTAGGCTTTATACTCAGTTAGCCAGATTAAGCAAATACTCATATACAAACTGACTTCTTGAACAGTTTAAGAATACTTAAAGTTTAAATTTATAATAAAAATTTAAATTAAATTAAATATAAGAATCAACTCTCGAATTGATTCTGCCCAGCTCAACTTACTATGAGCTTAACCTCAATTTTTTTTGTTCGTCTTTAAGTTTAAAATTTAAACAACCCGACCCGAAAGAAGCTGGGCTCGTTTACACCAGCCAAGCATTTCTCTCTAAAAACAAGGCACACCCACCTTAAACGGATAAGATCACAGAAACGAATTAGAGACAGAGACAGAGAAGAGCGCCTTGGCAATGGCATCTACAGCTTCGACTGTATCATGGAGTTCTTCCTGGCTAAATAGCTTGGGCGGAAACTTGAGTGAAGCCACTAAACTATCGGATAGAAGAACAGCTTTAGTGGTTTTTGCTCAGAAGAAAGCCACGAAGACCCGAAAGGTAGAAAAAATAGAGTTCATTGCAGAAAAACGAACTGGGTTTTTGTTATTATTCTCTTATGTTCTCATCATTAATTGGGTCTTTGTGTGCTTGCCTTTGTTTGGTTGCTGAGAAAATGAAGAAAGAAAACTAAAATAAACTTCCCACTTCAGTTAAGCTACATTATTCACAATTGGGCTTCTCCTTTCCCACATCTTCTCAGCAACCAAACTGAGAAAAAGAAAAAAAAGAAAAAAAAAATGGGCTAGCATTATATAATGGGGTTATTGTTGTTGTTGGAGGGTTTCAGATAATTTTGAAAGAGGACGTGGCAGACCTGGGAAAGATAGGGCAGCTGCTTGACGTGAAGGCCGGGTATTACAGGAATTATCTGCTGCCCATGGGCAAGGCCCAAATTGTTACTCCAGCTCTGCTCAAGTAACGTATAACTGAAACCATCTTATCTTTAGATTGTGTTAGTTCGGTTGTGTCTCACATCTCCAATTCAGTAGGAACACTGATTATTTGATGAAACAATGCAACATGTTTAGGAGCCTAGGTTGAGTAAATTGGAAAATATGTTTGACATAAACTATACCATATGCTAACTGTCCATAACTAGAGTACCTGGAAACTATTAGGGAATGTGTACGTTAGAATAAGTAAAACTAGGCATGAATTTTGGACTTACGTTTGTATTATATGCGAAGACTTCATGATTGCACTGTTGGGTATCCATACAATCCTGAAACTCCCATATCTTATTGTTGAGAGGGCCAAACTACTCCCAAATGATAAAAGCTTGGGGACATCAAGATAACTGATGTCCATGGTTGCTTCTGCCCGGAAACCTTAACTGTCAGACCCTTCTTCTTTGTACCAACTTCCGGTATTCTCCCCTGACTGACCTATTGCTTGGGTGAGGGATATTTCAAGTGGTTGGGGGTTTATCTGTGTGTTAGCATAGTATAATTCTCTTGTGGTTAGCTGCCCATTCGGGGGTTATCCTCATTATCCAAAAAACCTCCATGATGGCCAAGACGACACACAAACTACAACACATTAAGTTTTTAGCTTTCACGACTCCCCAAGATCAACCATTAATGGGCTGCCTGTGTACTATGTCCATCTCCGCTGGGGCTCATTCCCTTTCCTTGGAAAGGCATTTGGAGAACCAAGGCCCCGCCTAGAGTGGCGTTTTTTGCTTGGACGGCTGCTAGGGGTAAGATCCTCACCATTGACAATCTTCGACGGAGAGGTATGATCATGATTAATAGATGCTGGTTATGCGAGTCGGATGGGGAATCAGTGGATCATCTCCTTCTTCACTGCGGAGTGGCGAACGCCTTGTGGAGCACCTTTTTTAGCCGGTTGGGGTTGTGTTGGGTTATGCCTGGCTCGGTAAGGGAGTTATTCGCCTGCTGGTGGACGGGAGGCTGTTCGAGGAGTGCTGTGGTTTGGAAGATGGTTCCTTTGTGTCTGATGTGGTGTATTTGGAATGAACGAAATGCTAGATACTTTGAAGGCAAGGCGCGGTCTTTTGAGGAACTTATCCATTACTTCCTTTTTACTCTTTATACTTGGGTTGCGGGCTGGCTTGCCCCGCTTGTTATTAGTTTTCATGACTTTCTTTCTCGCTTCTCCTCTCTCTCTTAAGCCCCCCCTTGTATACTTCCTGTGTACTTAGGGTTGCGCCCCTCTGCGCTTTCTTTATATATATTTTGACCTATCAAAAAGAAATAGCACTTGTACATTATCATAAACACCTCTAGCTATATTATCTTGTGTAACTGATATGAGCACCTTAATTTACTGTGAACATGACTGGTCATTTATTGGTCCCTCCTGCTCAATATGTCCCTTACGCCTGTAAACTTCCATGAAACATGTTTTCCTTACGCTTCCAAATCTCCTGCCTCTCCTTTGGTCCCTCCTGCTCAATATGTCCCTCTTCTGGGCCTAACTATGACATCTCCCATGCCACATGATCATTCCCCTGTTTCACCACTTCCAACAAGTCCTCATCCACTAGTTCGAGTACCTCAACAGTGACGAATCTTTAGACCTTGCCACTTCCACCTCCACAAACTCATCTTATGCAGACTAGATCTCAGAACAATATCACCAAACCACGGCAATTAATGAATGGCAGAGTCTGGTACCCAGCTTCCCGCGCCTTGCTATCCATCACATAAGCTGCATTACTAGAACCATTCTGTTTTAGTACTGCCATCAAGATCTTTTGTGGGGCATTGTCTCAGATCAAAGAAAATGGGACTGTTAGAGAATATAAACTTTCAGTACAATTCCAAAGTGGACTTGAAAGAGTGGCTCAATTGGATGACTACATCCTTTGAGTACCAGAGCACTCCTCTCTAATAGAGAGTCACTTTGACCTCCTTTAAGATGAAGTATGAGGCTAACTGGTGGCTCTAATGGCTGCAACACATAGACAAGGTGGAAGAGTTTGTTATAACATGTGAGACTTTTGAGGAAGAGTTGTTTGGAACAATTTATCACTATTTGAAGACTTTGATGAGGCGTTGTCTCAGATCAAACAACATGGGACCATTAGATAATACTAGTTCGAGTTTAAATGGTTGGTTAACTGAGTGGTTGGTAGGCCTCAGAAAGCCTAATTGGTACCTTTATGGGAGAGCTGGGAAAGGAAATTGTCATTGAAGTTTGCATGTTGGGACCCAAAACTTTGTGTGAGACCTTTGAGATGGCTCAAATGATGGAGTGGCACCTCTCTCGTCAAACGGGATCTACATTGTGTGTCATTTCAAGTATGAAACTAACTTTCACACCTCCTATTAGCCACGAAACAACCACTTCTATAGGAAAGAAAATTCTGTGGAATGAAATGCAATGGGCAAACACATTTGTAGTAGCTGCTCTTCATTCATAGTGCTCATGTTGTGGAAAATGAATATAATCTCTAAAGACGTTGATTCGTTGGATCGGCTCTCTAACTAGTTTCTTAATCTAAACCTGAAGGACAATATTCATCTCGAGGGAGCAAGTGCTAGGCCTAGAAAAATTGGAAAATGCTGGAAGTGGGAATGCTTTGTTTTGCACCGTGCAAAACATGCCAGAATAGAGCACCTATTTGGGAGTGTTTTAAGTAAATTTGGGGTGTTAGAACAGGTGATCCCTGAATAAGTGGGTACTAGATTTAGCTTAATAGAGGTCGTGGGGTAGTGTAATACAGTTGTGGAAGTGTGGGTACTTTGGTGTTCAACGTGTGTAGTGTAGTGTATCTAATGTGTTCTGTATGTGTGTGTTGTGTGATACATGAACTGTCTAGAGTGTGATTTGTGTCCTAGAGAGTGTGGCATCAGGTTTGAGATCTATGTTTAGAGAGGGAAGGAAGCATTGTGTGATAGAGTATAAAAAGAAATCTATTATCCCTGTACTGAGGTGTTGGTTCCCACCTAAAGTAGCAATCACTTGGTGGAAGTTGAATTTAGTTTCTATATTTCCTCACTTGGGGTCCATCATTATTCCACCACGTGCTACTATGACTCATCATCTTGTGTTGACCAATGCTTATATTATCCATCTCCGTCAGAGACCACTGTCGATGTCATCTCCATCACAATTTTCATTACCTCCACCCTTTCTATGACAACTTGCCAAAGCCATCATTAGCAATCCTACCCTCATCAGCCTTAACCACCTCTGCCATTCTCACATTCCATCACCCTCAACCTAAAACTTATCAATACCAATTTTTTCTTTTTTGTTGTTTTTAACTTTTGCAACTGGACCACCCCCACGAGTAGACAATCACATGCCGTAGTTTCCTAGCAATTGCTCCACCATTTGTTGGTGTTGGTGGTGAATGAAGGTATAATGTTTGTTATGGAGGATATCTTGGTAGTCTAAGGTGGTAATGGTGGTCTTGGCATTTTCTCAAATATGGCTTATCATGATGTCCACCCAAAACTCTTATTCGTGTGAGAATTTAGAAACTTGTAACAGTAAGTGGTTTTGCATTGACAAAATTTGAATCGTCAATATGCACAAGTACTCTCACATCTGAGCAAGGCAGATTCTCCAAAGATTTCAAAAAGCTGAAAAGTTAGGAATATTTTAATTTTTTATTTTTTAACATTCTCCTCAAGCACTGAAGGAGGCAGCGGGGAGCAGCATAAGAACACATTCTAATCGATCACATGCTTAAAATATCTACATTCTGATTGTCACCCATGATTCGTATCTGCTATGTTGGCAGTGACACGGTTTAAATTCTGTAACATCAACAAATTATTCGCAAAGAGCTATTGATAGCAAATTTTTTTATAATTTATTTTAAAAAGTTATGTATACATAAGCTCTAGGATTAAACTTCATGATCTTGATCTTGCATAGCATTTTTCAATTATTAGCAGGCAAATAGTTGATTGAAGCTGCAGATCTAGAATTTACTATCATATTATTGTTAGAAAAGTAACCTATCTCATCGCTTTGATATAAATTTTCTTCATTCTTTTTCCAGGGAAATGCGAATGGAAGAGGAGAGAATTGAGGCTGAGAAAACACGGGTAATGAAATAAACCATTTATTGTAATAGGTCTAACTGTAGTGGTGTGTTTAGTAGGTGTGAGTTTTGTTATTAGGCTGGGCTAAGGCCCGCTAGGTGTGTAGTGGGAAGGTTAGGATTTGTTAGAGACTTGTTAGCAGGTTAGTATAAAAGGGTCCGAGGGAGATATTGTAAGGATCATCAAGATCTTGCCGGAATTAATTGAGTTTCTTGGGGTTTAGGTTGTCTTCGACACAACCCATCGATTTTGGCATACTTTTTTTCATTTCAACCTACTGTTCATTTCAATTCATCAATTCCTTTCCAGTACAATCCACAACATCAAATTCTATTCTCGCATTCTATTTAATTCTACAAAATTCCCTCATTTCCATTACAATCAAATTCCCAAATACAAAAATGAATTCATGAAACCCTAGGCTTGTTACACTTATTTATCCCTCTACTTCCCTGGAATTGAATTCTTTCATATTATACCTTTGATAAATATTTCCATGTTTACATCATTATTTTCTTCAGATCTCGTTCAATTTGTTTTACGTTAATTCCGTATATACATTATGACCTCTACATGTGATTTGTAGTTAAAACATTTCTTGTATTTAGACAGTGCATCTAAGGTTACTACATATCTTTTTGACATGAGTTGTAGCGATTTCATAATCCTGTTTTCTGTTGCCATTATTGGGTAAGACCAATGACATCGTCTGACTCCACTTTTTTATTAAAAAGATCCATTCTTAGACTGTGCCTCTACTCTTAGACTCAATAGTGGTGAGTACACGAAATGACTCTGCCTTGAAGGTTCCCTGTCATAAAAAATAAAATTAAAAAAATTTATGCATCCAAATGACAAATAAGAGCAGATTATTTCAAGTCAGTGCCCAAATGCACTATATCTTTGATTACATTTCTGTTATTTCTTTTGCTAGTAAAAGCCTCTACCAGTGTTCCCCCCGCCCCCTCTTTTTTTTGTTCCTTAATATCATTTCTTTCTTCAGGCAAAAGATGAGGCACAGCAACTCGCCCTGAGTTTTGAAACTGTTGGGGCTTTTAAGGTGAGGCGGAAAGGTGGGAAGGGTAAACAAATTTTTGGAAGGTGAGTGGATCTAGTGCACTATTAAGCAGTTATATAATCTTTTGTTTGGATGTTAACTGATCCAAAATTCAATTGACAGTGTTACTGCTCAAGATCTTGTTGACATAATTAAGGCACAACTCCAGAGGTAACACTTATATTGCCATTAATTTTATTTATTTTTTCACTCATTCCAACTATATCTGTGAGCTTTTCCCTTATGCAAGATTCAATGATTTTCTATATTTATCTGCAAATCCATAATTTCTAATTATTTAAAAATTTCTGAAATTATTATGATTCTAGGATACTGTATTATTTGAAGTAATTCTAAAAGTCTCTTTTGTGTCACTCTTGTGTCCATCCAATAATGAGGTTGCTTTTAAAATTACCATTTGATTAAAATCTAATAATGATCAATTACAAGTTCAATTATGATTTTAAGAGTTAATCATTATTGGAGGGACACAAAAATTACACAAGAGGGACTTCTAGCATTACTCTATTATTTGTTGTCCTACTTTAGATTGAAATTGTAACATCCCGGTCTCATATTGGGTAGATAAGAAGAAGCCCATATAGAGTGGGTAGTTTATAAAGATAGTCATGGGTGTTTAGTCTCACATTGTTTAGTTACTAGGTGAAATTGGGCTTTATAATGAATTCTATGGAAGCTCCAAATTGACTAATCATTTTGGGGTGATAGCGCAGATGTAGCTAGCACTTTTCCCTGGGTTGTTACAAAAATCATCTCATATTTATGGATAGTTTTTTTTTTTTCCTTGAATTCATTCATGATTTTCTATGTTATTTCATCCATTGAGTCTCCATTTCTAAATCTCTCTTCATGGTCTCTAGCTACATAGCTTTTATTTGTTAGGAAAAATTTCACTTATCACTCTTGATCTTTCATCACTTTTGCAATCATATTCTTAAACTTTTCAAAGTGTCGAGCACTATCCATCTTTCATTTTTTTTATTTTATTTTAACCCTCCATTAAGATTTTCAGTTAAAGTTTAAGGATATGATTATAAAAGTATACAGTTCAGTAGATGGGGGACAAGAAGTTTCTGGAGGCTATATTAATTTGATGCTTGTGGTTTCTTAATTGATATTATTAATGCATGTATAGGGATGTGGACAAGCGAATTGTTTCTCTTCCAGAAATCCGGGAAACAGGAGAATATATTGCAGAGCTGAGGCTTCACCCAGAAGTTATTGCTCGAGTGAGGTTGACCGTGTATGCTAACTAAGGACAACTACCTTTTGGTGCCCTAGCTTTGGATGGAACGTGTGCTTATATATGACATTTTCTCCTTTTTCAGTATGTTAACAATTTTATTTTATTTTTTTTTATTTTTTATTTTTTATCTTGGATTGAGTCAACTCATGCCGAGTGGGTTTAGTGAGTTAACTTCCAATTTTTTTGTAACTAAGTGACTCGATGAGTTAACTCGTTAAACTCGATGGGTTGGCAATGGGACACTCAACTCTGGGCCAGCATTTGGCGGCTGAAACTGGGCCACTAATTTGGGCCGCGATGAGCAACAATTTGGGCCGATTATGATGTAGCGTAGGATTGTGATGAACAAGAAATAACAGCAAGTAGAAGGAATAAATACTCCTATGATTGTGATACTATCAACAAATTAAATAAATCTTCTTAAAACAATAGATGTTATCTAAGGTTTAAGGAAAAAACACAAAAGAAATTTAACTGAGTATTTTTATTGAAGAAAACCATATAATAATCAAAAGCTACGTTCTCAAGGTTATAAGTATATATTTATAACCCAAGAGTCTTAAACCTAGAAGGAAAAAGAATTGAAGTCGGTTTAAACTAAAGCTACAGGGCCATCCAAACAGGCAGAGGAGAAAAGCGATAAAAAAACAAAGAGTAACATAAGCGTCCGAACGGTCTCCGGACGAGGACTCCAGACGAGGCTCTCGGGTTTTAGCCTAGTTCAGATTACAGCAGACGAGCTTCAAACAAAGTTCTCAGACTCATAGGCATCCGGATAAAGGAAAATGATAAAGGCATAATTTAAGTCTAACTTTAGTCCAATTTTTCTATTAAGTTTTTTTAAAAAAACTGATGTGGAGGAGAGAGAGAGAGAGCCTTAAATTAGAGAGAGAAAAAGAGAAATTTGGCTTAGAAGTTGGGCCAAAGTTAAACTTAAATTGTGCCTATATCACACCTCCTGGACAAATGCTCTCCTCGTCGAAACATTGCAGCTTCCTTGTGTGTTTGTGATCTAGTCTTGATTCTTCGGGGAGCCTCTACACTTTCATATGTTAAGGTCTTATTCGTGTAATATTTTCTATTTATGCATGTGCTTTCCATTAGGTCTATTGAGAAGAAGGTAAAGATTCATAAAAGGGCTGAATGACAACATCCTAGATCTATCCTATTTCACTTGGCTAAATCACAAGTATATTAATAATGATGAAAATGTGCACAAAGGCCATTATTTGTCATTGTCATTATATGATGTGATTGCCACTCCCTTGGTAGCCCCAGTATTTTGTAGATAATCTTGTCCATGATCCACGGGTCTGGCATAGAAGCAAACCCTCTAAAAGACTGAAGAAAATTCTAGGGCTAGTTAACCACATTTGCACTGTGAAGAAAACACACAAAATCTGAAAAGACAGCAAAATATTGTTGCTCCAACTCAAATGCATTCAAACATAAGTAACAAATAACATCAAGTTTGTCGAATAGGAAATATATTTAAAGCAGATGAAAATCTGCAATTCAGTACAAAACTAACACCGGCTGTCTCAAATTTATTTTACACTGATGGCTTTGCAAGCAGCCAATACCTTATTAGAGAAGAGACTGCTTTCCAAACAAGAATTGCCATTACACTGGAGTCAAACCAACCACACCTGCATAGACCTTATAACCATGAGAAAGGACAAGTACAATTTTGAAAGAAACAAGTTTCATATATAGTGCAGAAATTGCTGAGAGAACTTTTTTTCATGATATGCAGACAGTGGTACAGAAATAAAATGATTACCTTAATGTTCCAAATGAAAAACCCTGAAAAATAATGGCGCACTATGTGCAAAAAATTGTGCGAATGAATTAAGAATTAGACATGATGTTTATTTGAGAGTTCTTTCTAAATATTTAATCAGTATAGAATTCCTTAATAAATTTCATATGATATCCCCAAGTTCCACCTTAGGTTGAAATTTCTCTTCCCAACTACGTCAGATGAAATTAAGTATGAGTCAGATGAGGGTGTCTTTTCTTTTTTGATAAGCATTAGATTTTGTCTAATCTTAGAATACAAAGAAATGGCACACTAACTGAAGTGTTTGATCTTCTTCTGCAATAATTTCATAGAGTAAAACAAATGCACAAGTATCCAAGCAATGCCCAATTTAAGTACTTTTTTTTATGAGTAATGATTTATTGAAAAGGAAGAAAGGGTTGTGTACACAAAAAATATACAAGAGAAGCAACCACCTTAATGGTCAAAATTCTAAAAAATAACAAGATCTACAAGACTAAAGGAAGAGTAATTAGGAACAAAAGCTACAGCCCGATGTTTTAGTTGTAGTACATTAGACTAGCGGTCTGCAAAAAGACGTCGATTTCTTTCTCTCCAAAAGCTCCACATTAGTGAAGTAGGGACAACTTTCAATATAGCCTCTTTGGATTGTTTCCTCCCCTACGTCTTTCAACAATGAAGTAGCTCTAGAATATTGCTAGGCAAGACCCACGAGACACCAAACAAGATGATTACCAGGAGCAATCTTGTTAATAACTCACAATGAATGAGAAGATGAGAACCAAGTGGTTTACTCCCAATTTAAGTACTTCCCCTTCATTTTATAATATCCACACAACTAGTTAAAAAAGTGAACTGCAGAATATCACAGCTATGTTGTTCTCTTCTTTTATTGGATGCTTGGCGTAGCCAGGTTAGATAACGGTTTAATCAACAAGAAGTGCTCCATTTTTATACCAATATATGAGTATGTTATGCCTAACATTCCAGCTATATTGAGCGGCTCTTAAAAGAGTACAGGTTATAAGGTTTGGTTTTTCTCTTTGCAATTCTAGATCGGATATTTAGAGCCTAACTGAAGCTACAACGGTGGAATACACTGGACACTTTCATACTGGTAATATGGGCTGAAATATTTCTACAGGATATTAATTTATGAGAATTCCAACATCCTATGGGATTTAAAGTGAGAATTTCAATGTAAAAAATAAATATCAATATATTAAATATATTGTAAGTACAAGAAGTAAAGAATATCTAAATTCAACAGGGAGTATTAAAAAGAATCTGGAGCCTGGGGGTGGAGGCAGAGAGAAGCTGCCCCCTCTTGACTCTATTGGCTCTGACAATGGATACCTACCTGACAATAGGCATGTTCGACAAATATCTTGTTGTTTTGTTGAATTTAGAGATTCAAGGCATCATTTATGTTAATTAACCGTGAGAATTTCTTGTTGTTTTGTTTGGGATTTTGTTTTGCCTGTTCTAATTAGGTGCTTCCTGTGTATACTTCTTGTGTACTTAGGGGCACCTTACACTTTTTATAAATTTCGATTACTTGTCAAAAAGAAAATTAACAGTGAGAAATCCATGGTGGAAATCAAATGGTGACAGATACAAAAATCACTAGTTGTTAAGCAATAGCTAAAATGAACTTACTGAAAATTTGGAAAGCCTAAATAAGGCCATTGAAATAACCATGCTGAATTTTATGTTTATGTTTGTTATGTGCCACCACAAACACAATTGCAGGATGAAAAATTTCAACATGAATTGGTGAACTTCTATGATCTCATGTATACTTGATCAGTAAAACTGAAAACATGGGATTGATCACTAAAATACACGTAGAACTGTGTAGCCTACTTTTGACAGTTTGTGAAGTTCCATTTCCATAGAAATTGCTAGGATCTTGCGGTCCACAAATATTCAGGATGCCTTCCCAGTAGTACTAATTTTGAGGTTGGGAGCTCCAGCAGCCAAGTAGAAGAGGTGGAGATTTGGGAGGCCTTGGGAGTGTTACTAGCGCTATATTAGTTTCTAGGATTGCATTTATGTGTATTTAAAATATATTTAAAACACAAAATGATGTTCAAAACAAGAGCATAAAACTCTTCATAAGAGAAAATGAGAATATCCTTGAACCTACCCATAAACAGAATCAAAGATTCTCATCCGATCAAATGAACTTATACAATTCATAACCTTAGTTAAAGGGAATTTAAAGCTATGCTAATGCTTATCTGTAATAGGGTGATTGTACAAATGTAGATACAAAATATTTAAGAAGACTAGATTTCAATGACTTCAAAGAAGAGATAATTGTTTTCAAGTGGCTATGCAAGACGACAAGAAATGAGTATGAATACACAATAAAACCCATGTTTTTCACATACCGCATGCCAGCCTTCCACCTGCATTGCCAGTGCTCAGACTAAGTTCGTGTCCACCTGCAAATGCATAACCAAATGAGAGTAAGCAGAGGTGAAAAATAAATACTTACAAGAAAAGGCAAGTAAAGACAAGCTAGTGAGGAACACTTGACTATAACTATTTAAGAGAACATACTCTGCCGTTTGGCAAACTAACACTTCACTATAACTATTGAGAACTTTTAAACAAGATCTATTGGGTAAAATGGTTATGGTGCTTTGATGAGCAAGGGATCACTTGTGGACGTGAGTAATTGCAGTGAAATATGGGGAGTCTTGGTGCAGCTAATGATTGAGGAATTTGGTTAAGAGACCTTATGAAGGGATTGAAAGAATGGAAGAGGTTTAGTGCATTTGTTAAATATGTGGTGAGAGTAGAAAAGCTTGTTTTCAGCACAATGTGCAGCAAATGAATGCTGCTTTAAAAACATTCATCTTCATTAATTTCTAATTGCTGAGGATACAGATGCTTCTATTTATTCTTAGTTTCAGGTATTGGAAGATGGGAGGAATTGTTCATGGAATCCTTATTTTAATCGTGCTTTCCAGGATTGGGAATTAGAATCAATAGATTCTCCTAGGGTTCTACTATATTCTAATCTTCAAGCAAGAGTAAGGGAGAATAGGTTGATCTGTAAGCTTAAGTGCAATGGCCAATTTGCTCTGTTATTGTATGAAGTTTTGAGAGGATCTAATCAGGTGTTGTTTCCTTGGAATAATTAGGTGTTGTTTCCTTGGAAGAATCAGGTGTTGTTTCCTTGGAAGAAAATTTGGCACAGAAAAGTCCCTAAGGAGTCAACATTTTGTTTTAACAAGTGCCTTAGGAAAGATTCTAACAGTGAATAATCTTATCAAAAGGAATATAATTTTTGACTTGGTATTATATGTATAAGTCTAGCGTAGAATCAGTCAAACAGATTTACTTCACTGCTCTGTTGCTAGGTATTTGCGGTCTTTTGCCTTCTCTTTATTTGGAGTTCAGTGGATGATGCCCTTGAAGGGTATTCATGTGTTCTCTTTTGTTGTAATTGTTGGTTTGGTTGACATAGTAGCGGATCAATATGGATTGCTACTCGTCTATGCATGGTGTAGACCATTTGGAGGGAGAACAACAATATAACCTTCATTGGTGTTGAGATTTCCATGCTTATGCTTAAATCATTATTTTTGAGATCTTTGACTGAGAGGATGCTTGCTTTTGACTGCATCCAGAATTCTTATTTTACTGATTTCATAGATTAGTTGGATTTTGCATGTATTCTTTTGGCGAACCTTTTGCATACATGTTGTATACTAGAGCTCTGTCCTTTTATGTAACAAAATCTCATTATTACTCTTTCTTTTATGATGAGGAACCCCCCCAAGGCAGGTCACTTTGTGTACCTACCATTGTCGGGTAAACCTTGAACCCAAGTAAAAAATCTCATTACTACTTATTAAAAAAAATCCTTGACAAAGCCCTTTATTTATACTGATAGTTATCACAACCGAGGTTGAAATTTTTTTTTTTTTTAATTTGTAACTTTCATACGCACCCGGTGGGACATGTACCCACTACTACCTCACCCTCCACCTTGCTACAAAGGGAGGAATACCATTTGAGCTAAAGCTCATTGGTACAAGTGAGGTTGAAATGAAAGATCCAACGGATTGAAAGGTACTTTCTTCTCCCTCCGGGGTCCCCTCTCCCCCAAACCATTCACTCTCATTGAAAATTCAGTCTCTACTTAGAAAGAAAATAAGACTGTCAAACTTAAAAGGACAAATTTCCCTTGCAGCCATGGTGTAAATTGCAAGTACCAAATAGTAAACAAATACTTACCTTTTCCAAGGTCATCCTCAAGCTCATGAACCACAAGGGCTCTTCCAATAACAGCATTAGGACCAGTTAATGGTATCTGCATATTTTAGCAAGATTGAATAATTAAACACTACTAGAAAGAACAATAATCCCAAAATAAAGCATAACATGATATGAAAGCCAAACTAACACGGCCACACCCAAAGTAAATAACTAAATAAAAGACAAGCACAGTCTCACCCAATCAATATAAGGATGTAAGCAGTACCTGGCTATCCACAATTGTTGCCTCTGCCACCCCTGCATCACCAAAAGTTACGAAACATCGCATCAAAGTGGAGATACAAAAAGATCAAAGAACATTAACAAATGCATTACCATCGGCATTGGCAACTATGTTTCCCAGGTCACCCGCATGACGGACTTCATCCTCAGGAGCACCATGAGTCATTTTGGTAGGATTAAAATGTGCTCCTATCGTGTAAAATTCAAGAAGCAAAGATTACTAAAACAGCATCATACAATGACACAAAATTTAATAGTTTGAACTTGAAACACAATTGAGTCCTACCTGTTGAGATGCACCCATTTGTTGTGTCCCCATACTCATGCTACAAGAGAGAAGAGTTCAGAAAATTTTCAATGTACAAAAGCACAGAATGGATTGTAATGCTTTAATTATTTAAAAAATAATAATAAATAAAATTAAAAATTAAAAATTAAAAAAAAAAAAAACTCTTACTAGGTGGAAGCCATGAGGCCCCGGAGTAAGCCCAGTGATACGAACATTCACAGTTGTGGGACCTATACACACGTCATTACAATTAGCACCTAAGGATTAACGCTCTGGTTAATAACCATTACAACTGAGGAACATAAAGAACACAGGAACTTTTCAGTATAAAAATTTGGATTACTCTTACATGCCAAGCAATTATCAAAACTCCCCTCGACCGAATCTAATGTTAATATTTCAGTCGTCGAAGTACAAAACAACAAAAATAATATGAGCCCAGAAAAACGCATTTATCTTCAGAAATGCAGGTTCAAAAATTTGATGTTAAGCTGCTAAATCCTCTAATAACACCGAATTTTCCATTTTCCTTAAACACCAACAATTTGAGAATAAACAACAAGGAAATAGAAAACGCGTTCAAGAGTCTTGCATTTAAATTCCTCTGAAATAATTTTTTCTCAGCACCCAGATAAAGAATTATATAGAAATAAGCTGATAATAAAAGTGGTTAAAGAAGAGAAGAAATACCGTTTTCTTCTTGAGTCAGCGTCGCGACCCCTTCGACACTGGAGTTACCCTTGAGGACAACGACGGCTTTCTTTGCGGCGGAGACGATAGTGAGTGGTTTGGCGGAGAGGGAGAAGGTTAGAGATTGGCGGGGGAGCTTGAGGGAGGGGCCGTGGAGGAAGGAGGAGGAGCGGAGGAGAGGAGGAGGGTGGTGAGGGTTTGAGGAGAAGTGGGGAGGAGAGAGGATAAGGGTGTGGGCGGCCATAGCTGCCAGTGCGGCTTCCATTTCGGTGATTGAGAAGAAGAATACGATAATGCGAGAGAGATGAATCTTCTCGTGAGTGGTGGCTACTACCCAACTGTGGTGCGAATGTTATCTGGGCCTTTGGAGTTATTTGTTTTTTTCATTTTTTAATATGTTAAAATGATTCAAAACGAAGAAAAGTTCAAAGATGCCAAGGAAATTGAAGACCATCTAAGGTGGTGGTTAAATTGCCTAAGAAAATTTTCAAAGTGATTGGACATGTATTAAGATGTGCATTCGAATCTCTACAACAAATTTTTTCACATATTTCTAGTTAGTATTACTCACCTTAGTTTCCATTAATTTTCTTGTGGGGTTGAGTCAAGCTGTTAGACTTGAAAGAGCGCATGCAGTTCTTATTGTCTAAGCTCTTCCTATATAGCTCCCATCGGATAGGTGTTACTATGATCACACCCCACTAAGATAGCCACATTTGATCTCCCTCACCTACCATTTTAGAATAAAAATAAAAATATAAAGGGGAAAGTCCACAAACCCTCTCTCAAACTACCACCAAATTGACAATGTCCCCACAACTTTCATTTGTGACAATGTCTCCCCTAAACTACCAAAACATTGTTAATGTTCCTCCAATGACGAAACTACCTCCGGTAAAAAAAAATTCTAAAACTTCTAGAAAAAAACATAAAACTAAAAAGAAAAATTAAAAAAATTCAGAGGGTGGAAAATTAAAAATTAAAAAAACAAATCCTTTGTATAAGAAAAAAATGAAAATTTTCATTTTTTTTTATAAAAATTGATTTTTATTTTTGTTTTATAAGTTTTTTAAATAAAAAATTCTGTTTTTAAAAAAATAACAATTTCCGTGTAAGGAAATAAAATTTTTGTTTTCTAAAAAAAAATTGAAAAAAAATTCTTTCAAATAAAAATTTCCGTTAAAAAAATCATTTTAAAAAAATTCGTTTAAAAAATAATTTTCATTTAAAAAATAATTTTTTTTAAAAAAAATAATAAATCGTTCTTTTTAAATTAAAATTTTTCATTTTTTTAATTATTATTTTTTAGTTTATAGGAGTATTTTTGTCTTATTGAGAAATATATAAGGGGACATTGTCACAATTGAAAATTTCGGAAGGACATTGTCAATTAGGTAATAGTTTGAGGGAGAAATATAAACTTTACCCAAATATAAAATTGAAACGTAACTTTCCAAAATTCTTTATTTTTTATATTATAACAATCCCTTTATGTTATTTAAAAAATAATAATAATAACTCACTATAAACAAAAATTTTACACTTTTCCTTACAACAAATTTAAAATTTCTACCTACTTTATGTTACATTAATCAAACCAAAAATCTATTACACAAGTCTATTACCAAACAAGTTCTCAAATTTCTTTTTCAAAGTTTGTTCCCAAATAATGTATGTGTCACATGAGATTTATTAGTTTAAAAAATGTATCACCAATTCATAAAATGATCATACATCATTTAGTGTTGTAAGTGTACTTGTGAGTGTTATGTCCCACATTGAGAAAATATAAAAGAAAAAAGTGCTTAATATACCTAAGTGGACCTTAGTCCATTAGTTTAGGCTTTTAGGCTAGAATTGTGTTCAATTATATATATTAATGTACTCGGGGTAAAAACTCCATAATTGCTTTATTTCCCAACAAATAGTATCAGAGTCATGGTTACTTAGTTGTATGAGTTGGGTCAATGTGAAGAAACTCACAAGTGGGAGAGAAATTGTTGTAAGTGCACTTGTGAGTGTTGTACCCCAAATTTTGAAATTATTTTTTTTTTATCGGTAAAAAATCAATATATTAAAAGCGCAAGAGGCGCAACCCATGTACACAGGAAGTATACAACAAGAGCCCACAAAACAAGCTTTTAACTAGAAAAAGTAGCACAAAAATCTAGAAATTCTGCAAGGGTTGAAACTTGCGGAGAATGCCACATAGCCCTCCATGAGAAGAGTGTTTGAATCACCCTTTTTCTTCAGCTCTATTAGTCCAATCTCCCGGTCCTCAAAATTCCGTGCATTCCTTTCCCTCCATAGACTCCACATTACACACAAAGGCATCATTCTCCATGTTTGTAAAACTATATAATTACCTTTTTGTGCTCTCCAACTCCCCAAACAATCCCTCACACTACCCGGCATCACCCACATCACACCAAATAACTGACACACCATACTCCAAACCTCCACCGCCACCTCACAATGTAATAACAAATGAACAATTGATTCACCACTCTTCTTGCACATGCAACACCACTCCGTCACTATAATGTTCTTCTTGCGTAAGTTGTCCATTGTGAGTATCTTCCCCAAAGCCGCTGTCCACACAAAAAAAGCCACCCTCGGGGGAGCTTTACTCTTCCAAATACACTTCCACGGGCCATCCACCGGTTTCGAATTAATCCTCTTCTTATAGTATGACTTCACCTCAAACTTTTCTCTCTTTAAGGGAGACCAACAAATTTTATCCTCCCCTCCATGCCTAACCTGTTGGGAGTACAACAATTCAAAAAATCTCGACACCTCTTCCAATTCCCAATCATGCATTGGCCGGATAAAAAGTACATTCCAATGAACAGCTCCATTCACAATTTCCATATTCTCCTCCACCCATGCCTCCTTTGCACATGCTATGGTAAACAACGCGGGAAATGCACTCATTAAAGGCTGCTCCCCACACCACACATCTTTCCAAAATAAAACTCGAGACCCATTTCCTACCTCAAACCTCACATATCGTTTGAAATTATCCCATCACCTTCGGATGCCTTTCCACACTCCCACCCCATGAGATCCTCCTACCTCTTTAGAACACCAACCTCCCCTCATTATGTCGTACTTCGCCCCTACTAATTTCCTCCACCAAGCAGCTTCTTCATTGGCAAACCTCCATAGCCATTTACCTAATAGAGCTTGGTTAAAATGTATCAAATTTTGAACTCCTAGTCCCCCCGCATCCGTAGTCAAACAAATCTTTGACCAATTTACCAAATGAAACTTAAATTCATCCCCTACACCCCCCCACAAGAAATCTCTTTGTATTTTCTCTACCCTCTTTGCCACTCTCACTGGGATTTGAAACAGCGATAAATAATATGTGGGTATATTGGAAAGAGTACTTTTAATCAAAGTCAGCCTACCTCCCTTGGATAAATACATCCGCTTCCACCCTGCCAACTTAGCCTCCATCTTCCCAATAACTATGTCCCATATAGATGTATCCCTATGAGTAGCTCCCAACAGTAATCCCAAGTATGTCAATGGCAACGAGTCCACCCCACATCCAAGAATGCTTGATAAAACTTCCAAATTACCCACCTCACCAATGGGAACAATCATCGACTTAGACAAATTTATTTTCAAACTTGAAGCCGCTTCAAAACACAACAATAAACATCTCAGATTTTGAATTTGTTCCACCTTTGGCTCGCAAAAGATGAGAGTATCATCTGCAAATAATAAATGTGAAACACGCATTACCTCAGATGGCCTCGAACCCACTGAAAATCCTGTCAATAGCCCTCTCTCCACCGCTGCATTCATCATATTGCTAAACGCCTCCATCACCACCACGAATAAAATGGGGGACAATGGATCCCCTTGCCTCACTCCTCTAGAGCTGTCAAAGAAATCTTCAGGTGTACCATTTATAAGCACTGAAAACCGAATCGTGGATACACATTGATACATCCAACCTCTCCACCTTTCCCCAAACCTGAGTCTCTCCAACATGTATAATAGGAAATCCCAGTTTATATGATCATATGCCTTCTCCAAATCTAGCTTGCAAATCACACCAGGCTCTCCAGAATGAATCCTGCTATCCACACATTCATTAGCCATCAAAATAGAATCCAAAATTTGTCTACCTGGCACAAAAGCGCTTTGCGTCTGAGACACCAGCTTCCCCATCACTGATTTCAACCGACTAGTCAACACCTTCGAGATGATTTTGTACACCCCGCTTACGAGACTAATAGGGCGAAAATCCTTT
>CM017324.1:12785892-12831317 GCA_006937295.1 Carpinus fangiana
GGGTCCACATTGAGAGCAATTGAAAGTTCAAGAGTCAAAAGTGAGAGATTTTAAAGTTTAAAGGGATTTGTAAAATCGCGTGGAAGTTCAGGGGGCCAAAGTGAAGTTTCCCCTAATAAATTTATTACAAAGCTTTAACCCTATTAGCTTAAACAAAGATATAATGAGTGGCATATATAAGTAACCCAACTAAACTGATCAAACTAACTTAGCTTAAGTGAGTATTCCGAAGCATAAAGATCATAGAGCCTTAATGAAAGATGCCTAAGTAATCATAAGTAAGGGTGGGCAGATTAACTGGTTACCGATTACTGATATTAACCGAACCGATATTAACCGTAACCGATAGTTATCGGTCGGTAATCGGTTAAAAAAATTATACCGATAAACTTATCGGTCGGTCAAGAATTTATTATTGGTTAACCGATATGATCGATAAATATTTTTATTTTTTAATTTGTATAGTTATATATAACTTTGTTGAAACCAAAACTACGTCGTTTTGGTTTTACTATATAAATCTGTCATTCTCCTAACCCTAAAACTAAAACCTAAAACTCCCTCTCCCTCCCTCCTTGCACCCCCAAAACTCTCTCTCTCTACGAAGCACCATTTTCAAACTATCTTTGTCCAGTGTCCCTCCCTTTTAAAGCTCTCACTTTCTCCCTATCTTCAACTTCCTCTCTCTCTTAGGGTTTCTGATATGGAAGATCTCTGCTGAAGATTCGGCTGTAATTTGGTGGGCAACTTTTCTTTTTTGTTTTTTGGTTTGGTTGTTGGGTTATAACTTAGCCTCGTTTGTTTGCTAGGAAAAGTAGAGAGAAATGGGGAAAAGAAAAGGAAAAATTTTGATATTCATGTTTTTATGTTGATTTTTTTGCAGTTTAAAGTGATGGGCTCTTTTTATCCGAAGAGAATGGTGATTTTTTTTTTTTTAGATTTAATAGTTTCTATTTTCTAATCTTTTCCTGTGATTTCGTACCAACCAAACAGAGCATTTGAATTTGTAAATTTGTAAGATAAAATGATTCTTTTTCTTGTTATTATTATCATTTATTGTATAAACAATTAAACATGTAGTTTTTTTTTTTTGGAAGGTTTTGTGAGATCCGAGGCTGTTAGGAATCCTTTGGGCTTTGAGGCGTCCTATGCACAAACATGAACCAAATGGGCCTATGTGATGACTTTGCAAATTGCAATTAAAGAATATGCAAATGAAATGAAAAAAAAAAAAAAAAAACCTCAGTTGTTTCCAGCTTAAACCTCAAATAAAAAGCCAAAAAAAAGCCTACGAAAACCGGTTTAAGCGGTTACTGATATGACTGATAACTTTCGGTATAATGGCTTATTGGTCGGTTAACGATTAATAATCGGTTAACCGATAGGTTATCGGTCGGTTAATCGGTAACCCTATTAACCGGACCAATATGACCAATACCCAAGGCTAATCATAAGGATCGACATTTATCTCTCCTCCTACAAATTTATGTGATGTTGGATTATCCCAAATGAATCCACAATTACACAGGCAGATAAGTGAGTCCACAACCTCAGCAAATATAACTGACTATTTTTCTTTCGGAAATTCACTCCATATAGTGTTTACCAAATAGTTCGGGGTTTTCAAGGGTGTTTTTCTAAAGAGAATTTTGCATACTCATATCAAATTTTATGAAGTGCTAAAAACAATTAAATAATGTGTCATGCATCAATATATATCATCATATCTTATAACACATTAACGTACTTTATGTTGCATAAAACATACATTATCATATCTCATTTCCCATGGAACATCTAAGTAGGGCCGGCTCAACTCCTATGCGGATTAAGTGGCCGTTTATGTCCTCCAATTTAATAAGGCCCCAAATTAATAAATATTAATAAAAAAATTCACAAAAAACAAATAAAGCCCTTATTACCATCTGTATTATTTATTAAAGGCCACCTAATCATGGTAAATAAATAATTTAAAAATGGCGCTCGAGATTGATATCTCCTAGAATTCCTTTTAAATTTGAGATTCTCAAATTCATAATATTTTACGTACATCTCATTTCAGCGTCTAAAATAAGCCATGATTCATAATTTAATGAGTAAATAATATCCTGCCTTTCAGGTCAAGGAGGAAGAGTTTCGGCATGGGGGTTTTCTACTCTCAGGTCCAGGAATAATAGTTACATATGCATTGGTATGAGTCTGTCTGGAGCAGATCTGTTGTTATATCTTTTTTTTTTTTTTTGAAATCAACCTGGATCATTTTATAAATAATCAATCAAGCTATAGAAACAATACGCTCATGTAGGATGATATCCCAGATACAATCAGGAAAAATACCTAACCATGTCATACTGAGGCCCTCCCTAGCAGCTCTACGAGCAATGGTATCGGCCACTCCATTTACAGTGTGACCCACACCATGCACCTGCCACCGAGAAAAATCATTCATCAATACTTTCATATCTTCCACTAGGTGTCCAATTATGCTCGAGTTCGTGGCTTCTACATTTACAACTCTACCACCCCCTTCGCATCCCCCTCCAGGTACATATGAGAGATCCCAAGCTCTTTCCCAAACTTAATTGCTTGAGTTCCTGACCACATCTCAACTGATAAAGGGTCCAGACAGCCATACATAGCCAAGCAATGTACAGCTATTACCCGCTCCTCACAATCACATATCATAGCTCCCATACCTGTTGTTCCCCATTGTTGGCAAAGCGCAACGTCCCAATTTATTTTATACCAGCCAAGAGGTGGGGCTTGCCAACTGACACATACTCCATTTCTTTCTCCCTCCACTGGACGTTCTTGGGCTGACGCAAATGATGCCATTGATTCTAGAGCTTGGTGAACAAATACATCTGGATGGGCAAAAGGACCCCCATGGATCACAGTATTTCGCCTAAACCAAATCTTCTTGGCTAGAGTTACGAATAGGTGTATTTCTTCCTCATCACAGCAACCAAATATCTTCTTCACCACATGACAAGAAGTTGGACCACCAAAAGAACTTTTCTGCAATTTTTTCCCATAACTGCCCCATAGGTCCCTTGCCGAGGGACATTCCCATAGAATGTGGAAACTTGTCTCATCAGCTAAACCACAGATCGGACAAAGAGAGTTTGAAATGATCTTTCGTTTGCATAAATTGCCTTTTGTAGGCAAAATCTCATGGCATACTCTCAACAAAAATAAAATAAATAAAAATCAGCATTAGGCACATGTAATTTCCACAAAGCCCGCCAAATCTCGCCTAACTCCCCTTTATCCAAACTTTCTGGTTGCCATTCCCTCCTTGGCCATATGATATGCACTTTTGATAGAAAAAATTCCCTTAGTCGTTCCCCTCTACGTCATATGGTCCTCTTGATTTGTGCTACTAAGAGGAATAGATAAGATTGCCATTGCCTCATGGGGTAAGATAATATCTTCAATAAGTGGCATGTTCCATCGTTTTGAATCACTATCAATTAAAGCACTTACCGTTGCATCCGAGTCTAATATCCTTGGGTAGAATTGAATGGAGTATGTAGTTGGTAAAGCCACCCATTTGTCTCCCCAAATCTTTGTTCTTTCCCGATTCCAAATCCACCAAGACAGCCCCTCGTCAAGCAAATCTTGTGCCTCCCAAATACTATGCCAAGCAAAAGACGACTTATTACCCAAAGGAGCTTCCAATAAGGAGCTATTTGGATAATATTTTGCCTTCATAATTTTTGAGACAAGACTAGGGCTGAGCAATTTCACCGATTAGCTAACAACTGACCGTGTTCCAACCGTAACTACCCCGACGCCGATTGACATCGACCACCAGCCAGCCGGTAGGCGGTAAACTTTTAAGATTTTCGACATTGTTGGTTCGGTAGGCGGAAAAGCTTTTACATAAGTCGGTTTTTGACCAAAACCGAACCAATAATACATGTTAATACATATATAACGCATATCCTTGATGAATCAACAATGACTCTACATTTGAGAAGAAATGGAGGAAGAAACTGGTGCTGGTAGAAGAAGAAGTTGGTAGAGGAAGAAGATGAAGCGACCTTTGACTGACATTATTCATTTATTTATTGCAAAATTATTGTTGTCTTATTTTATTTCCACTTCCCCAAATAATGTTCATTTATTTATTACAAAAGTTGTTATTATTTGTATTATTTTATTTCCACTTCCTCAGATAATGTCTACTTTTCCTCTTTCATTTGTCTTATTTCATGATGTTGTCTGACAGTTGTACATAGACTCCATATTGCCATTCACGCCTAATTCTATTCCCAAGACTCCAAGATGTCTCCGCCATCCATTTGTTTACTCTAATAAAAAACAAAATATTATTCATCTTCTTCTCCGGCTCTCTTCTCATTCTCTGCAAAAAAGTCTCAAACGTTAAAACTTCTTCCTCAACTATCTCGACAAAATGGGCAAACAACAACAATATTTCTACCGAAATTCATTTCTACTTATCGACCGAAATCTTAAACTGACTTATCGGTTACGGTCGGTGATGGAACAAAAGCTTGGTGGAAGAAGTTGGTGACTTTACCGACTTTACCAACTCTGGGGCGAAACAAAAAAATTTCTTCCGAGACCAACTGTAACCAACCGACGCTCACCCTTAGACAAGACTATCCGGTTCTTTCATAGGCGCCAACATTGTTTTGCTAGAAGAGCTTTATTAAAGCACATGAAGTCTCGAAAGCCCATACCACCTTTTTCCTTGGACTCTCCCAACTTGCTCCAACTCATCCACGGGACATGGGATGCCCCCCACCAAAAATTTTGCATAAGGGAATTAATATTTGAACACAACACTTTTGGAAGCCTAAAGACACTCGTACAATATGTTAGGATAGCTTGTATGGCTGCTTTTAGCAAAATTTCCTTCCTTGCTTGAGAAAGGAATTTAAGCTTCCAATCTTGTAAACGCTTCCACACATGATCCCTTATCCCCTTAAATTCTTTTGTTCGTGACTTACCCACCAAAGCTGGAAGGCCCAAGTAAGAATCATACCATTGTGAGCTTGGTATCCCCGCCACCTCCAATATTTGCTCCTTGACCCCTCCCAAAGTATTATGACTAAAAAAAATAGATGTCTTTGATACATTCAGTTGGTGGCCCAACGCTAGTTCATAGGACCTGAGAAGATTTGTCAATCTAGTCCAATGACATATATCAGTTCTGCAAAATAGTAAACTATCGTCTGCGAAAAAAATATGATTAAGACGAGGTCCCCTTTTAGAGGATGGGACCCCTCTCAGCACCCCCTCATTATCCGCCCTTGTCAACAATGAGCTCAACGCCTCCGCGCAAATGAGTAATAGATAGGGCGAGATGGGATCTCCCTACCGAATACCCTAAGTCGGGGTGATCCTCCATGTCAGGACTCCATTCACCAAGACCGCATAGTGAGCTATGTTAACACACATCATGATAAGTCTTATCCATTTCGGATCAAACCCCATCCTCCCTATGATCGATCTCAAGAACTCACATTCAATCCTATCATATGCCTTACTCATATAAATTTTTGCAGCCATATATCGTTGTTTTCCCCACATTTTGGAGTTGTTGTTATATCTGAAGAGTAGTCATAGGTTAGAGGATCTTGTTTGAGATTATGATAGTTGCATCTTTGACATTTGTAATTTTGTAACTTCGGCTATATATGGTTGCTTCAGAGCTTTTTGCTCAGTATTTTAAGAGCTTTATGAGCGTATTATCATTTTTTTTTAAGGGTGCGCGTATTATCTTTGAATGAATGTGATTGGAATGTTTTCCTTTTTTTAAAAAAAAAATAAAATAAAATATTAATGAGTAAGCTACCTTATTAAATTTTTGTCACTTAGTAGCTTTCTCATTAAATTCTGTCCCTCAGTATCTTCCTCATTAAATTCTGAAACATGACTTATTTTAGACACTTGATGATATGGATAGCTAAGATTTATAAAATTTGAGAATATCAAATTTAAGAAGAATTATAGGGGATCTCAATCCATTTAATAAGCCCCCAATTAATGAATCATAACAAAACAATTTCCAAAAAAAAAATTAAAGACCTAATTGTTGTCAATATATATGCTTTAATTAAGGTCTCCTACTTAATTTTAAGAAATGCATTAATATCATTTGATTATTCAATATTTTGAAATAAATAAGGCTTAGAAATTAAATAAGGGAATCAAATAATAATAAAGGCATTATTAAATAAAATCCAATCTTAAACATTTTCTTTTTTTTTTTTGAGAAAAATAGCATCTCATTAGATAATCAAAGGATTGGAGTTAAACGCTCCAGTACCAAAGCATCTCGAATACAATCAAGTGGCATTGAAAGCCACAAATTATTCTCAAAATGCATCACTGCATATTTTGCAAGTAAATGAGCCACTTGCTTCCCCTCCCTCCTAACAAAAGAAATCTGCCATTGATGGAAAGCTTGAACCTCCACTTTTATATCTTCAACTACATGCCCCAACCAACTACTATCCACCTATGCAGAATTGATAGAGTCCACAACTGATTTTGCATCCCCTTCAAAATGAACTTGCGAAAGACCCATCTCACAACATAACTGGATTGCCAGAAGGACCGCCTTAGCCTCAGCCGCCGCCGGAGCAAGACAACCGACCTATACAACACATTTCGCCACCAACAGATTTCCATAGGAATCACAGACCACCACGCCTAGCCCCAAAGGACCCAACTATCTATCTAATGCAGCGTCCCAATTGGCCTTAGCCCAACCTGTTAAGGGAGCTTTCTAGCAAGGAACATATTGCTCCTCACGTGAACACACTGGTTGCTCTCTCTGCTTTTGAGCCAAGCTAAACTCCTGCATATATGGTTGGTCTGCTCCACAATTTGCTTCAGATGTGAGAAAGTGCTCCCATGAACAAAATCATTCCTCCTTAGCCAGATGCGTCATGCCAGACCTGCAAATTGTCGGAGTTCCTCTTGGGTGCACCTTTCAAACATGTGTTCCACCACCTACCTGAAATTCGGATGAAACTTTTTTGAGAGATCACGAATCCTATAGACCACACATCCATGGTTGATGAACATTGCCACAAAATGTGAAACCCTGTCTCCACTTCTAAACCGCACACCGGGCAAAGAGGATCCGAAATGACATTCCTTTTATGTAGGTTTTCCCGAGTCGGAAGAATATTATGACACGCCCTCCATAAGAAATTCTTCTCCACATTAGGCACCGACAATGCCCATAATCTCTTCCAAACTTCATCTCTTCCAAACTTCATGTCCCACTTTTGCATTCGACGCCGAAGCCATTTCAAAAAATTTCATCTCCTTATGCAAATGATAACCGCTCTTAACCGAAAAAATTCAATTCTTGGTACCCTTCCATATAAGAGTGTCTTCTTAGTTGGTTCAACTAAGTGGGATTGTACGTACCATTTCTATCTCTTCTTTGGAGAACAAAATTTCCAAAAGAGGGCTATTCCACCATTTAGTATCCACATCAATAAGCTCCTTAACCGTAACATCTGAATTTAATAACATTGATGGGGAAATGGGTCTGAAAGTAGTTGGATTTGGAAACCACCGATCCTTCCAAATTCGAATTTTACAGCCATTACCCACCCTCCACACTAACCCTTCTCTTAGTAGGTCACATGAACTCTGAATGCTTCTCCAAGCAAATGAAGGCCGCCTTCCCACATTAGCTTCCAAAATAAAGCTACTCGGATAATATTTCGCCTTCATAATTTGAGCAACCAGAGTATCCAGTTGATGCCATAGCCTCCAACTTTGTTTCGCCAAGAGTGCCTTATTACAGATGGCTAATTCGAGTGCCCCTCTTCGAAGTAGGTACCCTCGTCAAAACCCCCCTCTTCATTCGCTTTCGTCAACATGGCACTCAAAGCCTCCGCACAAATAAGAAACATGGAAGGGGAAATTGGGTCCCCTTACCTCAATCCCCTCTGTGGCTTAATCTGTCCACACGGTTTCCCATTTACAACCACTGCATATTTAACTGTTGTTACGCACATTATAATGAGATCTATCCATCTTGTAGCAAAGCCCATCCGTCTCATCACCGCCTCAAGAAACTTCCATTCCACCATATCATAAGCATTGCTCATATCTAGTTTAACCGCCATGAAACCCTTTTTGCCCTTTAACTGTGTGTGCATAGTATGGAGTGTTTCATACACCGCCAACACATTATCTGTGATCAGTCTCCCTGTGATAAAAGTACTTTGAACAGGAGAAATAATTTAGGGCAAAAAAATTTTCAATCTATTCGCGAGTAACTTGGAAATTAGTTTATAACTAACATTACAAAGACTTATTAGTCTATAATCAATAACACTCATACAATTCTTCACTTTCGGAATGAGAGCAATATTCGTTAAATTCAAAAATCAGGCATAATACCAGAGCTGAGAGACCCAATAATAGCTTTGCAGATATCCATCCCCACTAGTGGCAGAGCCAAACATTTCATAATGTAGGGGCCCTAAAAAACAATTTTGGTGTCCTAAAAATTTTCGTCACCCTGAAAATTTGGTAATTCACACAATATATGTATCACAAAAATATATATATATCTATAAAAGTTCATAAATATATGCTCAAATTGATATATTAGACATGAAACATGTCGGCACTATATAAAAAAGACAGAAATACAAAAAAAAGTGTCTAGAATTGCACTTTGTGGTCTTTTAGAAGCACAGAGTCATCAAGTATCAAATCTAAATAAAAGCTTTCAGCAATTTTCCTTTCAATATAGAGAACTAAGCTATTTGCAAGAAAATCATCCTCCATTTTGTTGCGTAGTCGTGTTTTAACATATTTCATTGCTGAAAATGCTCATTTGTTAGTAGCTATAGACACTAGAAGAGTCAAAATAAGACAAATCAATCCATCAATAAGATAGTATATCTTTGATTTTTCTGTCTTTGCCAATCCTTGGCATAATTCTACAATGGAAGACAAATTTTGTAATGTCAGATCAGCAAGTACATCTAATTCAAAATACCTCAATTGATATCTTAAATTAATTTTCTCCTGCTCAGAAAAATCAAGAGGATAATACTTCTCCACAATGATACATATATCGTCAATTTTGAATGATTTATAAGTATCTTTTGGATTCAAAGCAGAGCTAAATGTCAAAAGTTTTATTGTTGTTTCACCAAACCTACTATCAAGTTCTTGCAATTGAAAGTCGATAATAGTATTGAATAGGTCAAAATGATAATAATGCTCCACTGTAATGTAATTATTTTGATTACGACTTCGACCTTGAATATAACGAGCACTCAAATCCGAAATGTCAATTTCAAATTTCTTGGAGAAAGACACAATGTTCTCAAGTAAATTATCCCAATCATCGTCTCTCAACTTTTGAATAAGTTTTTTTGCAATAAAAATTGAATGAATAACATTCAATATGTCTTGAGATTATTGTTGCAGAACTTGACAAAGAACATCAATAATGCCCATGATTTTCTTCATTAAATGTAAAATAAATATGAACTCGAAGAATGTAAGCATTTTATAAGCAGTCAAAGCATCTCCTCGTTGAGAGTAAGTACCTCATTCTCTTCCAACATCTTCAAGCATTGTACAAATAACATCAAACATCCTTATTAGGCTACAAATAGAATTAAAATGAGAACTCCAACGAGAATCATTAGCTCGTTTCAAAGTGCCAATTTGGTTAGCTCCTTTTTTCAGTTTTAAACTCACCAATAGCTCGCATATGTGCAATTTGTGTTGCATGAACAATTTGTAGTTGATCATGATGTTTACATGAAGTACTGGCCATATTGATAATAAAGTTCAAATTTGTGAAGAACTTATGAACATAACCCACCTCACCTCTCTAGATGTAGCAACTAATGCTAATTGTAATCGATGAGCAAAATAATGAACATAGTATGCACAAGAACAATCATTAAGAAATAATGTTTGCAATCATTTCCATTCACCACGCATGTTACTAGCACCATCATATCATTGTCCACAAATATTTTGAATATCAAGGCGATAATGAGAGAAAATATTAGATATTTCATTCTTTAGAATCAATGTTGACGTGTCTTTAACATGAACTAGATCAAAGAAACATTCTTGTATAAAACCATCTTTGTCAACAAATCTCAAAACAATAGCCATTTTCTTTCTCTTAGACTCATCTCATGCTTAATCAACAATAATGCAAAATTTAGAGTCTCCAATATCTTCACAAATTTTATCTCATACTTTACTTGCAATGACATGCAAAATCTCCTTTTGAATTATATGTGAAGCATACTTTGTAGATTTTGGAGCATTTTTCAAAACAACACTTGCAATTTTATCATTATATGATGCCAAAATTTGAATCATCTCAAGAAAATTACCTCGATTTTTTGAATCAAGAGTCTCATCATGACCTCTAAAAGGACATCCTTGAAATGCAAGCCACCGAGCAACATCAATAGAAGTTTTCACACATAATCGATTATTTAGAATTTGTTTGGTACTTTGTACATTCAACACTTTATCAATATGCCATGATTGATTTTGCAACTCCTCTCAATATTTCACAGTATTATTATGAGGTGAATAAGGATCCTCCCCGATATGAGACAAAAAGGCACAATTTTTTTCATTATGAACCTTTCTCCAACTTCTAAATCCTTTGATAGTAAATACATCACATCCAGAACGTCCAAGTGCTTTCATAGAAAAAAGATAACATGGCAGACAATATGCAGCATTCTTTGACATGATACATGAACCTAAAATTTTCAAGTTAAATCACAACCCCATAAGAGACAATCAAAGTTTATAAGATAGATGATTGAATTAGTAATATGTGGATGTGGGACATCTTACAATTATGCTAAACAAATTCAATTATTGTCTATTTATAATTGGTACCACTAACATGTATTATTTAATTTATTCTCTTAATTTGATCAAAGTCTAGTTGCCTAAAGATGCTAAACAATATCATAACAAATTAACAATTAACACAACAAGCAGTAACAATTTAACACTTTCAAGAAAAAAAAATTAAAATTAAGTAGATTCTTCATTCTTGGGATTATGGGATACCTCAGTGTTGCCGATAAAAATCGATGCCCCCAATCCAATCTAACCACCTATTTTCTGCCAATCTGTCCTGAAAATACATGACACCCATTAAGCCTTAAGGGAAAAATAAACCAAGATTAAATGAATAAAATTAACCCTAAATCAATTTTAAAGGAACAAAATATGCAAAACTCACCCAAATCATTTACAAATTACACCAACAAAAAATAAATATATCAATTACCAAGAACAAAAGACTTAAATACCATTAAATCAAAAAATAGCATATTAACAAATTTTTGCAAAGATTAGAGCACAAAGCTGAGAAGAGAATTGAGAATACCCAACAACAAAAACTGTTAACAGTCCCAAACCAAACCAAGCAATAAAAAAACCCAAGAAATCACAAATTTCAAACCCAAATATTAATAAGTTTCAACAAATGAAATAACAGCAACAAACGAGAAATAAATAATAATTAAAAAAAGGATGAATAATTTGCAGTTATACCCTAATAATCAATTTACAAGAAATTTCTGAAAAGCTGGTGGATCTAAGAAGTGGCCGTGAGAGAGAGTGATTTGCGATTGAGACTTCAAACTTGAAAGTTGAGAACTTGAGAGGGAGAGAGAAAGGGAGAAGAGCTTAAGAGGCGTGAGAATGTGAGATTGAGAAAGGGAGACCAGCCGACCAAAAAAAAGTAAAAACATAAAATAATTTCTTTTAATGGAGGGGCATGCAGCAGCACATGCTTTAATTAATGCCCTATTTCAAATTTTTCTCTTTTTAGGGAGTCGTGGCTCTCACTGCTCATATAAAATTTTAATGCATCATATAATTTTTTTTTTTTTAAACTCCTTGTGGGAGCTGTGGCTCCCACTGCTCATATAAAATTTTAATGCTTCATATAATTTTTTTTTTTTTTATTTTTTTAACTCTTAGCCGTGGCTCCCACTAGTCTACACGTGGCTCTACCACTAAGCTCAAATTTTTTAGATAAAATTTTACTGGAAACCCGTCAGGACCTGCTGCTTTTAAAGGAGCCATTTGGTAAAGTGCTGGTTGTACCTCCTTTGCCGTGAAAGGTTGTAACAGCAATCTATTCATATCCTTCGTGACCCAACATGAAATCGGTTCTAGGCAAGGCACCATATTTCCTGCATTTTTAGACGTAAACAATCCAACAAAATAATTGACAAACGCCAATTGTATCTCATCCTCTGAAGAACAAAGCTGACCCTCAAAATCGGTGATAGCATAAATGGTGTTGGATTTTCTGCGATACTTTGCACAAGCATGATAGAACTTTGTATTACAATCACCACTCCATAGCCATTCGATTTTTGCTCTCTTTCTCCATTGGAGGTCAGATTTTTCCAGCAGCATCTCCAACTCCCTTTTCACAATTTTTGTCTTCTCACCTACCCCATCATCTTCGCTCCCTTGTAGTGCATGAAGCCTTAGTTGGAGACATGCTATATTCTCCTATAAGGACCCATTACGGTTCCTCTGCCCGTGTACAAGATTTTTTTGGCAACGTGATAAGTTGGCATCAAAATCCCACCAACTAAAATCAGCTTTGGTCATGCTCACCCATGCATGTTTTAGAACCTCATTATAGCCCTCTTCATGCTGCCAGAAACCCTCATATTTGAACCTTTTGTGCCCACACCTGCATACATTCTCCCCCAATAAACATAGAATCAACGGAGTATGATCATAACATAAAGTAGTTTCTACCATCACCTCCATTTCTGGAAATAGCCTTTCCTTTGTAAACTCCAGACTATTCTGACAATTGCTCCATGTAAACTTCGGACCCCTATAACCAAGGTCAGCCAATTCACAATTTTCTAGTGTTTGCCTAAAAGCCGTCATTTAGCTATTTGATCTTCCCCTACCTCCCCATTTTTCTTAACTTTCCACTATTTCATTAAAGTTTCCAATGCAAACCCATGGTACTGGGGCTAAGTGAGCAAGATGTTGGAGCAAGGCTCAAGCTTCACCACTTTTTGCCATGTCGGGATGTCCATAGAACCCCATAAATTTTGAAGGCATTCAGTTTTCCAAGATTTTAACCAAGCCGTTAATATGGCGTTGACTAAAATTTTGGATTGTAACACTAATATCCATTCCCCAAAATAAGGCCATACCTCCATTTTTCCCGACACTAACAACAGAAAACATACTTTCAAAACCAAGCTTGCATCAAATACTTTCCATCTTCACTTTTCATAGTTTGGTTTCCATTAGGAAAACCAAAATGGGCTTCTTTTACTTTACCAACTGGCAAAGCTCTCTAACTGTCCAAAGGTTCCCAAGCCCTCAGCAGTTCCAGCTAATTATCTTTATTGCGGTCAAAGAGGCTGCGCTACAACCATCGCCATCCCCAATCCATTGTTTTTCCCTGCTCAAATGCCCTACTTTATGCCCTTCATCACTAGGCCTTAATTCTTTTCTTCATCCTGTATGTTTTTCCGTGGTCCCTCCGTCAGATTAAAATTTTCAACATGTGCATCAATTTCCCCTTGGCCTTTTTTCTTGCAAAGAACCATCGGCTTCTCTGGGCTTCTCATACAGGCACCCGCATCACCCTCAAAGCCTAGCCCCTTCTCTTGCAAAGTAAGCTCCATGTCAGAAAATAAAGGCCCCATATAACAGCTAGGACTCTTGGAACGTTCCCCATGGCCCGTGAATTCCCCAAGTTGCTATCCCATGACATGGCTCAATCCCAGTCCATGCATCTTAACAGCTGTGTAAGGACTTCCACTTTTCCCTTCAAATTGACTACCACGTGCACTTTCCATGCAAAAATCATGGGAGTCACTCCCCATATTAAAGCCAAGTATCATTTAACTCCCTAGAATACAATTTGAATTTTTTGAATTTTTCGTAACCTTTAGTTTCTTCCTATAACCGGATTCTCCAAATCCTCCCAAGATATCGCCATTAAAGCCATGCTTACCATTTTTGCCATTCTGGAAACTTTGATTCCCCGTTGCCGGAAAAACATTGGTTTCATCACCACCATCACGAGAAAAGCCACCGTTCCTTCTCTTCATCAAAGAATTTGCTTCCTTTCTCCCAATGAGCATGACGCCCCTCCCCTGGATACGATGGTGCCGGTCCCCTCTAATAGTGAACTTTACCAAAACTCTTTTTTGGTCTTCTTGGAGGAGATGCTGCCTGAAGACATGGACCATACTGGTTCATATCTTGTTAGCGCAACCCATTCCTCATTGGACACCTTAGTTTACCATAGCATATTACTCCACATTGGAAGCAAAATTTTGGGAGACACTCGTATTGGAAGGTTATCCAAGTGGTTGTACCCTTAATGTTAATTTTCCTACCCCTTGGAAGAGGTTTCTTCAAATCCAACAGAATCATAACATGAAGGTATTTCCCCCATCCAATCCCCTCCGCATCCGCATCGACCGTTTCCACCACACCAACTTAGGCCCCGATTTTGCTCCCAATCTCCACACTCATACAAGCCAAAGGTAGCTTAATCATCAACACCCAAAAAGTGGCCTTATCAAAAGTAAATTGTGATGGTGGAGTGAGTCCATCAAAATCCTTTACAACGAAAAGGCTACTCTCAAAGACCCAAGGTCTCCCTACCAGGACCCTCTCCTTATCGCCCGACTCCGTGAAATCAATCAAAAAAAGGTTCTCACCGATAACCTTAAATGAGAGATTCCTTGAAGGTTTCCACCATGCCATGAGAGTAGACCGGATTGTCTCTCGACTCACCATTCGATCCAAGATCAATTTGCCCAAGACACATGCTTTACCCTGTGTAACCCTTTCTTGTAGTTCAACTTTCAGAATTGCTAACTCAAAATCTTCATCTTCATTAAGAGAAAAGCTTTCCCATAGGTTGGTCAGGTCATCTGCCATGCCTAAGCCAGCCAAATCACAATAGATCAAATCCTTTCACAGGTCAAAACCCATGGAAACACAATTCCTTCTCCTCCAGGGTTTGCTAGAGAGAAAACTCATATTTCCATATCTATGGCTTCAATCTTAAACATTCAATTCTTCTTGAAGGTTATGGATAGATTTTTTTTTTTTTTTTTTATAAGGAGCATTGATCAGCCAAAATTTTGGACATCGATAAATTTTGCATCCCAAAAAGCGAAAATAATGATTTTTAAATAAAAATATAATATTAATATTTAAATAAATATGATTTAATTAAATATTTAAACTAGACCTCAAAATATATTGAGTCAGCCCTCAGAATAGACAGAGTTTTCCTCCAAGTTGGGTTAGATCCTCCAACCTAGTCTATAAAAATTACGTGTCATTTGAACAAATGAGATGCACATGTTTTTTTAATAGCAGGGACAAAGTTGGAATAAATATTATTAAAAACTCATGTATTTTACATGTTATTAAAAAATGAACACATGTTATTTTTATAAACTGGATTTGAGAAAATTTAGAGTAAAAAGTATGTCATCTCAGAAACAGTACATATCAATGAAACAATAGAACAAGAGTTAAATTGGAGAATATCCAATTAGTTATAGTGAGGGGTATTTTTGTCCTCTAAAAAAGTGAAAAGACAAAAATATCCCTCAAATATAACTAATTGGATATTCTCCGGTTCATTTGAACAGGAGAAAATCCTGTTCCTTATTCATTGGATTGGTAAAAGAACAAGTAACTTACCTATAAATCCTGGTAACTTTTATTACTGATAGAATGTGAGAGTTTTCTCATCAAGTTAAAACACAACATGAATAAGTTCCCTTGTCCCAAAACTAGAGGTTAACTCCCTTTCTTCAATGGATTATAGTAGTTGATAATTGATATCAAACCCAAAAATTTTAATATCTATCCCTAAATGGCCCAATAACTATAAAACACGGTGAAAAAAATAGAGCAATTTCAACATATTCAACATTCAAAAATTGTTCTAACAATGTAGGTGGATGGAGGAGCAGTAAATGTGTCTATTAGAATAGTTGTAGCTGTAGGGACACTAATGCATGAGGGAGCTAACCTCAAAGTGGTGTTGGGTCGTCTTTCGGTGAGTAATTGTCTGAATGGGATACCTTAATTTGTAGGTCCTGTTTATAAAACTATTTTTTTCTTACCCAATTCTCTAACCATTGTGTAGACGTGTCCAAAGATTGAGTTTATAAACACGACGGATCCTCTTTGAGTCTGCAATTACTTGGTACTTGGATGTATTATATTTGTAAGGGGAAACTACCTTTTGCACCATTGAACTACAACGCGTTAGCACTTTCCCTCCCATGAACTGCCAACTGTGTTACTTTGCCCCCATAAACTACCATTTTGTGCCCAAAAACTCTTTCCGTCAATCAAAGCCATTAACTCAAACATTCAAACTGACAATGCATTGTAGTTCATTGGGGCAAAGTGACAATACATTGTAGTTCATGGGGCACAGTGACAATGCGTTGTAATTTATGGGGGCAGAGTAATGCAAAGTGACGGGTTGACCATTTGAGTTAACGGCTTTGACTAACGGAAGGAGTTTTTGGGCACAAAATGGTAGTTCATGAGGCAAAGTAGCACAGTTGGTAGTTTATGGAAGAAAAATGCCATTGCGTTGTAATTTATGAGGGCAAAAGGTAGTTTCCCCTATTTGTAACCATTTGGCCCATTTCTCCCCTTCTTAATTCCCTTTGTGTGAAAAGCAAAAAAAACCCTTCTTAACCGTGGTTGTTTCTCTGATTAGATATGGTTTGATTTTGGGGAGGAAACTTTTGTTTTTTGGTGTTCGTCCTTTAATGGCTCCCATCTTGTTTACTGCAATACATTTCTTGCAACATCCTCTTAACCATGGTTGTTGCCTTGGGACTCTTTACCAAGTCCTTTTGCTACTTGTCACCGCGTTGAAAGTGTTTGGCTTGTTTATGATTCTTTTGGGATCATAAATAAAACCATTATTATTGTCTATTATTGTTCATGTCTTTGTTATGCGTTTTCTATTTGGGCTTTATTGTTGGGGTGCCCACCCTTTTGTTGTTGTACATAGGGGTGTAAATGAGCCGAGCCTGGGCTGTCCAGGCTCAACTCATTTATTTCTGGGCAAGGCTCGAGCTCAAGTCGAGCCTGGGTTGGCTGCTCGAGCTCGGCTTGACAAGGTCTGAATCGAGCTCGAGCCCGAGCCCGAAAGGTTACCTAATACCTAGACAGAAGAGAACTTCTATCTATATATCTTGGCAAACCAGAGCATGAACTCTGACATACACATCACAATTATCACAACAAACAAAATCTATCACAGATTCACAAACAAAATCAATCACAAACAAAATCTATCACAAAAAAAAAAATAAAAATCTTCACAATAAACCTTAAAACAAACAAACAGAATCGCAGAGGAAGAGAGTGAGAGGCACATCGGAACAGATCGTGAGAACGAGAGAGAGATTGATAGAGTGAGAGCCGAGAGAAGACGATTGTCCGTGAGGACAGCTGCAGAGAGAGAGAGAGAGGGGCGGAGATGAGAGATTGAAAGGATGAGACTCGGAGGAAATGAGGCGCAAACGGCTAGGTCAGGGACGAAATGAGAGGGGTTGGGGCGTATAGAAGTGCAAACGTCGTTTTGCACTTCTATATTATATATATATTAAAAGCATAATAAAACCTAAACAAAAGTAATGGTAGGGGGAATCAAAATCAGGGCTTGTAAGTATAATAAGCGCACACTAACCATTAGGTTACAATAACTCATTGTTACTATTAAATGAAAAAATATATATTATATATATTTTTATACGAGCTTAAACGAGTCGAGCCGAGCTTGCTTTATTTAATATTCAAGCCAGAATTTGTGTTCACGAAGCGTTTCATTTAATATTCGAGTCGAGCCCGAGTCGAGCTTATGCGAGCCAAGCCCGAGTTTGCTCGCAAAGCGTTTCGCTCACTTAACACCCCTATTTGTACAATCCATTGTAACTTGCTTTCATTATTTATTTATCATTTTATATTAAAAAAAAAAAAAAAACCCCCCTGAGTGTATGTAAAGAGACGGTGGCCGAGTTGACTCACCATATCTCTGGGCTCAGGAACAGGCAAGGCAATTGCAATCCCTTCCCCGCTCCCTCTCTCTCCATGTAAGCCCCGAGCCAAAGCAAATAAGCGGTCACTTCAAAACCTTCGCTTCCCTTCCAATGGAGCCTTCCAACACCAGCCCCAACCCCAACCCCTCCTCCATGCGAGTCCTAATTCGCCCTCCACTCACTTCCTCTTCACCCTTCCAAGCCCCTCTCCCTCCCCCTCCAGACCCCCCACCACCTTCTTCATCACAACCTCGCTCTCCGGAGGGCGTCGTCGTGGTGGGCTTCGTTTCCCGAAGACCCGACCACTCCGCCCGCCTCATCAACCGCGTCGTCGACTCCAATGTCTTCGGCTCCGGCGCCCTGGACAAGACTTTCTGCCTGCTGGACAAAGAGGGGGTCAGGGACTGGGATTGGTTTAAGTCCAGGAGAATCAGCTACTACCACCACCAGGAGAAGGGGATTTTGTTTTTGCAGTTTTCTTCCACCCGCTGCTCCGCCATGGACGGGCTCTCGGAGCCCGGGTCTGTTTTTGATTCGGCCCTCGAGGAGCGTGACGTCGGGGATCTCCAGGGGATGCTCTTCATGTTCACTGTGAGTCCTTTTCCGTTTGCTTCAATTTTTTTTTTTTAAAAAAAATGGTTTTGTCAATAAGAGAAGCTAAAGAGTGAAGCCATTCTGAAACACATGAACTGCTCTCATTTATTTCATTTCGAGTATGAATTGTGAAACCATGGGAGGAAATTTGGGCTTCGTTCAGATTGCGTGTAGAATATTATTGGACTCATTCGGTTCAATGGCAAGTACCGTTCGCCTTTTATCTATTGGAATATTATTCTTTTTTCGAATGTTGTATGCCCAGTATGGTTTAATAGGTTTAAAGTTATTTCCATAAGAAATAGGTGGGTTTTGGTAGTTCTATACAATCAGAAAATGCATATCACGAATTTCACAAGTTTTCTCCCCTTTGATCGATAAGCTGCACAAGCATCCGGTGGGTTTTGAGTCCCTAATCTCAACTTGAATCTATACTAATGGCATGAGGAAGTGTCATTTGAGCAATAGCTCATTGGCAACCAAGAGCTTGTTGTTGGGGTGTTGATCCTTGATGATCTAGTCATCTAGAGTTGGACTAGAAGGATTTAATTGGAATCTGTATTTTGCCATTTCTTTCAAAATAGTTCCTATTTTGTCATTTGAAATTCTGGTGTAGAGTCTTTGATAATGGAAAAGTACTCTGCCTATATAGGGGGGGATATACAACAACATTGTAGTTGTTTGGAGCATCCAAGATCAAGTGTTTTGGGTTCTTGATTTATGGGTCAGTGTGGTGTATTTGTATTTTTTTTAAGAATGTAGTTGAGTAATTGGTCCATCTGATGATCAGCTCAATTAGTGATGCTTGCAGGTTTGCCATGTAATAATATATATTCAGGAGGGGTCACGCTTTGATATTCAAACTTTGAAAAAATTTCGAGTTTTACAAGCTGCCAAGCATGCTTTGGCTCCATTTGTAAGATCTCGAACTGCACCACCGTTACCATCTAGGCCACATTCTTCTTCATCCACAAGAAATAGCACATCCACCACCTCCTCCAGCAATCCTTCTCCAGGCAGAACTGGTGGCACCTTGAGTCGCAATGCTTCAGCTGTTTCTCTAATGTCAGGTTTAGGTTCCTATACCTCTTTCTTTCCAGGACAGTGCACTCCAGTTATACTGTTTGTTTTCGTTGACGATTTCTCAGATGTGCCAAAACCAAGTCCTAATGTCGAGGAGTCAACAGATACTTCCTCATTTAATCAGTCTTCTAGCTTGAGCAGTTTAGCTAGACCAAGCATGCCAGTTAAAGGTTCTGTTTCTGTTATGGTGCTTGCACGCCCTGTGAATAAATCTGAAGGTGGTTTTAGGAAGAAACTGCAGTCGTCTCTTGAAGCTCAGATTCGCTTTTTAATTAAGAAATGCCGAATACTTTCAGGTTCTGAAACTAGTCATCCTGGTTCAAGAAGTGGGGTAGCTTCAAGTTCAGCACCATTGTTTTCACTCGATGCATCGAGGGCAGTTGTACTCTTAGATCAGTCTACAAGTCAGAGATGTGAATCTCTTGAGTTTGCCATTGGCCTTGTGGAAGATGTCTTCAATGGAAAAGAAACCTCAGATTCTCTTCTGCTTGAAACCCATGGTCAGAGTGCGAGCAAAGAGGATGTATTGTCTCTAAAGGAGTTCATTTACAAGCAGTGTGATATTTTAAGAGGCAGAGGGGGCCTGGTCAGTAATACCAACAGTGGCTCAGCTGCTGGTGTTGGTATGGTTGCTGTTGCTGCAGCTGCGGCTGCTGCCTCAGCTGCATCTGGAAAGACATTTACTGCTCCAGAACTTCCAAATCTAGAAATTTGGTTATCTTCTAGCCAACTAATTTTGCAAGGAGTGCTCTCTGGAAAAGGTGGGTGCATAGATGAAACTGAAATTGGTAAAAGAAAACCTCGTTTGATGAACACTACTGCTCCACCACGGGTTGAAGGACCTGCTTTGAAAAATATGGACCCTCTGGATGTTGCAGTATCTTGGTTGGAATGTGGTAGAGGACTGAACACAAAATTTTCCACTAGGTGGTGTGAAAGAGCCCTTCCAGCTGCCAAGGAGGTTTACTTAAACAACTTGCCTGCTTGTTATCCAACATCGCTGCATGAAGCTCATTTGGAGAAAGCCTTGCATGCCTTCCACTCAATGGTCAAGGGACCTGCGGTACAATGTTTTGCAAAAAAGTTGGAAGATGAATGCACGCATATCTGGAAGTCTGGGAGGCAATTGTGTGATGCTGTTAGTTTGACCGGAAAACCATGTATGCACCAGAGGCATGATGTCCAAACTGATCGGTCAGATTTAGAAGCTGGGGTCAAGCCACATTCCAGTGGATATGTATTCCTTCGTGCTTGCACATGTGGCCGTTCACGGCAACTGCAAGCTGATCCTTTTGATTTTGAATCAGCAAATATTTTTTCCAGTTGCTTTCCAGATTGTGACAGGCTCCTTCCTGCACTTCAACTTCCAGAAGTAAGCAATACAGGACCTATTCAGCTCTCCTCATGGAGTTTGATACGTGTTGGGGGTGCAAGGTACTATGAGCCTTCTAAAGGCTTGCTTCAGAGTGGGTTCTCTGCCACTCAGAAGTTTCTTTTGAAATGGACTATATTTCTAGATATGCGTAAAAGCCCAAATGGCTTACCTAAAAGTGCTGTGCAACATGGTTCTTTAGCCAGGTCAAGTGCAAAACTCAAGTTTAATGCAGATATGGATATTAAGAAAACTGGTATTGCTCAGATGTACTCGGGAGATTTGCAGACTGGAGGTGAACATCTAGGGAAACCTTCCGAAAACATCAAGTTTGGTGACAGTAAAATCAGTTTTGGTAGAGGTCTTCCCAATTTTATATTGAGAAAACCATTTTCTGCAGTCGTTGCTGGATCAGCAGCCACAGATTCAGGATTCCCTCCTCTCCAGCAGAGTAGGCAATCTTTATCAGTTTCAGATAAGGATAAGCAAAATAGGGCAAGAGATCGGAGTGTTGAACAGGCTCATGCAACTGATGATGATCAAGGATCTCAAAAGTCTGAAGAAATTTTATCTGGTCAGCAAGCCTTAAATGGTGTGGATACTAATGGCTACACAGATGGGGACCCCTTCTTAAGGATAGGCAGTAATGTAGTTCCTGTAAATGTGAATGGAGGTGAAGAGATGAAAATGAACCCTTCTTTGAAGCATGTAATAGCGTATGTTGGATTTGAGCATGAGTGCCCCCATGGCCATCGTTTCCTATTGAATCCAGAGCATTTCAATGAACTTGGATCCTCGTATTCATTGTTTGAAGAATCTCATATCACTTCTTCAGTTGAAATTTCAGACCATAATGTGGCATACCCTTCAAACCTACGAAAAAATGGCGGTCATGGTAAAGTTCATCGAAACTCAAAAGTGATGACTGCTAGTGCTGTAAAAAAAGAGAAAAACATGGATAAGCCAAAGGAGATAGTGGCTAATGGCAAGCTATATTTAGGTGGGACGATTCAGTTCTCTGGGGCAGGGAAGGAACAAAATCAGACATCCTTCAGTTTATCAAAACTGCCCAACTTTGTAAAAGAACTTGAAGGAGGCCTTCAGTCTATTGGCCTTGATGATGGTGGATGCGCTTTCTCCATGTTGAATAGAAATATACCAGTTTTCATGAACTGCCCACACTGTAGACTCTCCACGAAAAAGAAGGATCTACCAAAGATTAAATTTGCTGGCACGATATCACAGCTTCAAAGGATTTTTCTGGTACCAAATGTTGCTTATATGCATTTTTCTTACATTTATATTAATTCTCTCCAAAACAAAATCTGGGCTTTCTAGCCAATAACAAAAGAGTTTATCTACCTTAGTTATAATACATTGTCAATGATGATCAAGTACTAGATGCCAATTTAAAGCAAAAGTATGATGCGCAAAATATTTGACGAGATTCTTAGCATTTTTGTCCTGTAACCATACTAGCTGAAACTATTTCCATGGGTCAACAAAATGATTTAAACACTTTCATATTGTTTTGTGCGAAAGATGGTGGGACATAATATCTTCAAAAATGCTTAGAACTTTTTTCTTTGATAAGTAATTGATTAGTAATTGAAATATCATTAAAAGCATAAAGCGCGTAATTGAAATATCATTAAAAGCATAAAGCGCCCCCATATACATAGAAAGTATACAAGAGAAGTCACCTAACTAGTAGGGGGCAAAAAGAACAAGAAAATCATGATCACTAATCAACACAAGAGAAACATAAGTAGCTGTCCCGAAATATAAAGTGATGAAAAATAAAGACTTATCTCCTTTAAAGTTCTCTCACGGTCCTCAAAATTTCTATCATTCCTTTTTTTTTTCTCCATAGACTTCTTAAAAGGCACAAAGACACCATCCTCAACAAATTTCTAATCCCCAACCCTCCCTCAGAGATCTACATATAAACCTTGGGCTTAGTCACCTAGTGATATTTGAACTTTTCGCCTAACTCCCCCCATAAGAAATCACATTGGAGCTTTTCAATATGGTTTGCAACACTCGTAGGGAGATGAAATAGGGACATGAAGTACGGATGTATGTTGGATAGAGTGCTCTTGATAAGAGTAATTCTACCACCCTTAGACAAATACATCAGTTTCTAACTAGCCAACCAATGTTCTATCTTCTCAATAACATTGTCCCATATATACTTGGCCTTATAGGAAGCCCCCAACGGAAGAGCGAGATACTTCAAGGGCAGGGACACAACCCCACAACCTAGAATCCTAGCCAACCCAGGATCATTATCAACATACTCCACAGTGGTTCAGTATTATTTTAGTTACTTTTTTTCATTAGAGCAATGCTACATATACTCCCATTTTCTCACTCCCAATCTGATACACCCTTAGGTGGCTCCCACTCTTACCATTGGATTTGTGACACATTATTATTGGATTTTGATCCAATGGTGGGAGTGAGAGCCGCCTAAGGGTATGTGAGAGTAGGAGTGAAAGAATGGGAGTGTGTATTCTTTTCATTATGGTTCGGTATAAAAAATTACTGACGTTACTTAGACTGGGAGAGGGATGCTCTATGTGTCCCATATGTTTTGGTCTGATGGAATCATTAAATTTTGCACATCTATCTTGTGATAAATTTCATCAGATGGTAAAACTAATAGAAGTCCTCCATCTTTCTCTGATCATATAGTCCTTTAGACTGTTCAATGAGGTGGGAGGTCTTTTTCCTCGGTGACAATTCATTTCCATTGTTGTACATGAATCTTGGAAGCAGTCTCTATCTTGTTGACTTAACTAGGTTGAGAATTCTAATCATATATTAGGAGGAGGGACATTTTGAGAACAAATTGCTGCCATCTGTATATTCCATGAATCATATATCACAGGGAGGGGCATTTGGAAAATAAATGCCTGCCTTCTGTATATTCCATGAATAAACTATACTTGAAACTTATAGACAATACGTGTGTCCAATCAGAAATAATGAGGTTAGATTACTTGGGTTTATGCATGCTGTTAGATCTGAAAGATTGAAACTGAAGTAAGTACAACATAGATGATTATTCATGTATATGTGTGTGTTTTTTTATTTTTTATTATTTTTTTTATAATATTTAATCATTGGAATTTTCTTGTAGGTCACACCTCCATTTCCAGTCATATTAGCAACATGCCCTATTATAAAATTTGAGGTATGTCTCGTTTGCTAACTGTAACATGCATGAGTTAGCTTCATATAAATTAAGTGTACCACTTGTAAAGATAGGAATTCCTGTCGTCCTTTGTTTCCTGCTGAATTTGTATGTGGAGTTCAGACTTGAGCGTCATATGTTTGCTGATAAGGCAGTATTTGACTGAAGCTTACCTAGGAGGTGGTGGATTAGTGTGTATGTTTCTTATATCTGTCCTTAGTACATCATCTCTTCTTGACAGATTAGAATCATCAAAGGATTGTTTAATAGCTCAGTTGACTAGTATCATGAAATTTAGTCTTTTTTCGGATTAAATGATCCTCAAGTTGATTAAATTATCCTGAATTTGAATTGTCTGTTACATGCACTTGTCCAGTGTTTCAGTTTGAAATTTTTGTGTTTCCTGTTGTTGGTACACACTTCATGTTTTTGTTCTTAAAATCATGCATTAGATCTTTGTTGGAAATTCTAAGTTTAGCTTTCCTCACCTTATAGCAATCACTTACTTGCAGGAATCATGCCTACCTATGAAAATTTTAGATTGTGAGCAAAAATTGCAGTTCAGCCTTGGATGCGGAGTAATCTTACCACCCGAGAGTTTCCTCACGCTCAAACTCCCCTCTGTGTATGGTGTGCAACTGGAGGATGGATGTGTACATCCTCTTAACCCTTTTGAACACAAACCAGAATTAACTGCATGGATTGCCAAGGGCACGGCATTGCAGGTCATGTCCAAGGATACCACTTTTGATGAGGGGTTTCAAAATGTCAAATTTGCTGAAAGTTAGAATATGGCTGCTACAAGAATCAACATCTGTGGTGACTTCGCAATTTGCAGTGGCAGATTTATGTAGCCAGCTCATCTTAAGCTAAATCGAGGTGCGACCTTTTATACGATGCCTTGGATTTATTTATTTTAATTTCAAATTTTATTGCAGTTTACGGACTGTATGATTTTCCAACTTCTGTTTATTGCTTTCTCTCACTCTTTCTTCTCGAGTCCCTGTATATCTTTCCTTTGCTTATCTCCTAGGCACTAGGGTTTTTGCTGAGTTTTCTCATTTCGCAAATTTTCTTGTTAAAACACGATTTGCACCATATAAAGCAATTAATAAAAATGGAAATGTAAGCTAAATAATTGATAACCATGATATATATATATATTTTTTATAAGTAGTCGAGATATCATTAAAAGCATTGAGGTGCTCCCAGGTTTGCAACATATTTCTCATTTCACAAATTTTCTTGTTAAAACACGATTTGCAACATATAAAGCAATTAATAAAAATGGAAATGTAAGCTAAATAATTGATAACCATGATATATATATATTTTTTTATAAGTAATCGAGATATCATTAAAAGCATTAAGGCGCTCCCAGGTACATGAGAAAAACCTAGGTAGAAAAAAAAATATATATATCATGATAACTAATCACCTAAGAGAAATAAAAGCAGCTGTCCAAAGGTAGAAAGTATAGAAAAATAAAGCATTAATCTCCTCTAAAGACTCTTGCGGTCTTTAAAACTTCTGTCATTTCTTTCCCTCCATAAATACCACAACAGTCACATGACGACACCATTTTCCACACAACAGTACTCTGAGCACTACCAACAGTCCACCAAACAAAACCATGATATATCATAAAGCAATGTTATTGTTTCATTTTCATGGAAAACGCTGTTTAGTTGTGATTAAAATGAGTGGTCAAACGAATTACTGTAGCCAACGTCAAGTAGTTGGAATTATGTTTTTTCTGAATTCATTTGAGGCTCAGCATGATGGATTTTTTCTTCTGTCTTTTTCGTCACTATTCATGCTTTGATAATCCATGAAGCAATATATATAAATACAAATGAGGTTACCATATATTATAGGTATGCTAATATAACAAAACTTGAGAAAGTTTGATAACTATATGGTAGGATACATTATGTATATACATATCTGTACATATGTGTGTATAGATTGATTTTTAATAATTGTCAACGATTCTATCATGGTAATTTTAATAACTTTAATCACACAAGTATTCTTAGAGGTCATTTGGTTTGCGGAATTGACCCCTAGAATGGAATGGTTATTCCTATGGAGTAGTTATTCTTTTGTTTAGTAAGGGTCTATTCTTAAGAATAGTTATTCCCGTGGGAATCACTAATCCCTTATACACAAGAATAACTATTTCTCTAAAAAAATGAGAAGAATAGTTATTCCTAAAGAAATTGACAATTTTTTCCAAAAAAACTTTTTATTTTTTATTTTTTTTTTATTTTTAAGAAGGGTGAGGTTTTTGGTAATTTTGGTTAAACTCCCATTAAAATATATATGTTGTTACCAAACTAAGGAATAGAAATAACTATTTCATTCCGCCTTTCTTTATTCCTAATAATAGCTATTCATTTTCCTAACAGAATACCCAATCCGTAAACCAAACGAGCCATTAATGTATAAACATATGTCCTAAACCTTTCTTAGTGTCTTTACTTGCAATGATAGTCTTTCTACTAAATGTGGTTGTATCAATGTGTGTCTGACACCTTGTCCAAGAAATATTTGATGTATTTTTAAAAATGTTTTGATTATCAAACTCAAAAGAGAGTGCTGGATATGTATTGGTGTGAGTATTGGAAGAGTAATGGCATTTCAATATGAATATAGCGCTTTTATAAATATCCAATGCTTCTTGAAGTGCTGAGGATGATGTTCTCTAGTTATAAATGGAAACTTATGATTGGACAAGTGTTTGCAGGATCAGGATCTTGATCGATTGTCAAAATGTTGCCTTTGGTGATTGGTCAGCTGCAACCAGAAGGCTCTGAGAATCTGAAAATTGCAGCTGTTGCCAGGTTTGTGCCTAGCTATCTTCCTCTCGGTAAGCATTATCATTTATTTCACTATTGATCATGCTGCCTGTTTATCAGGTATGGTTTGGACCTTGTTGGTGCCTTCAAGGGGAGCATCCTTGCCCTGTGGTATACACTATATCTTTAATTTTTCTTGTCTATGCTAGATTAGATTAGTCAGGATTTGGTAGATACTTACGTTTGATCTAATGTTCTTCAGAAGGATTTGGCAGAGTTTAGCTTCTTTAATGTATTGGTTCGCCATAACTCTGCTGGATCTGAGATACTAACCACATGCTTGATAGTCCGGTAATCAAAATGATCTTTAAGGAAAATTTAGTGTCGATGGTAGTAATAATGAACAGTGATTATCATGCATTTTTTTTTTTTTTTGGTTACATATCCTTCAAATTTTTGTTGTCCTTTTATTAATGTCAAATCTGATCTTGTCTTTTCCAAAAGAAGTGAATTTGGTTTGTAGCCAGACAGACGTCTACTCAGGCAATGGAAAGTACTGACATTTCTTCTACTTTTATTCAGCTGCATATACTGAAACTATGATAATCACTTTGAACATATTTTGACTAGGTGTGTGCGTGCTAGATAACACGGCAGAGACTTTGAAAACAGGATTATTTTTTATTTTATTTCGTTGCATTGCCAACTTTGAGACCCTGCTGCAGTCATGATTGGCCATTAGATCACTGCTCTAGACTGCTGTGCAACAATCCGGCAACTCACTCTGGCTACAGAATCCGGTGATCTATTTCACCAATCCAGAGAAGCTCGCTTTCTTTTGCTGAAGAAGGGCTTGAGCCTAGCAGTTTAACCACCCTGAATCAGAACTACGAAGATCTTATCTGATTTTGTTTGGTTGGAATTGGAAAGTGGGTAATGTTTTGATCTAGTTTGTTAGTGTAGATGGAAGCTTTTAGGCTTTTAGCCATGTGAAGGGAAACTGGGTATTTGGTGCTACACTTGAAAAGAAATATTTGAATCTTGGAATTTGGAGTTGAATCAGGGATAAGGATTATTTACAATGATTGTCTGAATTGCTAGCAATTGGAGTATGTAATAGGAGAGATTTTATATGAGATTCACTTGCTCAGGTAGGTGGTCGAGCCACCCAAAATTTATTTGGATAAGTGGGTTACATATGGAGTCTCTCACAGTGTACTTGCTTTTGCTAGAAATTCGGGCAAGTAATTAATGTGGATCCCATTCCATGAATAAGCAGCTCCATATTTTGAAAATAAAATCCAAGGCTAGAGCTAATAAAGGGATTGCTTTAATGCTATAACCTAGTGAATTTTCATTGCGGATTTAAGGTCTCTATGTCACCACTGGAAGAGCCGTCTCTTTCTCTTCTTGGATCCCTCTCATTTGGCAGCTTAGTGGGATAGGGTGTGGGGTGGAAGCTGAACACTATTTGTGGCTGATAGAGTTGGGCGCCAAGAGTGGGTGGAGACTGAAACACATTTTACAAAAAAGCACCCCATAAACACAATATTTGTTTTGAAAATATGTTAACATTTTATCCATTTTGGGAGATTTGTAATCTTTTCTTTTCTGTACTTTTTTTTCCCATAAGTTTGAAAAAAAAAAAATATCTGCAACTTATCTTTTCATGTAAAAAACAATACACTTCACTCTAAGGTTTGTAATCCATAATATTAAGCCTGAGCACCAACATTCTCAAGTCCGTATTCAACCCTTACAAACTGCTGTTGGGGGCCGGTGGGTTAGCTACCAAATTGAACCAAGTAGGGGTGCCAATTTGTGTTCATGTGTCAGGTTTAGTTTAGGTTGGTTTAAGACTATATAGATCAATTTTAACCTGGCCTATTTAATTAAATAGGTCAAACTTTTCAACTCCAGTCCTCTAATTTTGGGTTTAGGAGTCATGAAATAAATTGCCAACTATTATATCGCGTGTCAGTTCGGGTTATATCAAGGCATGAGTATAAAATTGTATAGTTCAATTATAACCTGGCCAATTAATTAAACGGGTCAGACTCATATCGAGTTCGCAAGTCGTGTCAAAAATTGCTAACCCTAAAACTCACCCATTTTGATTGATAGGCAATTAGTCCACCGACCAACGAACCCAAACACAGGCTTGGGCCTATTCGTCTCAAGTCCAAATTTGTTTCAATTATGGGCCTCATTGTTGGGCCTATTTAGATTACACTAATCAGTTAAAGATAAGAAACTTTGGAGTAACCTACAATTACTCTAGGGTTTTTTAATCCTTTGAAGGTACTTATTTTGTTTTTTTAGTAGTGTTATTTAATAAATTATTATACGACTTCAATGCAATTTGATAACGTGGCAGTGAAAATTAACACTTAGATTAGCACTAGTAAAATAAAAATTATCTTTAAAAGGTAGCTTAATCGGTTTGGATCACACCTAATGAAGCGGAGATCACTAGTTCAAATTCATCTCCCTTTTTATGTGATTATGTCAAAAAAAAGGTCCAACAAAAAAAAGAAAAAAAAACAATTAATTTTTACTAGCACGTCATTTAGTTTTACTGTTTTTTTGAATAAATGGTAGGCTGATCCTTTGGTTCACTAACACATGTTATTTGTAATGATGTAAAATGATAGATAAAAATGTGAATATATTTGTGCGATTCATCATCATCTTCACAACTGTGGATATAAATTTGTCTCCTTATGAGGGCTGCATGTGACTCACCGACCCTGGACTTCACGGGTTCTCAAAACTAGAGTATCATGTCAATGTCTTGTCTCTCAGACTCTCATTTCCTATCCTTTGCATTCAAAAATCATGGATTTTTATATTTTTTTTATATTTTATATTTTTATATTTGATGCTACAATTTATGTAACATTTATCAATTACTAAAAGTGTGAAAAAAAATTTATCAGTTATCTAATAAAATGTGAAAGTGGTCATAATATTCAATTATTATTATTTTATAAGATGTGAAGTATCGGGCTAAATTGCGATATTACCAAACATTTAACAGGGTTTTTAAAAATTATGTTTTAAAATCACACTTTTTGAAATTAAACCTAAATATACTTTCAATAGTTTAGTCGAAGCGATACAATCACTAGAGTCATGCTTATAAACAATTTTTTTTGGGGAAAAAATTTACTTTAGAAACTTCAGGAGTTTTTCAATTTGAACCCCAAAGTTTCAAAATTAACAATTTACCCTCCTTGAAATTTTAAAAAGTTTTAATTTAAACCCTCCGTTACTAATTTTCGTCAAATTGGACGGAAATCTATGAAATTACGTAATTACTCTCATGTTTTTTTTAAAAAAAAAAATCGTCCATTTAGACAGAAATATTAATGGAGGGTTTAAATTAAAACCTTTTGAAACTTCAGGAGAGTAAATTGTCATTTTTAAAACTTTGAGATTCAAATTGAAAAACTCTTAAAACTTCAAGAGGTAAAGTGAATTTTTTCTTTCTTTCTTTACTTATTTATTTAAAAAAAGGTGGTTGTGTGACCACCCTTAGTAGATAATAGGGGATGGACCTTTCCTCCAGTAAGGTTGGCCATACGTCATTCTAATCATTTTCTTTTTAATTTTTTTAAATGATAAGTAATTAGCTTCTATATTTGGAAAAGTCAAGCACCTATTATGTCAAAATATTTTCTGTTTGAGAAGAATTTTGTATGAGTCAGTTTGTTAATCTATTTATTTTTAGTGAGAAATTTTAGATCATGCTTTTTCTTTCATCTGAATTAGCTTATCTAATTGGACTAATGTCTCAGACTCATTCTTAAGACTGTCCAAATTCATCCCCAAATGATAGCTTAATCGATTGTGGATCACGCCTCATGAAGCGGGGGTTACTAGCTCGAATCCCTCCTCCCCCTTCTCTTGTATCGACATGTCAAAAAAAAAGACTAGCCAAATTCACCTTGGTCTGAAATTTTGCTTCCCCTAATCGACGATTTATGGGGCCAAATTGCCATAAACAACGAAAATTCCATCAAAATTGCCAAAAGAAAATGTGATAGTAATGTGAAAACTACAGCTCAATTGGGTGGAGATCCGTCGTTTTCTAAGCCACAGCAGGAGAGCACGCATAAGATAGAGAAATAAAGGCTTACTATTAATGGATGAGAATTGAGAGCCAAGAGTGACACAATCATGAGAAAGTGGAAAATTTCTATTCATAAATTTAAAAAATTGAATTCCTTCGGCTACCATTTGAAACCATAAAAAAAGAAAAATGGCCTCTTTTGGGGTTGTGACATTAACAGGAGATGCTGGAAGAAAGAAAACATCTTTATTCCTTTCCTAATTATTTGCTAGCTAGCTTGGCCCAATTTTCACATGATGGAAGATCTTGTGTGTCATTTTTTGATGTATTTGGCGCGTGGGTGATGCATTGCACACGTCAATACAGTAGCCTCCAGCTTTGGCTATTTCGGCCAATTGGGCAAACTGTGAATATTAATCTGTGAAGCGAAGAGAAAGTCACTCAATATCTAAAAATCCAATACACTCAAATCTCACTATCATATAAAAAAAGATTATTTTCACGTGGCTGATGCATTACACACGTCATTACAGTAGCCTCTAACTTCGGCTATTTCGGCCAATCTGCCAAACTGTGAATACTTATCTATGGAGCAAAGAGAAAGTCACTCGATATCTAAAAACCCAATACACTCAAATCCCACTATCATATAAAAGAGATTATTTTCCAAAAGAGAACAAAATGACAAACTTCTCTTTCTCTCGTAATAAATGGTGGATGATCTTTATTTGAATAAATAGCGAAATTGGATTGTTAAAATAATGAAACTGTTAGGGGTGCTTTAAAAAAAGTTAGTAATTAAAATAAAATAAAATAAAATATTTTTAACTATTTTAGTGAGTAAAATGTAAAGTCTAAAACCCAGTAAAAATAGTGAGGCTCACAAACCTTTTTTTTTTTTTTTTTTTTGACATGTCTACACAAGACGGAAAAGAGAATTCGAACTAATAACTTCAACTTCATAAGACGTGGTCTCCAATCAAATGAATTACCCATGGAAGACAGTGTGGCTCAGGAACTGATTGATGGATGAAACTTGAAAGTCACAACATCATCACCGAATAACCCTTCTTTACACCCTTGATTTGGAGAATAAAATATATGCCTACATGTTAGTCATATGTCTCTTTATTTGGGCTCTAGTACTTATTTTATTCCCATTTATGAGTATTTTTGTAATAAGTATTAGGTTTAATATTTTCATAAGAGTCAATTGACTAATGACTCGGCCCTAAAAAAAATATTATAATAGTTTACCTATTTAAAAGATTATTATGTTATGAATAAAATAAGAGAAAAATTAATCTTAAACCTTATGTTTGAAAAAGTTTTATTTTTTCTTACGGTCCAAAAATCTAAGTTCTCTCACACTCTAATTTATCTCGTTACGAACTTAAATTCTGTTATATTAACAAATTCAATCCAATTTATTATCCTAAACACATCCAAAGACTTTATTTGTATTTTTTTTACTTATTCTAAAGAATTTTCAACCATTTTTTACTTATTCTAAAGAATTTTCAATCATTTTTTACTTATTCTAAAGAATTTTCAATCATTTTTTACTTGTACCAATAATTTGCTCACAAGGGGTTCAAACTTCAAACCCTAAAAAGCTCAGAGATAATCAACCCGTGGGTTGGGGTATGACGTGTCTTCATCGACTCAAAAGAATTGGTGTTGTGCCCAAGTGGGAGGGCCCCATTCTTAGAAAGTGACCTATTTTTTTACTTCATTTCATCACAAAAGTGCTTCTAGATTTCTTTTGTCTCTTTATCGCACTCTTGACGTCCGTGATTTTTTTAATATTATTAATTATTAATTAAAAAAAATAAATCACTTTACCCTTTAAAATTTGAGGTGTTTTTTAATTTGAATTTTAATATTTAAAAATTTATAATATACTCTCCTAATATTTTAAAAATTTGCAATTAATATATTATGTTACTAATTGCAGTCTAAATACAGAAAAAATTGCTGGCATAAGAGTAGCTAAAAGGTATCTGCTTCTTTTCTTTTTTACTCCAACACCTAGAAGGGGTTGACGAGAAAAAAATAAAAATAGGCGTTAGGTTTTAATAAGGGGCAATTAAGTCATTTCATTAGTTAGGTTGGGTGCAAAATTAAAAGACACAACATAAAAATTCACGTGAAACGCATGTAATGTCATTTCCATCTACTTAGATAGTAATTAGTAATGAAGGGTCTTAATTGCAAATTCTTGAAACATTAGGAGGTACATTGCAAATTTTTAAATATTAGAGTTAAAAAAAAAAAAAAAAACCTCAAACTTTAGGGGTAAAGTGAATTTTCTCATAAAAAAAAAAAAAAAAAAAAAAAAACTAATTATAACAAAATTTGTGTTGAATCGCCAAAAAAATTGAGATATACGTATGAGAAATCCTATAGAGAGAAGGGAAAAGAAAATGGGAGTCCTAGTCATCTTTTGATGTTATCCTGTTTGATGTGGATATTATTTTTTAAAAAAATAAAAAAGAAACTGTTTTTATTTTTCTCATCTGATTTTATTAAAATAATATCTACTATGACTAAAAAAACACTTAATATATAGTTTACCATTGAATTTAAATCGATTATTATTAAATTTTGATATTTTGATGATTTAAAAAATCACGTCATATTTAAAATGACTCAAACGGCTATCCTTACATACCGCAAGATGAAAAAAATATTTATTTGTTGGTTTACTTCATCACATGTTTGAGATTTTGCAAATTAAAAAGAAGCATAAAATTTTCTTGCCTGTCGGTCACATGACTCATATTTTATCCTAATCTACTACGCCAATGGGAATTAAAAAAGTAATCAGATATTAAATGACTTTGACTAAAATAAAAATTAAAAATAAAATAAATTAATCACGGATCATGAGCAACCATGTGATGCCAATAGCTTCTGCCACATCATCAAACTCCAACATTATCAAATCAAAGATCTATTTTGTTACTTGATATACTTAAGTTGTTTTTGTTTTTTCTTTCTAATAACATCCATTCAATCAAAAAATTACAACAGACAAACAAAATACAAGCTAATCTGAAAAATCAAACTAGACAAACTCCTACTACGTGAACTAGTAGGAGACTAGAAAAGAGAAAAATATTAGCGAATTCAGTTGATAAAAGTCGTGGCGCTCAGTGATAAATAAAACCATCTAGAGTAAGAATACTCCTAAAAACTTAAATCTCAACAAGTTTCCAAATAAACTATGAAGATTAAGTAGAAAAACGAAAAGTGAAAAAAGGGTTTCATTCACAGATATAGAGTCTAAGGCCCAACCGATTCGACCTATTTAGATATTGCTGTTATAGTTTAAATTTAAATGTATAGATAGCTAGATATTGTTTGTTTGAATGTTTGAATTTAAACCATAGGGTTACATGATCTATTGTACGCGTATAAATATACACTTTGATAATAATACAAATCGTCCGGTCTCAAAAGCTTTCAATCCAACCAAAGATACATTAGAGTTACTTTCGAGGTCACTCTTAATTATAAAACTAATATAAAAAATAATGAATTGGGATTCACTATATAGCGAAAAAAAAAACCACAAAGTTTTTTTAGGCAACTTTTTTGACGTTTTGAGCCTATTGGCACGTCAAAAACGTTTTTGACGTGCCTTTGCAAGAGCACGCAAGTTTTTGTATCGTTCATGATCTATATATCATTAGAATAAGCTAGAGCACGCAGGTTTTTAATTCAAAGAGACTTGTCACTTACACCCTTGCAATATCGGCTACTATATTCATGAACATTCTTATATACATCAGGATATAATGCTTCCAGCTGTAAAATGTAACACAAATTGTACAAAATGATTTCAATATAGCCTCCAATTGCATTTGATAATGACAAATAACTTGTTAAGTGGCATGTAAAAGTACCTGCTTGAATTGCTCAATTTGTCGGGATAGAGCAAGAGTTCCGCTAATCAGTATTACACATTGAGCTTCCTGAAATCATTAATATTGTAAGTATTGTGTCATCAGAAGGAATGACAAAAAAGATGAAACAGAAAGAGAGCACGATGAATGTGCATTTGGACCGACCTTGTTTTTTTGTTAAGTAGCTTAATCCCATTCAAATATGCAGAGAGACAAAAGTAATGGAACATAACAATTCAATACAAAAGGTTGAACAAGTAAAAAAAAAATCAATTGCTTCCCTAACAGATCGAAAACAAAAATCCATCGAATAAACCAATAAGATTACTTAGAATCCATTAAAAATCGTTCTTAAGTGAACTTTGTAACATGTGCGAATATACTTATCCAATAATTGATAGAAAGGAAAAAAAGCATATGACAGTATCAGCTGCATACAATTGATCAAGAATAACCATTAATTCAATAAGAGTGCATGATCGATAATTATGTCTTGAGCATAAGCATAGTCTAGGAGTAAATTAATAGATAGAAGCATACACGTATATACATACAACGTTCTTTCAAGCTACATATACTTGAGTAAACATAATTAAAAACAAACTATATATTTCCATCAAATACTCTCTCACTAACACTAACATTTGTCATCCGCTACATATATCCAACATCAACAAACCAATTTCAACAAACCACATATTCAATAAATATACATGATATAATGTATATACATATATATACAAGTTATGAATGCATACATACAGAATACATGGAAAAAAACAAATACATAAGCTAGGGTACCCGACCATTTGCAAAATCCAACTCAACTGCATCATCACAAGCGTCTACTTTGCAATACCTGCAATAAACCGTTAAGCATTATCATCAAAGTGATCAAGTCAGACTATAGTCGTGCCAACATAAATAAAAACAAAAACAACACAAATAGCATGTTTGCCTCCTTCTAGGTGACCCCCACTTTGGGCCATTACGGGGACGGATGAAGAGGAACTCTCATGTAAAAACAATGCCTCGAGTCTCCGAACACGGGCTTATTTCTCCTGAAAGCGAGCTGCATTCTCAGATTCCTTTTTTGTCATCTGATTTTCCAATTCTTCAATCTTTCCTCGATGTTGGTCCCTCTCCTCTTCTAACTCTCCTATCCTCTCCGTCATATGTGATGATTCACCGGTGTTCTGTGTCCGAGATTGGGACGGTGTATAGTATGTCTGTGTGCTGCCCCGTACCGGTAGAATGCCAGGTCCCACTTGTCTGACCCTGTCAATATACTCTGGCTTATTTTCGAGTGCCTGAGAATATGCATCACCCGGGCACCACCTTATGGTGCCTTCAGTCACACTCGATACCGCTGCTGGGTCATTTGGCATCAATTCTACAAGATAAGTTAGTGCGTCATGTACGTAGTGAAATCATAAATAATTAATTAATACTAAAGAGTTTGGTTAGTAGCATACGCATTTCTCCCTAACCACATCATTTGGATATGTGTCATCCAATTTCTTATGGGTTTCGATGTAATTCTGAGCTCTTGTAGGAGGAATGCCGACAACCAAGGTCTGCAGTCAAAAGATGAGCATATATATATATATATATATATATAAACATGCAATTTGAATATATTTATTAAAAAAAAAATACTGGGACAAATAAATTATGCTATAAAATTTATACATCTTCATGTGTTATCCTTGCATAGCTCTTTCTATCGGAGCAATGGGGCGCATCGTCAATGCCCGCAAATCCTTCATATGTTTCGCAAATTCCTATATTATTAAAATATAACATTCTTGTTAAGTAATTAAACATCATAAATTAATAATTAAACTCATCGTGACCTACCTTTTTTTTCTTTGAACACCATTTATCCAACAATGCGTCAATGTCCAAAGGGTCGTATCTACAGATAAAATCTTGGGCCATTCTCACCCTCACCGTCTCATGAATATCATTGTCTATAATCTTCAGTGGTTTCTTCAGTGAGTGCCTCCAATCCCAAAACTTGTGCCCCATGTCACGAAAGGCATCTTTCTTAATGGCCACAATATTTATCTCAAGCGGGATGTAAAAGTATTCCTGCAAATGTAAACAAATGGGCATATAAAACAATTAACAAATATCATGTTTGACATAATGAAATAAACATGTTATCACATATATAGCATGTTTGTTTAGTCATACCATCAAAGCGTCCCATATATTCTCCTTCTTACGCAGCAGTACCTCCCCCCAGTCGTCCCGCAATTTAACAAAATTTTCGCTCCTTATGATACTACCGGTCATCCTCCTTAATTTCAGGGTATACATCTCTATAGACTGCCAGAAATTATTATATTCAGCCACGACCCTTTGGCCGAATGGGATATCCTACAAAGCGTGCGACCCTTTCATATTCACTATGTGAAAGATTGTGCTTCCATCTTGTTCTATACCTACAAAAGTAATAATTATTTCAATTACTTAATTCGTATTCAATACTAACTACAAAACTGTCGATTATATACATAAATATATTTATATACTGATATTAATAACATATTTACTTACTTATTGTCCAAATCTCCTTGTCACGTAACACTCGTGTAGTAGGATCCTCGGACTACTCGCCCTGCGTGACACCAGTAGTCCCACTATGTGGGTCCTCAACACCCTGTGTCTCACTATCACCCACATCGGCCTCAAGCTGGGAGTACAACTGCTCCATATTGGCGTCCTCGTACATGGGAGTGTTATCTATATGACCCGTCTGCTGTGCCATGCCTTCACGACTATATGGATTGGGGACGTCATATTCAATTGTTGGTCTATACCCAAGATCCGCACCAATAACAATATCCTGTGTGTCCACTAGAAACGGTTCGGACCCACGTGTGCGAGACGGCTGCACTGAATGTGACCCCGTGCTCGCTTGCCCCGAGAACTCATGTCGACCTATAAAGTAAATCAGTCAAAAAATTAATTAATATGACCATCAATAATTCGAAATATACACCACCATAAATACTAATCAACATGTAAATAAATAATACATAACCAAATAATTAATATGCACAATTAATATATAGCTGATATTTTTTAGATCACATACGCTTCAATTGGATCTACGTCTACTCGGACGTATTGGACATCATCTTCAAGGTTATGATAATCAGTGCTAGTCATAATCAGCGGCTTACACTCATGGTGGTTTTCGCATACATCATGCAGTCCTTCACCCCGACCAACGTCGTACACGTTTCTAGGTTTACTCTTTACAGCGCAAGCCCAATCTCGGTCCCTCTCATCCTTGACATAGAATACTTGGTCAACTTGTGACGTTAGCACGTATGGCTCATCAGTAATCATTTCTCCCTTGTGGACAAGGTTTTTGAAGTTCACAAAAGTTAGGCCATACTCGTCCTCCTTGTACCCCTTGCCTTTTGTACTATCCGCCCATTTGCACTTGAACAGAATATACCTAGTCCTATCGTAGTACTCAACCTCAATCACTTCTATTAGCTTCCCGAAGTACGTAATGCCATCAACTGTCGACACACACACGCCGCTATTTTGCGACCTCTTCCCAACATCAAATGCAAGCGTGCGAAAGAGTTTACCATTAACCACATATTTGTTATATCTGACAGCTGTCTCCCTTGGCCCTCTACAATGCATTACCAGCTTCCCACCCAATTCATTCCTTCGTTGATCGTTCACTCCATTGACCTATGAGTATATTACGTACAATAAGAACGTAAGCAGTTTGTTTCGTTAAATTACTAAAATCGACCCACATTAAATATATTCCAACTAGTACTATAATAGTTACATATCACATTAGTCTTACATATTCACGATACCAATCGCAAAACTGCTCATGATGTTGGGTTTGCAACTGTTCGTCCGTCATTCGCCCCTAATGGGATGATCGCCTAATCGTATCCATGTGCATACTACAAATCTAAATTAAATTAATAATAATTCATAACTAAGGACTGAAGGTGACTGCACGTAAATATTATAGTAACACGGCTTACGTCCACAGTTGAAGGAAGTCGTCAGAGTTAAACATAATGTATCGGTGAATCTGTGTCAATGCCATACGATTGAGGCTTACTCGTGTTCCCACCCCTTTCGGACCATCCAGGTTTCGTATAGGCCGATTGACAAATGATGGGGCGTTATCTAGATACCTCGCGCAAAACATTACCAACTCAGTTGCTATGTACCCCTCCGCGATGCAGCCCTCGGGTGCAGCTTTATTCCGCACATTAGATTTGAACCTCCCAAGGCTCCTACATATAATCATCAACCAAGGTTTACAAGGATAATTATTCATTTTAATATAATTATTAAACAATGAACACAATCAAAAAACGTAAATAAATTATACCTCTCTCCCGAATACATCCACCTATACAGTATCGGCCCACCTAGTCGGCATTCACGGACGAGATGCACAACAAAGTGAACCATGATAGTAAAGAAACTTGGGAAAAATATATGTTACATCTTGCACAATGTGACACAAACGCCTGCCTCTAGTCGGTCCATATCTCCTTGTGTCAATGTTGTTGAACATATGCTCGTAAAGAATGCAGACATCTTAACAAGAGGTTGAACCACATTAGGCGGCATTGATCCATGAACAGCGATTGGAAGAAGTTGCTGCATCAGTGCATGACTGTCATGGCTCTTCAAACCCGTTATCATACGGGTTTGAAGATTCACACATCGGGAGATGTTTGAGGCATATCCGTTGGGTACCCTTACATTACTTAGCACTCTCAAGAAGTCTGTTTTATCATCTTTAGACATTGTGTGGCAAGCTATGCGGATATATGTTCTACTATCCTCACCTGTCCACGGATGAAGTGTAGGTCTCAAACCCATTTCCTGCAAGTCTAGGCGGGCTTTGAGGTTATCCTTCGTTCTCTCATTAGTGTCCATTATTGTGTGAAGTATGCTGTCCATTACATTTTTCTCTATGTGCATAACATCGAGGTTGTGCCGCAATAAATTATCTTTCCAGTACAGCAACATAAAGAATATGCTTTTCTTCTTCCACAAAACATTCTTCTTCTGCTTCATTTGTGATTTCTCCATATCGGTCCTTGCCTTACCCGCGCACTCATCCCCAAATGGTATCCATTCTAACTCTCTCAGAATTTCATCTCCACTTGACACATCGGGGGCACATCCCAGTTCCTGGTTCCCATCAAATGTTCTCTTATTCCGCCTAAACAGATGATTCATGGGCAAATATTGCTTGTGCCCCATATAACACCATTTCTCGCCATGTTTTAACTATTTAGACCTTGTTGAGTACATACAGCAAGGACACGCTTTCTTGCCCATGTTAGGCCATCCAAACAAATCTGCGTATGCCGGGAAGTCATTGATTGTCCACATCAACTGGGCTCGCATCACAAAATTTGTCTTAGTTGACGCATACATTCCATAGCTCCTGTAACTCCTCGATTAAGGGCTGCAAATAGACATCTATATCCATTCTAGGTGCGGTTGGACCTGAGATAATAAGGGACAGTATGAAGGACGTTTGTTTCATGCACATCCAAGAAGGCAAGTTGTACGGTACAATCATTACGGGCCATGTGCTGTGGGATGTGCTCATGTTCCCAAATGGATTAAACCCATTGGAACATAGTCCAAGCCTTACGTTCCTGCTGTCCGCTGCAAATTCTGGATGCAAATTGTCGAACAACTGTCATGCTTGACCGTCTGCCGGATGCCTCAGTACACCGTCTTTTGTGCGGCCCTCAGCATGCCACCTCATATGGGGCGCAGTGTGTTGTGACATGAACAACCTCTGTAGTCGTGGTATGAGTGGAAACCATCGCAACTGCTTTACCGGACGTTTCTTAGTGGACGATATTGGTTGGCCATCCTCGTCCAAATATATTTCATCCTTCCACTTAGATGCTCCACAGATGGTACATGAATCTAAATCCTTGTTGCCCTTCCAGAATAACATACAGTTGTTACGACATGCCGGAATCTTCTCATACCCTAGTCCCATGTCCTTTAGATACTTTTTAGCCTCGTATGTACTCCCAGGCAAGGCTTCACCATTCGCAGGCAACAACTCGTTGAAGAAGTCAAGTAACGTGGAGAATGCTGCGTTACTAACTCCACCGAGACACTTCAAGTTGTATAGATTTACAATAGCACTCAGTTTGCTGTGTTTGGTCCAAGCGTGAAGTGGTTTTTCGGCCTTTTTAAACAACTCCTGATACCTGAGTACGTCACCGATAGTGGCTTCTTCGGTCACATTTTCTTCAACACCCTACCCTACAACATAAGGATCACAATTCTCTACACTGACATCATGCATGCCGAAAACATAACGCAACATCTCATGCATATTTTCACCCGGTTCTGTGTTTCTACTCGCATCTGTGCTCATTGTAGTCATATTAGGGAATGAAGCAGTCAACCGTACAGATAGATCACCGTGGTAATACCAGTTTGTGTACGTAGGCATTATTCCTTTACCCCCGGTCAAGTGATCACATACGATGGCTGGTGGGTGGCGTTGGTTATTTTGACACACCTTACAAGGACAGTGAATTTTTCCATCAGGGCATCTACAATTCCTAACTGCAAAGTCAATAAATGATCTACACCCGTCTCTGTATTCCCTAGTACATCTAGGCTTTCTCATCTAACTCTTGTGCATATCGTTACTACGTACATCAAATAATCAAACGTTAGTTTTGTTTTTTATAAACGTTGTTTCATAAAATTGCACGTATTATATGTAAACTCCAAATAAACTTAAAAGTTAAGTATGATGTTAGTAACAAACGTTGCCTAATTAAAAACAAACGTAAAATGTGAATACTAACCCTAACTGTAAACCCTAAAAGTGCTAATATTATATGGGGATTGTAACTAAATTCTGGTAAGTATGGTCTAAATAACAAGTTTAATCTAAACATATATAGACATGCATATATGTTTTATAAATAATAATGTAAATAAATATGTATATATATGAATAATGTAATTAACATACTGTTTTAATATTTATATATATTAAACTATTTAAACAATTAAGTATATTACTTATATTAGAATAATATGTAAATAATATATATATTGTATATTACCTAAAGAGGAGCACCGACGGAGATGGATGGTGGCCGGTGAGAGACAGAGCTGGACTGTGGCCGGTGAGAAACGGACGGCCGGAGAGAGGTGGCTTGGCTAAACTACGTCAAAGCCAAAACTCAGCCACCTCTTTGGTTAAAACAACCAAATATATGCTAAACAAAGAAGAAATTGGTGCTCCCTGAATTTGCTGATAACATAAGAGAAAAAAGAAACCAGTGTTAATAGTATTTCAAAAATGTAAGGACTCAATGAAAATTAAAATATAAATCCAGATTGCAGATAAAGGTCAGATAAATGAGCAAACAATATCACCCATATACCCTATATTGATGAAATATAACATGATATCATATAAAATTCAATGAAGTACATAACCTCCCTCCACAACTTAAGTGAGTGTTGGTATTCTTATTTAGTACATAACCTCCCTTCACTTATTTAGTATATATAACCCAGGGATACTCTTCACAAACGCATCAATTTAAGCTATTTCACCTTATTCCTACTCTAAATTTCAAAAACCCAAACCCATTTCAATGCCAAATCTCATATGGGTATTATAAATAAACAGATTTCATTAAAGTTTATTTAGACATACGGTGACAATTATCAAATAATTCACGTTCATTTCAAACAAATATAACCATATTTTGGTCCTTGTTACTTATGATTATCGCAAGCCTCAATTATAATCTTCTTTTTAATAAGGTTCACTGAATTTCTAGTGATCTTAGAAATACACAATAGTCAACAATACCAAAACTTCAAAGAGTAAAAAAATAACGGTACTACATGCACTAGCTTTATTAGACATATTATAGCTAGCTAGCTTGAGTTTAATTAATAAATGAGATCTCTCTCTTCTTCTAGTTAATTCCTTTGGGATCCCGAACCGAAGGTTGCTCTCACATATTTCAAGATATATAAATAAAAGGTGTGTTACATTAGTTAAAATTAAGAAACTAGATATATAATTAAAAAAAAAGGGTTAATTAAAAGGGTAGTCGAATCATCCCAAAAGCCATTCCTCACCTTTAAAAGATAGTCTATCACCTATTCATTGACTTTTAAAGTTGGCCCAACCACCTTCTCACCGGCAATAAATTAGTTAAACCATGATAAAGAAGTTTTCGAATTGAGATAGTTAGATCATTCTCTCATGATGAAGAATAGTTTGACAATCTATCTCTTCACTAAAATTTTGAGGATAGTCGGACCACCACTTCACTGTCCACAACAAAATGAAACCCTATTGATCAATGACATTTAAGAAGTCGGGTTCACTATCTTTTGGAAAATGCCCATCGATCGAAGCTTGACCTTAAGCACACCCCCACCACCATCATCACATCCTCTAGAATTTCCAAGATTACTCTCTCACTATGACCACTCATTTTTCTTTCTAAGATTTCAACCATTTTATATGCTTCAAAATTCAATAATTCCGTGTATATGCTTCCAAATACATTGGTACCAAAAATGTTAAATCATGAGAAAGAATAATGTAATTTTGAGTACAAATTTGGAGCTGTACATGAGGTTCATCAATATTTAAAAACCCATAATATATTGCCCATTGGTTTTGTCGGTTGGCTGCCTTTCTTCAAATCAACATATCAGCCAAATAACAAACATAATTATGGGAAAAAAAAAATCACTTTCATTTCAAACAAATTAACCCACTTTTTGGTCCATGTTAGCTAAGATTATCAGAAACTTCCACTGATAATCTTGTATAAAATTGCTCATTCATCAAAAAGAAATGTTCAATTTGTGGGTGATCCCCTAATAACATTATATTAGCCAATTGTACCAAGTCTTCATTCACTCAAAAGAATAATGAATTAAGGGAAAGTAGACTAAAAATTTGATGAAGAACTCAACTGGGCACTGGTGGGATGAGCAGAGAAGGCTTGAAGCCAAGCGTGGACGTCAACCTTGTTGAACCATACGTCTCTGGAGGCAGACACGGCTTCTTGCAGAAATTATATATGCACGAAAATGGGCTGCAGTGGAATTAATTCAAAAATGGTTTTTTTTTTTTCCAAAACCAAGAAGTTGCTGGTGAGAGAGAATGAGAGATAATTTAGAGGAAGAAGGAGCTGCGTGGAGGGAGAGAGGCAGGGAATGCACGGGAGAGAGGGAGAAAATGAGGGAGGAGAGGAAGAAATTAATGGGGGCCAACTGGAGTGGGGTTCCCCATGCTAACTTTTTTGACGTGTGAGTAGGTGACACGTCAAAAATTTTTGATGTGTCACCTACTCACACGTCAGAATTTTTTTTTTTTTTTTTTTTGGGTTCAAATCAACGCACGTTTTCAAATTTTTTCCATTTAACAAATTTTATTTTCTATTTTTTTTAATTTAAAAAGAAAAAGTATCTTATAATTGTATATTATTTGACACATATAATAATTAAGTAAACAAGTCGAACTTCAGCGAATAAATTTAAAATTTATAAAAATTAAAAAAAAAAAAAGATTAGGGGTATAAACGTCATTTTATCGTTTTAATGTTTAAAATCTGAGATAATTGGTCAATTGAATCAAATCGAAAGTTCTCACATGTAAATTGAGTGTTTTTTAAATTAAGAGGGTACACGAGAGCCCCAGCTTGCCAACTGACTCGGTTCGACTAGACTTATTTTAACCTCGGGCGCAGATTTTTGGCTTCGCCTTAAGCTACACTCGAGATCGAGCTTAATTTTTTTTAAAAAAAAAAATTTAATTACTGATATATATATAAGGAATTTTTTTTTTTTTTTAAAAAAAAAAGGAAGGACAATTCTGACGTGGCACTGTTTGCCAGGTCAAAATTTTTTGACGTTTAAACCTTTTAAACCTCAAAAAATTTTGAGGTTTAAACTTTTAAACCTCAGAAAAGTTTTTTTTTTTTCTTTTCTTTTCTTAGCTATTAATAGTAACTTAGAGTTTAGCAAATGGAAATTATATATTTGTATAATATTAATTGTGCAATCTGTATAATATTATTAATTGTAAATTAATCCGTATAATATTAATTGTCAATTTGTACAATCCGTATAATATTAATTGTGCAGCAAATGGAAATTAAATTAGAAAAAAGAATAAAACAAAAGAAATTGGAATAAAAAATTGTAAAGACTCGTGTGTTTTTCAGAAAAAAAAAAAA
>CM017324.1:12840747-12869724 GCA_006937295.1 Carpinus fangiana
TTTTTTTTTTTTTTTTTTTTTAAGCTCAAAGTTTAGGATTAATTATCTGATTTTTCTTTATTCATGATTATCTTTAAATAGGAACATTACAACGACTTAGATTTAGAGAAGAACTCCGATTCACTTGGAGAATAACCCGTAGAAAGATAACTAATGCAATGCTAACTCTAAAATAAATAACTAGATAATTGAAATACAAATAGATGCATATCTAAAAATACTGATAACAAAGCTAATCTAAATTAATCTTAAATGAAATCTAATTCATATTAAATATAAGTCTACTATAATATAATGTTTACTTTATCTTCCGTAACATTTTGCTTAGCAAATAAAGTAGCGTGAAGAACAATACGCTTTCATTACTTTAAAGTTTTAAAAAAATAAAAAGTGAATTAAACTTTTAATTTTTTATAATATGTTAATTTTTTTTCTAAAAATAACTTATGGTTGAATCTTTGTAATTTTTTTAATAAAAAAATATAAATATTTTAAAAAGTTCAATGCACTTTAAAATTTTGCTAAAGGTTAATTGTATAGGGCGTCAGAAAAGGAATCAAGGCTTTTTGTCAAAGTATCATACCATCAGTCACTCTTTTGTCTCCATGCAAACAGTAAAGTGTCGTCAAATCATCACGTGGTGATGGGGTCCTCACCATTGTCACCCAACCCTTACCCAACCCAAACCAACCCCCTCTAATTTGTCTCACCACGCATGAGACACCGCAGTGCATTTTTTTTTTTTTTTTTTTCCCTGTGCAGTCATTGAGCCATCGTTTAACTCAATTCTTTATAACATCACTAAAAATTTAAGGTAATTAATATTAATTAAATATATATAAAAATTGTTTACTGCAAAAATTTGAATTCACGCTAATAAATACCCAAGACAACTTAAAAATATATATATAAAGAGTAGTGATACATGCAAGATTAGCATGAGTGAACAGTATTTACGTAAAAATATTTTAATATTTTAATAATATTTTTTTTATTGTTTATTTTGTTTAATAATATTAAAATATTAAAATAAGGTTTGTTCACTGCAAGCAGGCCTTACATGTATCACTATATATATATATATATATATATATATTGGACGATTGAGTATTGAACAAGACAGACACCCTTTATATGGCATCCTTTGTTTGTCCCTACTCCCCCACCGAAAGCTCCTTAAAAAATGGTCAATGCCATCACGCTTGCTAAAGACAGGCCAACTATAAATACAGTGTCCTGCTATGCCGCTGCCGGTGTCGGACATATATTAAAAAAAACAATAATTTTTTTTTTTTTTTTTTTTTCATCCACTTCGGTCTCGGTTGTTTTTTATGGTTGTATTTCTGTTTTAAATAAGAGTGTTTTTTTTTTTTATTTTAGATATGCTCTTGTGAGCAATTTATGAGGAGAATGATGTAATTTATCGACCGTTTTGGGTCGAGGAGGAGTAGATCTAGTCTTCTTATGAGCATATCAATGCTTTTTTGGCTGTTTTTCTATTGTGGTTAGGTTCTCTCTATTTTTTTGTTTTTAGTAATTTTGTTTGAATAAGGATTGTCCAGACCTTTGGGTTGTGAATGTGATCCATTTCCTAGTTCTCAAGCTTAGAAGGATTATTTTCAACATGGATTTTCTGCTCATAGGGCCGGGAAATATGAGCTACCTCTGTATTGAGTTAAATATGTCTGTGACAGATCTGATGTTACAAATAAAAATTAGTCATGGGTTAGCAGATATTGTTGTCGTAGATAGGTTTTAAATTTTGATTTTATGTAAGCATCTATGACATGTAACTCCGTAAGTTCGGCTATGATTTTTTCAGAGCTTTTTGCTCTATAATGTAAAACCGTTTACGCTCGTGATCATTCCTCAATGAAGCTGAAATTATTTTCCCTTTTTTTTTAAAAAAAAAAAAAGAGTTTGTAAGAAATATCCTTCAACCCATTTAAAATACTGTCAAATGTCTATAAACATTTAAAACGTTAGTTTAAGTTAGTAAACTGCTATTATTGACCTTGACCTTAATAGTTTTAAATGTTTAGAAGAGTGCTACACATCCCAATTTTTTTTTCTTCCCAAAAATGAGTATCTAAATAATGTGTCACCATCTCATGAGATTTATTATTTTGGAAAGTGTGTCACGTTGTCACCAACTCATGAGATGGTGACACATCATTTGAGAACTTATTTTTAGGAAGAAAATTTGAAATGTGTAATATTTTTCAAATATTTATAGACACTTGACATTATTTTAAATAAATTGAAAGATATTTTCTTCATACTAGTTTGGAGAAAATTTCTATCCTTTTCATTTCTAATAACCCAACAGACTCCTTTCATTTTCTTCAAATAAAATCCTCCAAAAATTCAAAAAAAAAAAAAAAAAAAAAAAAAAAAGAAAAAAAAGAAAGAAAGAAAGGGGGCCCTTATTAGCAAATCTCCAATTTCTCTTTAAATCCTCTAATTCTCTATCGTTTTCTCCAAGGGCTAAACGGTCCATCAACAAAAGTGAGCTGAAGCTCTCTTTCTTTCCATTTAAAATCCTTCAAAAATGTTAAATGAGAGGCCACCAATTAAAGCTTTCCATTTGTCTTCCTCTCAGTGGCCATAATGATGTCTTTTTACAATTAAATCCTCCAAGTTTATTAACTTCATTTGCATGCCAAGTACTTTGCCTTTTAGAATTCACAATTGGGCCTTTGCCAAAAAAATAAAAAACCATCTCATTTTTTTAAATTAAGTGGCCCGTCCTAAAAGGCCCTTCCTTTGGGCTTTCTGTTTTAATTTTCAGCTCACTAGTATCCTCCCAATTTAGAACATCAAGATGAGCCCATTTTGCATTAAACCCAACAATCAAAATCAAATCATATTAATTTTCATTTCTTTACCCAAATTTAACCTTTTTTTTTTCCTCTCGAAAAATCAACCTTAGGCAACGTTTGTTTCATTGTAAAATGATTTATATAAAATATTTTTCAAACTTTCTGATGTTTGTTGCGACATAAGACAATAGTCAACAGAAAATATTTTCTCTTTAACCGAAAATTCTTCTTTAATTTTCGCAAAACCGTAAACAATTTTCCAACTTTAAGTATCTTATTCATAAATTGACGGACCCTGCCAAGACTCGACTAGACCCACCCAAGACTTGATCGAGACCCACTCGGGACCTGACTAGACCTACCTGGAACCCGCCCTGAACCCGTCGGGAACTGATCGGGACCCACCCAAGACTTGATCAGGACCTTCCCGATACCCCAACGGGACTTGCCCGGGACTTGAAAGGGACCCACCCAAGACTTGAGCGGGACTTGCCCAAGATCCCGTTGAGACCTGCCCGGGACCTGCTTGGGACTTGATTGAGACTCGTCGGGACCTACCCGAGACCTCGTCGGGACTTGCCTAAGACCTGCCCCAAGACTTGATTGGGACTTGACTGGGACCCGATCGGACCTGCGTGGGACCTACCAGGGACTCATCGGAAATATTCTCGGCGGAAAACATTTTCCTTGAAAATGATTTCTTAAAAAAAATTTCAGTATTTGGCATGTACGAAAAATTTTGCGGGTCCTCGATGTCAAAAAATGCTTTAGCAGAAAATGTTTTCCTTGAAAACATTTTCACCTAAAAACATTTTCCGGTATTTGGTGTGTACGCAAAATCCTATTAAATACTAAATTACAAAAATGTCCATGTTGGGTCTTGGGTGGGTCCTTCCAAGGTCTCAGGTTGATTCTGACGAGTCCTGATAGGGTCTAGGTGGGGTCCAGGCAGATCCCAGGTGAGTTGCAACTGGTAATTTTCAGTTGTGAATAAAAATTTAATTTTATATGTTAATATGATTAAATGAAAACATAAAAAATATTTGTGATTTTCCGTGTACGCGCCAAACGTCGAAAAATGTTTTTATTGTAAAACGTTTTCCAGTAAAATGACTTATCTGAAAATATTTTACGACGAAAAATATTTTACGCCAAAACAAATGGAGTCTTAGTCTACATAACACCTTTTAGCACTTTTAAATCATTCTAAATAAAATTATAAGTTTATAATGAAATACTTATCAATTGTTGACGTAGGTGTCTTTCACCCATCAAGTCTTGGTGTGGACCCGTTAATTTTACTAGGTCCAATAGGTTTTGGTTTCAGATTTCAATTTGGACTTGGAGAAAAACCTCACCACCGACTTGTATTGTCCTCCTCGGTATTGCCGAATAAACACTCTATAAAAGCAATGTTATTTGGCTCTTATTTGTGTGTGTGGCAAGAAGAAAAGGAAAGAAGAAATAGCACCACTCAACATGAAGCCCTTCTCTTTTCTTGGTTTCTAAATCATGTGGCACATTGAGACTCCAAGAGGGAAGCGCTGCAACAAAGAGAAACAAGAGAAAGAAAAGAGAGGCTTGTGCTAGTGAGAGAAAAAGAAATAGAGACCAGCTGCCATCGTTTCCCAGCAAAAGAATAAGAGTTTATATTTCTGTCTTTTGTATTCTTTTGGAAAATAATCTATATTATGTGATAGTGAGATTTGGGTGTATTGAGGTTTTGGGTTTGAGTGATTTTCTCTCCACTATATTTCTGTACTCCATCTTTCATAGTAAATTTCTTTGTGATCGCCATCGCTAGTGGACGTACCTCACATTGAGGGAACTACTTAAATCTTGGTGTTATCTTGTGTGTGATTGTTCTCGCCTTATTTAACCATAATTGTGATAGTGTGTTTTTGCACAACAAGTGGTATCAGAGCTCAGGTTCAAGAAATCAAATTGACTGAAAATATGGCAAGTACCAAGTTTGAAGTGGAGAAGTTTAATGGGAATAATAATTTCTCTCTTTGGTAGAGAAGGATGAAGGATTCGTTGATTTAGCAAGGAGTTGACAAGGCGTTATTGGGAAAGGCGAAGAAACTCTAGAAGATAGAGAATGATGTTTGGGAAGAGATGGATGCGAAGGCTGCCAATGCGATCCGTCTTAATTTATCAAATGAAGTCATTCACAATGTGATTGATGAAGAAAAGACATAATCAATTTGGCAGAAATTAGAGAGTCTATATATGGGAAAGAATTTGACGAATAAGTTGTACGTGAAGAAGCAACTATGTGGTTTATAGATGGAGGAAAATACAAATTTGCTGGAGCACCTCAACAAGTTCAACATGTTGAATACATAGTTGTTTAATTTTGCAGTGAAGATTGGAGAAGAAGATAAAGCAATACTTTTGTTAGCATCACTTCCCCTTCTTATGATCACCTGGTTACGACAAATAGACTGTGGCGTTAGAAGAGGCGACGAGATCTCTTTTGTCGCATGAGATGCGGAGAAAACTTGTCAATGATCAGATTGATGGGCTTGTGACACGGTTTGAGTCAAAGCACGAAAGAGAAAAGTTTAAGGGGAAGAATGGAAAATGTAAGAAATGTTGATCTATGTCATGATTAGCACAGGGTGGAGAATCTCGGTCAGATGCAAAAGATGCGAAGTACTATTATTGTTATAAGAAAGGGCACTACAGAAAATTTTACATGCCGATAAAACAACATCTTGAAGATAAGAAGAAATAAGGTTCCGCAGATTCAGTCAATGTGGCTGATGGTGAATATGATGACAATGAAGTTAGCGCAGATGTTCTTTCAATTTCCTTTGGTAAAAATTTTCTCATAGACTCTTGGGTTTTGGATTCTGCTTGTATAGTGACCCAAATAATTAACTAAGCTTTGGCAGCTTAGTTAGAGGGCTAATTTGGATTTTGGGTCACTAAGGACACTGGAGGAGCAATTTGGAATTTTGGACCAGATTGTAATACCCCGATAAAAACCCATCTTTTTATTAGACAAAGTCTTTTACATAGGAGCAATCAACATAGGTTTTCAATGAAGGTGTTTAACGAGACCCAAAACCCCTTAAAGTTAGCCTAAACACACTTTGAACCTTTAGAGAATAAAAGCCAAACACTGACCATCAAGAGACGGACATACGCTAGGTCTAACGGGACGTACGCTGTTGTCTATAGAGCGGATGTACAGTGGGGGACCATCGGACGTACGCTTTGCGAATTGTACAGGCAGACGTACGTGGGACCACCGGACGTACGCTACTTTTTGAATACCCTCTGGTTAATACCTGGACGTACGACTTAGCCATTGAACCACTGGGCAAGAACCACCGGACGTACGCCCCTTGGCCGAACATCCGTTGCTTTTCTAGGCCTATAAATACTCTCTACCCCTTTCATGTTTTGTACAAACTTTAGACGCCCCCAGGCTGCCAGAGTGTTTCCAAAGTGTTTTGAGTGTGTTGTGAGCATGTGTGTGAGGCATTTGCGAGTTTCGAAACGTTTGTGAGGCGAAACTCTTGCAATTTTGTTTCAAGGAGGTAACGTTCGATCCTTAGCTTTTAATTACGTCGTTATGCTGCTCGTTTTGTGTTTAATTGTAGTTGCTAGCTTAGTTATGCTTTTAAACCCGTTTGGGTTAGTGTTTTCGTTATCTTAGCGTTGTTACATTGCATGGAGGTTGCAAACTAGACTAGAATGCTTTAGGGTGTCCCTAGTAGCCCTAGGAGTCGGAGAATAGGTGAATAGTGGAGAGAAAATGAGATTCTCCCTGAGAACCCACATAACGGATGTACGATGATGTGTCGGACATACGGCCCATCGTGACACGGTGGACGTAGGGCCCCGAGCCTGGACGTATGGTCAATGTGTGACAAGGAAATCCTATTTTCACCAACCATCACATAGCTCCTATTTTCTTTACTTTAGAGTTGTTTTAGTGGAATTAGGGCTAATAGAAGGTTTTTCACAGATTTGGAGAACCCGGATCTTTCGGAGTTTTTAGAGACGCTTATTGATCCAGGTGAGTTTTAACTCACATAATGCTCATTGCTATTTTCCATGCACTGCACATCTACTTTGTGTATCGAGAAAACATGCATATTTTACAATTCTCACAGTTTATACTTATTGCACATGAACTCTGTCATTTTGAGAAAAACGTTGTGCTGAACATGTTAACCAAGTGAGACTTGTAAAATGACATGCATGTAAAATACAGACAAGATAATTGTATCGTATGACATGGTACACCTGTATGTGTGGTAGTATTGGCCATGAGCTTACTATACATATTAGCTTTATGGTCAAATGTATGTGTGTTATACGGGGCTTTGGATCCATTGGTTTCGTGACATCGATGCAACAATTCCCAATGGTTTGGTCACTATAGGACATACATCATTAGTTGGTGTGGGCCACTCAGGTTCGAACTCGATCGTGCCACTAATGATATGTACGGTATGTTATGCAATGGCTGGGGCACTGACATTATATTATAGGTCTTTCGGGATAGCATCAACCCTACTGAGAATGGGTAATATCTTGGGTAGACCATATTATTAAATTATAGTTATTGTTTACATCATATGTATATATTATTACTATACATATATCACGCATAAATAAACTGTTATGATGGAACTGCTTTTTTTTATTAAACATCTTAGTTCATTACTAAAACTGGCATGAGTATTATTTGCGTTAAGAGTCACTCAGTCTTAGACTTACCCATTTTATTTATGTCTTTCCCATCATTACGAATAATTGCGCGATTTAGCTGCACTATACAAAGATGTCGTCGGAGAGTACTTGGGTGATTGTTCAGGACCTGATACGGGTGATCTCTGAGGATATGGATCCCTTTTGGCTTAGGACGATGTGGGAAGATGGAGGATCTACCCGTGCAGACATGATAGAGATTTTGATTTCACTAGCTCTGTTGAAGCTTAGTTCTAGGCTTTGATCTGTTGATCTTTTGTAAACAATGTTGGCGTTATCATTTGGGTTGTATCTATTTTCCTACTGATGGTCTGATGACCAGTATATTTGGTGACTATTTATGATATTAATAATGTAGTACTTTATCTCTGGTATTGCTATGTGATGTTTCAATTACTGTCTCTTAATCCCATAGTCTTGGTAAAGTCTTCCGCTGCAGTTTTCTCGTTACGACGAGAAAAGTGATTTTCCGGAGGTCGTGTCTTAGAGGGACATGGCTGAGATGGCGCGCTGTGGGATCAATTACTAGTTAATTGATTTGCCCATCGGGCGGGGCGTCACACTTATAACTTTCAGCATTATCAACCATATCTAAGTCATAACTTAGGGGTGTTGATCTTAACCAGTTTTGTAAACATACCAATGCTTCAACCGTTTTTGGGGCCAATGAACTTCGAAAATGATCCAACACACGTCCTCTTGTGCTAAAAGCTGACTCTGAAGCAATTGTTGTAATGGGAATGGCCAACACATCTCGTGCTATTTTGGAAACAATTGGGAATTTAGTTGAGTTCACTTTCCACCAATTTAAAATATCGAAATTCGCATTTGCTTTTTCAACATGCTCCATCAAATATCGATCCATTTCAGATTTGCTTTCAATATCACTTTTAGAAGAGAAGTACTTATGAAACCTAGTTATGAAGTAAAGGTTAGTGTTGTGAGTTTTAAATTACTCGTAAGCGCACGAGTCATTTGCAATATAGTGTGTGTGCAAGTGCAAGGTCGAATCCACAAGGAATTGTGTCGTGAAAATCAATCTCTATCTAAATCAATTTTACCTTAACCTAGTTCCAAATTTCAAACTGTGTTGTACAAAAAGATAAATTAAAATAAAACTGAAATTAAATCAAATGATAAAAAAAAAGGAGCTAAGGTTTTCAAAATCCATCTCACAAAATTAAAGCATGCATTCTCATGTTTTTAATTTATACATCCGACAATCAATTAAACCTTATGCATGTTCTATTGTTCTTATTGAAAGATTCAATGAATTTATCCATATAACAAAAGACAATGCATATCCAATTTAGTTCAAAAGATCCAATGTATTCATGCTTTGCACAAAAGACAATGGATATCTAAAATAAATCAAAAGATGCAATGTATATCCAATGAATATCCAATGAAACACAATGAATATCCAACTTCAGCATAATCAAACATAATTTTGTCACATAATTGAATTGAAACGAACATACATTACATTAAGGTCGAAATTGTACGAACAAAACATGAAAATATAAAACTAATCAATGGTGAGACTTCATCTTCAACCTTAGTTGAAGAATTAGCCTCTCATGACAAAAGGAATCATAAATTAATTAATTAAATTCATTAAAATCAAAGTACTTACAAAAGAATTGGAGTTCAGAGCTCCAAAAACTCAAAAAAATACGAAAACGACCAAGAACGGCGCCTCCGACGCGTCTCCATACGTTTATAATGACAAAATATGATATTTATAAGCTAATTTTAGGGTTTCAGCACTGCCAAGTTGGCCGAGTGTGCTTGATCGCACTTTAGGTGCGCTCGTTCGCACTTGAGCATGAAATTTCCACATCCAATGGGCACGAGTGCTCTCGATCGCACTATATGTGCACTTAAGCGCACTACCTTCAGAATTAGCCAATTTTTGTGAAATATGATTTTATAGATCTTTGACTTAGCTTTCCAATGACACCAAGAACGCTCCAATCAAAGTTCTACAACTCTAGATATGACCTTTTTGGTGGAACTCGTCGGGTGCAAATCATCGCTCGACCAAAATTTGCTGCCAATGCTCTCCAAATTATCTTAAGCCCCAGAATTAATGGAATTAGCCAAAAATGTAACTTAGCAACCTGCAAAATACTAAAACACCAAAACTAACCAAAAACGTCAGAAAAAACAAAACTAAGAGTTTAACAAATACAAGGGGCCCAAATATGCAATATTTGGCACTCATCAATTAGCACTATCACTTTCTTCTATTGTCATTGAGAAACATTGAGACAATTCACTACCATGTTGAACCTGAGATGAACTCTCTCTGAAGCTATAGTGATCATATAATTTGTTAAGAATGCTTCTCAATCTTTTCATCATTTCAAAACATCTATCGGCACCAAGAACATCTTTTAACCAAAATTATAATGACACCAATTTGGTTCGTGGATCAAGTATAACAGCAACAAACATCAGCAAGTTAACCTTATCATTCTTATCAAGATCTCCCCAATATTTATTGTACTTCGTCATCATCTTCTCTGCCAAAGCACTTAATACACAATCATCATTATCAATATACTCTCATAAATGCATTTGAATGCCATAAATTTCTTGAAAATACATATTAGAATATTTTTCCTCGTTTAATGTAGTTTTAAAGTTTTTATCAAACTTTTTCATAAGTTGGAAAGCAGTTCTATATTTTTCATCACCTTCCAACATAAAAAAAGTAAAGTTCCATCTAGTTGGAACATCAAAATACAACAAACCCTTGAAAGCAAGTTGTTCTCTTTCAATGCAAAGCTTAAACTTCTCAAATCATGCAGGTGAAGACTTCACATACTTCACCGCACTTCTAACCCTCACAATAGAGTCATCAACATCTTTCAAACCCTCAATGACACTAAGATTTAATATGTGTGCACAATATCTTATATGCATAAATTGACTCTCTAATATGGCGCTTTCCTTACTACAAGTTCTCTTCTTCACATATTCCAAAGCAGCATCATTGGCAATAGCAATGTCAACTGTGATAGTGAAAATGTTACAAACACCCCACTCAAACATACACGACAAAATCTTCTCCCCAATGATATCACCTTTGTGATTAGGAATTAAACAAAAGTTTAAAATTCTTTTGCGTAAGTTCTAATCACTATCAATAAAATGAGAATTGATTACCATGTAATTAAGGTTTTACACCGAAGTCTATGTATCAGTGGTAAGACAAATCCAATCACCAGTTGTCTTGAACATTGCCCTCAACTTTTCCTTCTCAAACATGAAGAGCTTAACACAATCCTTCAGCACATTATAACGAGAAGGAATTGAAAACCTAGGCTCAACTGTCTTCATGAAATCTTGAAACCCTTCACCTTCCACAAACCTAAATGGCAACTCATCCTTAGTTATCATTTTAGCAATTGCTTCCTTTATTTTGGTAGCATTGTATTTCGTAATCACCAAATTACCAACTGATCTATCTCCTATTGCCATTTGTCCTTCCCTTTTAACCTCAAAACTTAACTTTGATTGTGACTTATCACCTTTATCAAATTTGCCGAGATATTTTTTGCAAGTATTCTTCAAATGCATAAGCATGGATGAAGTACCTTGCCTTCTAGTGTGACAACTAAACAATTTGTTACAATACTTGCATTGTGATTTAGGATCCTCAGGATCACCACCCTCTACCTTGGTAAAATGTTCCCAAACCATTGATGTTCGCTTAAATTTTCTAGGTTTTGATGGGAGAGTTGGACTAGGGTTTTGAGTGCCAACATTATCACTATGAGTAGATGAAGCAGAATTAGGACCAATACCACTACTTGAATGACCATCCATGAGTCTACAATAAGTGGGGGAAAAAAAAAAATCAACAATTTATAAATAACCTTAAAATGGCAGCAAACAACATGATTAAAAATTTAAAGAAGACAGGCGCATCAGACAAAATTGTTGTTCCTTTTAGACAAAGTCATACTCAATTCCTTGTCAATCTTACTTAATTACTTATAATAATCTTTTTTAAAAAAATTATCATTTATTTTTAAAGAAACTAAAAATTACAATCAAGAACAATTGCACATGGCAGTTCTACCAAACAAATGGAAAAAGAAAGAATTACAAAACAACATATTACAGTTAGAAACACAAAGAAAGAAAAGAGTGCTTTCAAATTTTTAGTATAAGTAATAAATTCACTAAGAGATGCAAAAAGCAATTGTTGTGTTTCTGTATCTATAGGTGAAGTTGTTGACTCTTACAGTCCATATCCATTTCAGAACATAGGCACTCATGTACACCCTAAGAGTTCTAGCTAAAAATCAAATATACTGCACTTAATGACCAAGTGTAAGAGGACAAGCAATAGCTCTTTAAAAAAAAAAAAAAAAAAAAGAACCAAGCATCTCAAGAAGATTTTAAGAATGACATCAAAAATAGAAGTCTAGATAAGCATTGTAAAAAATTTGAGGAGAAATCAGAACAAAAACAAGCCAATAATATATTTCAAAACAGCTTTTGCTACTTTAGAGAGAAATGCATCACGTATTAGAAACAAGTGAGCTATTTTATCCTAACCAATTGAAATCTAAAGTTTGATTCTTTTCCTAGTATCTGATCAAACACATTATTGGGTTTTTTTTGGGGGGATCTGAAGGTCCATATAACACAAGAAGATCATGTGGGAAAGGGTGTGATTGTCTCTTGGGTTACTCCAGATGAACCCGGTTCAAGTACAATGCTTTAATGGCCTGAAAAAAGCCAGCTCAAAAGCTAGGCCGATGGTTTTGTTCTTACCTACAAGTAATTCAATTATACCTCTGGTTATATTCATCACTGCACAATCAAGAATTTGAAGGTGTGTACTTTTCATTGGTGTTCTTTTCTTTTTCTTGTTCAAGAACAATTAATCTGGTCGGCCATGGAAACATGATTTTATGAATACTGCAGTTTGACACCAAATATTAATATAAGGTCGGGATTGGGTATACCACCCGACAGTTCTGGTTTAGAACTTCTCCTAAAGTTGGCCTAGATGTTCCTTATACTTTCGGCCTGATGGGTAATTCTATTTCATGTGCTTAATCAACAAAGCATATACTATTATTGCTTAATCAACAATATATATACATATTATTGACTTGTTTAATCAATAGAAAAATACTATTATTGCTTAATCAACAGAAAAATTAATCGATAAACAAATAAACCAATCCTTATAGAGGACTAAACAAAATCCTCAAAAACAGAATCAAAACCAAACAAACCAAAGGAAAAAAAAAGCATAAAAATCAAAGATCCTAAGTCCCTAACCAAACCCTAGAAAACCAACTTAAGTCTTAACAAAGAAATTTCTTTGATTGCATAAAGATGAAAGAGACAAACTTGTGAGTGCAACTTTGGCCTTCTAGACTTCTAATTCTGGGATCAGTCATTGCGAGTTTGTGAGGCTAAGAGCCAAGAGGGATAAAGAGAGAGAGAGCGTTAGTTTTCTTTTTTAGTTAGTTCACTTCCCAGTTCTAAAGAGAGAGAGAGAGATGAGAGAGAAACCTAGGAGTGGCGGCTAGGTCAGTGCTTTGGGACTAAGGAGGAGCGGCGCTAGCGAGAGTGAAAGTGCAAACTGAGAAGGGGAGGTGAGAGCATTGATTCACTTAAGTGAAGAGAAGAGAGCTTGAGAGAGTGAGAGGCAAGAGGCGAGAGGAAGAAGAAAACAGTTGTCTGAGAGAGAGAGAGAGAGAGTGAGTGAGTGAATGTCATGAGATTGAGAGGCTAGGGTTTTTTTTAGGTTAATTGTGAATAGCGGGTCGAGTACCCGTGGTCAAAAAAATTTTATACTCGCAACCCCACTCGCCCCGCATGGGTTGGATAAAATCCAACCCGAACCCACAAAAAAACACTAAAAAACCAGCCAGGGCAGGTCGGTGCGGTTTGGGGTGGGTTTGTGGGTTTCACGGGTCCTTGCCCAGCCCTAGCTCTACCTCTACCAAATCTCCTTTAACCTCATCTTTCACGTCCTTCTGCTTGTTGGAAGCTAGCTTAGTAGATTCATCAAATGTCACGTCTCTACTGATCACAAACTTATGCTCTTCAGGACACCATATTCTATATCCTTTCACACCACTTGCATATCCCAGAAAAATTCCCTTTTTAGCCCTTGGTTGAAGCTTATCTTCTGTAACATGAAGATAGGCTACACAACCAAAGACTTTAAGAGAATTGTAATCAGCAGGTTCTCTTGACCAGATCTCATGAAGAGTCTTGCAATTGATTGCTGTGGAAGGTGATCGATTTACAAGGTAGCATGCGGTGTTTACTGCCTCAGCCGAGAACTCTCTACCCAATCCAGTATTGGATAACATGCATCGAGCCCTTTCTAATAGGGTATGGTTCATCCATTCAGCAACCCTATTTTGTTGTAGCATTTTCCTCACCATGAAGTGTCTTGTTATACCTTCATCTTCACAGAACTTCATAAATGGCCCATAAGTGTATTCACTGCCGTTGTTAGTTCTCAATTGTTTGATCTTTTTACCAGTTTGCTTCTCAATCATTGTCTTCCACTTTTTGAATGTTTCAAAAACTTTGTCTTTACTCCTCAAAGTATATAGCCACACTTTCTGAGAGAAGTCATCAATAAAGGTAACAAAGTACCGAGCTCCACCTTTTGATGATACCTGTAAGGGTCCCTATACATCAAAATGAATATAATCAAGAGCACCTTTGGTGCGATATATGGCTGTCGTGAACTTCACCCTGCATTGCTTGCCAAATACACAATGCTCACAGAAATCCAACTTACTAGTTCTTCTTTCCCTTAGCAAGCCCTGCTTACTCAACTCTTCCAAACCTCTATCACTCATATGGCCTAAACGCATATGCCATAAGTGTGTTGAGGTTGCATAACTATCATATGATGTTGAAACTGCTATTCCACCCATCATTGTATCACTAGCAAAATGATACAAATTTCCAACCTTGCTGCCTTTCATCAAGACTATGGCACCACGAATAACCTTTAGAACTTTATTTTGCTGCACAATATTGCAACCGTTGGAGTTTAGAGCACCGGTAGAGATATGATTTTTCTTCAATTCTGGAACATGTCTCACCTCATTAAGAGTTCTCACAATTCCGTCGTGCATCTTGATTTTGATTGTTCCGATCCCCACTATTTTACAAGCTATGTCATTGCCCATTAAAACAGTGCCTTCAGTACTCTTGTAAGAAGCAAACCAGTCCCGGTTGGGACATAAATGAAAGGAACATGCGGAATCAAGAATCCAACCTTCAGATGTGCTGGAAGATGACACAACCAAAACATTTCCATTGTCATCAAAATCGCTTTCTGCAATAGCTGCATTCCCAACGTTAGAGACTTTTTCTTTCCCTTTGTTTTTGAGCTCAGGAATGTTTTTTCGAAAATGCTCTTCCTTGTGACACTAGAAACATTTTAGTTTCATCTTTCTGGATTGTGATTTGGATCATCCTTTCATTCTGAAACCAAACTTTTGATTTGATCATCCTTTTACAACTAGTCCCTCACCCGAGCTTTCTGCAACACCTTCAAATGCTCTTTTCTTCAATTCTTTGGTGTTTAGGGCCGCTTTCACATCTTCTACGGATAGAGTATCTCTACCATACATCATGGTATCAACAAAGTGCTCATATGAAGGTGGTAGAGAACACAAAAGAGCAATAGCTTGATCCTCGTCCTCAATTTTAACATCAATATTTCTCAAATCAATAATCACTCGATTGAATTTATCAAGATGATCTTTTATCAACATACCTTTATGCATATGAAGTGTGGCCAGCCGCTTCTTCAAATACAAGCGATTTGTAAGTGATTTGGTCATGTACAAGCTCTCCAGCTTCAACCACAACTTGGCAGTTGTGTCTTCTTCTACTACTTTGCATAGAACTTCATTGTTCAAGCACAACTGAATTGCACTATGTGCCTTTTCCAAGATCTCTTCCTTCTTATCTTCACTCAATGATTGTGGCAATTATCCTTTCCCTTTAGCGCCTTGGATAGCCCTTGTTGCACTATCAAGGCCTTCATCCCAACCCGCCAGAGGTTGAAGTCATTTCTTCCATCGAACTTCTCAATATGGAATTTTGTCGCCATCTTTTGTTGAATCTGTCAATACTTTCACAAGTTACAATTATGAAACAAGCAAGTCCAAAATACAACTAGGTAAGTTCCCAGGAAAGGCTGGAGGGGTCACAACGGTCCCACTTAAAACCTAGTCTCCTTTGACAACTAAGTTGCCGGTTGACAGAACTTCCCTAGACGTAGTTTTGAACAAAACTCGTACACAGTACAGTACCTGGATAGATAAAACCCAGCTTGATATAACTCAAGCTCTGTTACCAATTTGTTGAAACAGAGGCACCAAAATAAATTGAGAAGTAAGAATCAAGAAATAAAATTATCAAAATAGACACAAGGGTTTATGTGGTTCGGCCCCGACTTGGCCTATGTCCACTGGAGAAGACAGATCAAGATCTTTTACTATGAAAAACAAGGGAGATACAAATAGTGGCTCACACCTAAAGACCCATGTACACCTAAAACAACACTTGATGGTGTTTCTACAAAGAGAATTCTCTCACTTTCTCAAATAGCTCACTTGAGCGTTGGATCTTCTTCTCTCACTATTCTCTAGCTCTCTTAGAATGGGATGATCCACAAATGAGCTCTCATTCCCTTATATAGGCAAGCTCCACCAACCCTTCTTAAATGCCCCTGAGCCTCTCAACTACCCATGTTCAATTAAGATGCCCAACTTTCAACCATGAGCCTCTTAACTACCCATGTGCAATTAAGATCCCCAACTCTCAACAATGAGCCTCTCAACTACCCAAGTGCAATTAAGATGTCCAATTCTTCAACCATGAGATAGCAAGACTAATTGATGGGTGGCAAGTCATACCCAAATATATATATGTATAGATAGGCATAAGTTGATATATATATATATATATATATATATAAGGAGAACCTTTTTAAAATAGGAGTACTTTTTGTTTTATTTTCTCTCATTAATCGGTGCTGCCTTCTAGAATCAAGGGATTTACAGTTGCGTTTTTTTTTTTTAAAAAAAAAAAAGAAAGAAAAGAAAAATCTCTTCGTGGGCAGCAAGAAACAAAGCTTACTAACGTGTTTTTTTTTTTTCCCAAACTCTTCTTGTCACTTGTAACAATAAAACACTCAAATGAAGCCACATGGGGATGTACTTGTCTCTTATATCCACATTCTCAATGGCTATAAAGATAAGCCAAATATCACATTTCCTCACATATCCACGGTTATGACCTCCTTGTAGTCACTTTTGGTTTATAACTCTTTGAAAGGCTTGTAATGTTCCTAAACTCCCAGTTTTATATATATATATAAAATGATGAAATGTACATATTAAGAGTATAATTTTATCAATGGCCTCCTTTATCTTATTATTATTTTTTTTAAAAAAAAATCACGTATGGAAGTATAATAATAATAAATCATAATTATATTTCCTTAATTGTTGTGAGTTCTCTTAAGTTCGCTTTTCTTCTCTTCACTTTAAAATGGGGCATGGCATAGGATCTGATCTGTATGATAGTCTATCAAAACCAGGTCCTATGCTCAAGTTCAAGAGGTGCTTGGACTTGAGTGTCACTTGTGGATTGTGATAGCCCTTAGGGGCTTGGGTAGAGGCATCAGAAGGAAATTTATATTGTTGCAACTTGAGGGGTTTCAAGTCAAGGTGGATATTGTTGACATGGGTGTCTTCCAGCAAGGCTTGGTGTGGGCTTGTTGATTTTACTAGTTCCAATAGGTTTTGGTTTTAGATTTCAATTTGGACTTGGAGAAAAACCTCACCACCGACTTGTATTGTCCTCCTCAGTATTGCCGACTTAAACACTCTATAAAAGCAATGTTATTTGGCTCTTATGTGTGTGTGTGGCAAGAAGAAAAGGAAAGAAGAAATAGAGTTGCTCAACGTGAAGCCCTTTTCTTTTCTTGGTTTCTAAGTTGTGTGGCACACTGAGACTTCAAGAGGGAGGCACCGCAACAAAGAGAAACAAGAGAAATAAAAGAGAGGCTTATGCTAGTGAGAGAAAAAGAAATAGAGATCAGCTGCCATCATATCCCAGCAAAAGAAGAAGAGTTTGTATTTCTGTCTTTTGTATTCTTTTGGAGAATAATCTATATTGTGTGATAGTGAGATTTAGGTGTATTGGTGTTTTGGGTCTGAGTGATTTTCTCTCAACTATATTTCTATACTCCATCTTTCATAGTGAATTTTTTCGTGATCGCCTTCGCCACTGGACGTACCTCACATTGAGGGAACCGCTTAAATCTTGGTGTTATCTTGTGTGTGATTATTTTCGCCTTATTTAACCGTAATTGTGTTCTTGTGTTTTTGCACAACATCAGTTATTCCAAATAATTCCATAATTTAGCTAAAAACTCTTAATAATTGAAATTAAAGCCTACACAATAGTATCCATTAAATTAAGTAATGGGGATTGGCTCTAGAGAGTGGAGACCAACCAGATCAGAGGCTCTAGTTTGAGATTCAAGCTAGACTTCCTAAAGTTAGCTTGGGACATTGTGATAAACCTATTTGGACTATCTCTAGGAATGATATCTATGTAAGCTTAGATACATGAGAGGTCTTTAGAGAGAAGAATGAAGAGGTTATATGGTGAAAGATGGTTTGGTTCCCTCTTGCTATTCCCAACCAGGTTTTTATCATGTGGCTTGTTATGAAGGATAGGCTTATTACAGAGGAGAGATTGCTCAAATGAGGCTATAAGAGTGAAGTTCAATGCAATTTCTATCATAACCAACTGGAAAATCGTGATAATCTATTTTTTGAATTAAGCTTTAGCTATAGAATATGGAATTTCTGAATGCTACGTTGCAAAATTGAAAGCCCTCTTGTGATTTGGGATAATATTGTGCAGCCAGGATGTAGCAATTGAGGGCACAAAACTCTTAAATGCTTGTTGTGTCGTCTAATTCTTGGATCTATTGTGTATAACCTTTGGCGAACAAGGAATGAGCTCAAACATGCTGGTCTTCCAAGTACTGAAGAGCCGCTTTTAAGGAAAATATTGTGAGAAGTCAGAACTAGAATTGTTGGGAAATGAGGGTTTCCTAAAACTAGGGAGAACCTTATTTTGTGTTATTTGTGGAACTTACTTGCAAATATGCTTTTGTAATGTTGGCTTGTAAGTGTTTTTCCTTGGTTTTGGTTGTTTTTCTCAGCCTTTAGTAAAGGCTTGTAACTGAGTTTGAGGTGTTGCTCTATTTTGAGTTTTGTACTTAATGAAATCACTTATTCATCCAAAAAATATACATATATATTTCTCTAAATAATATTATAAATCTCACTTATCTTAATAATAAATTATTTATCTGATTTTACCCAACTTTTTTCTTTCAAAATTTTAGAGATATTTTTGTCCTTTAAAATGCATTTTTAGTCTTTTTGCAGGACAAAAGAGGTACATCGTAAATGTTTGGTAATTTGATAGAGACATTAATACAATTTTAAGTTAAAAAGACATTGCACTGTGTGTGGAGGGTTTGTGTCCTTCTCCTTCTGTTTTTTTTTTAGACCAATTTTTTTAGATGCCGCAAAACACTTGTAAAATTTTTAAAATATTATTTTATTTTTTAAAAAAAAAACAGCCTTGGTGAAGTGAATCTAAGAGCATTCACATCCACCTCAGCAGATGTTTGGCTAAATTTAGCTAAAAAACTCACATTTATCCATTTTAACTACCTATTTTTTTAAAGCATTCACATCCGGCTCAACATTTTAACTTATCACTTTTATTTTCTCATTTAAATATTCTTTACCTAACATTTAAATATTATTTCTCTATTCATTTTATTATTATTTTTTGTCCTTCAAATGGTCATCAACCAATAGAAATGATGCTAAATAGAAAAGCGGAGAAAGAAGTGATTTTTTATTAGGAGAGAGAAGTAGTGGACTTATTGTTAATTATAAACCATATACATAAAGTTGCTACAGTAAGCAAATTTGCTTACCTACTATAGCTGCTCAACATCCTCAGGCCATTTTGGCCAACCAGATGGGGAGCCTTTTTAAGGCTTTGACTAAACAAAATAGCCTTTTGACTATTTTGTTGAGCCCACCGTGAGTGCTCTAATGTGTCATCTTGTAACGCCCCCAAAATTAGCCTTGACTAATTCGGTGGAGTCACTAGTAATTAACCCATTCAAGCCAACTTGTGACTAAATGGGAATCACCCTTCTATAATTATTAGAGTAAATGCAAGGGAATGTGAATAAATCTGAGAAAAGTAGTAATCATCAAATAAGAACATGGAGCAACTAAGCAATAAAGACAAACCTATATTCATAAGCAAATCCTAGCCAAACGGGTAGCAGCAGCCATGCCGCTCCCAGAATATTGGGTCAAGTTACCTAAAAAATCCGTGTAAGTCTAACGACTTAGTAAGTAAACCTTACAACATGGGTATGACATAAGCCCAATTAATGAAAATAAACATGCAACTTGAGTACGAATAAAAAGAGGCATTACCTCCGCTAATACACCTTTTTGGTAAGGTTTAGGTTTTAGTAAAAGATCGTGGTGTATTACCGACGATAACTACCTAATATTTTAATGCAAGAAAAAGGCTAATGCATTATAGGTCATAACTTTCATATATGGTCTACCCGAGATATTACCCATTCTCAGCAAAGTTGGCGTTGTCCCGAGGGACCTGTAGCACAATGCCGGTGCCCCAGCCATTGCACGTTACGGTACGTAACACTAGCGACACGACCGAGTCTGACCTCGGGTGGCCCACACTGCTAATGACGTCCGTCCTGTAGTGACCAAGCCATTGAGAATGGCTGCACCGTGGTCACGAAACCATTAGATCTAAAGCCCCCATATAACACACACATTTGACCATAGTATGAAGTCTATATAGTAAGCCAACGACCGTTTATACAGCATGTACCGGCGTACGATGTCATACGATGCATCTTAATAGTTAATTAATAGTACAATTACCAAGTATTTACAGGAAATAGGCATGCTTATATCATACTCGTGGTCAGTCAACTGACATATCCCACGTTTTAAGTAAAAATGTTGTAAGTGTCTACTTACCTCGCGCACTCAAGCGAATCCTCCGACCAAGCTAAGTCCTGTTATAACAGGTTGTGACGCCCTGCCCGATGGGCAAATCAATTAACTAGTAATTGATCCCACGACGCGCCATCCCAGCCATGCCCCTCTAAGACACGACTTTCGAAAAATCATTTTCCTCGTCGTAACGAGAAAACTGCAGTGGAAGACTTTACCAAGACTATGGGATTAAGAGACAGTAATTGAAGCATCACACAGCAATACCAGAGATAAAGTACTACATCAGCAATATCATAAATAGTCACAAATGTACTGGTCATCAGACCATTAGCAAAAAAATAGATACAACCCAAATGATAATGCCAACATTGTTCACAAAAGATCAACAAATCAAAGCCTAGAATTAAGCTTCAACAGAGCTAGTGAAGTCAAAATCTCTATCATGTTTGTATGGGCAGATCCTCCATTTTCCCACATCGTCCTAAGCCAAACGGGATACATATCCTCAAAGATCACCTGCATCAAGTCTTGAGCAATCACCCAAGTACTCTTCGATGGCATCTTCTTCTAATGTAGCTAAGCGGCGCAATTATTTGTAATGATGGGAAAGACATAAATAAAAGGGATAAGTCTAAGACTTAGTGACTTTTAATGTAGATTATACCCATGCTAGTTTTAGTAATGAATTCAGATGTTTAATAAGTAAAAGCAGTTCTATCATGACAGCTTATTTATGCATGATATACGTATAGTAATGATATATGCATATGATGTAAACAATAGTCCTAGTTCAACAGTATGGTCTATCCGAGATATTACCCATTCTCAGCAGGGTTGATGCTGTCCCGAGGGACCTATAATACAATGTCAGTGCCTCAGCCATTGCATAATATACCGTACATAGCATTAGTGGCACGATCGAGTTTGACCTTGAGTGGCCCACACCAACTAATGACATCCGTCCTATAGTGACCGAACCATTGGGAATGGTTGCATCAAGGTCACGAAACCAATGGATCTAAAGCCCCATATAACACACACACTTGACCATAAAACTAACATGTATAGTAAGCCCATGACCAATACTACTGCACGTAACGATGTACCATGTCATACGATGCAAATTATCTTGTCTGTATTTTATATGCATGTCATTTTACAAGTTTCACTTAGTTAACATGTTCAGCACAACGTTTTCTCAAAATGACCGAGTTTATGTGCAATAAGTATAAACTGTGAGAGCTGTAAAATATGCATGTTTTCTCGATGCACAAAGTAGATGTGCAGTGCATGAAAAATAACAATGAGCATTATGTGAGTTAAAAGTCACCTGGATTAATAAGCGTCTCCAAAAACTCCGAAAGATTTGGGTTCTCCAAATCTGTGGAAAACCTTCTATTAGTTCTAATTCCACTAAAACAACTCTAAAGTAAGGAAAATAGGAGCTATGGGACGGTTGATGAAAATAGGGTTTCCCTGTCACACACTAACCGTACGTCCGGGCTCGGGGCCGTACGTCCAGTGTGTCACGACGGGCCGTATGTTCGGCACATAACTGTACGTCCGCTATGTGGGTTCTCAGGGAGAACCTCATTTTCTCTCTATTGTCCGCCTATTTTCTGACTCCTAGGGCTACTAGGAACACCCTAAAGCCTTCTAGTCTAGTTTGCAACCTCCATGCAACGTAACAATGCTAAGCTAACGAAAACACTAACCCAAATGGGTTTTAAAGCATAACTAAGCTAGCAACTCTAACTAAATACAAAACGAGCAGCATAACGATGTAACTAAAAGCTAATAATCGAACGTTACCTCCTTGAAACAAAACCACAAAAGTTTTGCCTCACGAACGTTCTGAAACTTGCAAACGCCTCACACACATGCTCACAACACACTCAAAACACTTTGGAAACACTCTGGGAACACTTTGGCAACCTAAGGGCGTCTAAAGTTTGTGCAAAACACGAAGGGGGTAGGGGGTATTTATAGGCCTAAAAAAGCAGTGGACGTCCGGCCAAGGGGCGTATGTCCGGTGGTTCTTGCCTAGTGGTTCAATGGCTGCCTCGTACATTCAGGTATTAACCAGAGGGTATTCAAAAAGTAGCATACGTCCGATGATCCCACGTATGTCTGCTTGTACGATTTGCAAAGCGTACGTCCAATGGTTCCCCACTGTACGTCCGCACTACAGACAACAACGTACGTCCGCTAGACCTAGCGTATGTCCGCCCAAAAGTCCAAATTACCCTTTTAGTGTCCTTAGTGACCCAAAGCCCAAATTAACTCCCCTAACTAAGCTACTTACGCCTAGTTAATAATTTGGGTCACTACACAGGTACAAGGCACCGTTATTCTAAGCCTTACGAAACTTAGAAATACGACTAGGCTAAAGTGTACACGTACGAAACTTAAAAACCGGTGCTCTGCCCACTAGCCATATGTCCAGCCTCGATGGCGTACGTCCGCTCAGTGGGTTAATCACATCTTTGAGTTTTTGGACAGGACTTAATTCCTACAATATTTCTAGACCTCTATGCCTCTTCTAGGCCAACAAATAAGCACATGTAACGTAAGAAGTCAAAACACAATGATACTTTGAAAGAATCTTTTGAAAACATTATCATTTTTAAAGAATGCTTAATGAACACTTGGAAAACTCATCAAAGCAGAGCTAGTAGTTAAAACAATGCTAAAATGTAAAGGAAACAAAGCTTACCCCGAAGCTAAGCATGTACATGGTTTTCCCTCCTTGGAAACTCCTTTTTGAAGCTCACTCTCACCAATTTTTTACTTACAAGCAAGGGTTTGGGTTTTGGCAGCCTAGGGGCATGCCAGGAGACTAGAAAGGGGCATGAAATATGAAGGTGGGGGTGGGTATTTATAGGGAAAGATCGCCACCAGCTCCCTGACAAAGCAGCATACGTTTGGTGCTATTGCACAGTGGTCCAAAGAGTGCCTCGTATGTCCAGGTATTACCTAGAGGGTATTTCAAAAAGTAGCGTACGTCCATGTGGTCCCACGTACGTCCGCTGTACTATTTACAGAGTATATGTCTAGTGGTCCCCCCGCGTATGTCTACACTAGAGACAGGGGCGTATGCCCGCCTAACCTAGCGTACGTCCACCTCCAGAGGGTTAGTGTTTGGCTTCTATTTTGTAATGGATCAATGTGTTGTTAGGTTAATACCAAGGGTTTTGGGCATTGTTAAAACAACTTTATTGAAAGCCTTTGTTAATCACTTTTATGGAAAAGATTTTGAATGATAAAAAGGTTTGTGTTTTTTATCAGGATATTACACATCTATCCAGTTTGGTCCGACATATTGCTAAAGCTTTTTAAAAGTTGGGAAAAATGCATCTTAGCCTGCAGAACATCTAATATTTAAAAACTTACAATGTACCATCTCCAAGTTTCTATGATTGTTATAATTGTTAGTGTAGTCATTCCGTTAACAAAATTTGTCTTTTTGGATGGGAGGAGGTCTAATGGTCATGGAGGTGGTTTGACCACTCCTAGCCGGGAGGAGGTCTAATGGCCATGAAGGTGGTTTGACCACTTCTAATCCTAAACTAGTCGATCTGTGATGGCCGAAACCACCTTAGGCCAAATGGGGGTGGCCCAAGGCTATTGGGGATGGTTTCGGCCACCCAACCCCTTGGCTAAAGTGGGGGTGGCCGGCCACCTTTTTTTTTTTTCAAAATTTGTGATGAGGTGTAAGGATATGTGTCAATTTTTGAAAGGACATTGACGTGTATATTTTTTATTTTTAGTTTTAATTGATGTACCAATTTTTTTTGACATGTTCGCACAATATGAGGAGAGAGATTCAAACTAATAACCTCTATTTTATTAGGTGTGATTCTAACCGATTGAACTACATTTTGGGACACCGATGAACCATTTATTATAGGAATTGAAATTTAAGTAAGCAAATATGAAGTTGTTAAATCACATTAGGCAAAAGCGGAAGTATTTAACTCTAAACAATTTTGCCCTCTAAAGTTTGAAGGCGCCACCACACGGTTTGGAACTTTGGCGCTACTCTCACTATAAAATGTGGAAAATGAGATCATAGGGATTTTGTTGTGAGAGACACAGAGAGATGGCGAATATGGATGGTGCTCTAGATTTTGAGTACGAAGACGTGCTTACCAGCTCCCCCGTTGTTTCAAACAAAAGGTTCTCACCCAAAAATCTTTCCCATACTTTATTTTACCCTTTCAGTTTGAAAAAATTTCATAAACTTGTTATCTGGGTAGTTACTGTTTATCTTCTTCTTCGTCATTTTTACTGCAATTGTGCATCTGGGTTTTTAGGGGCTTGCACTATAACCAACCCCCCCCTCCGGAAAATTTTCGCATTTATATCAAATCTTCGGAGTTGATTCAGAACCCCAAACATGCCATGTTTTCTGTTTTATATTAAACTAGAGTTGATTACCATTAATAAGAACTCATTTGTGGAGCACCGTCTTTGAATTTGAGTTCATGATGCTGTTTAGTAAATTGGTGAAACGCCATGTATTTCTGTGCTGGAATATCTCTTTTTCAATGTTAATCAGGAAGAAGGTTATTGGGTTGGATGATCTTTTGAGTGACTTCTACAAAGAGAAAAGCAAACTTGTCGAGAAGGAGTCTAAACAAGCGAAGGCCCAGAAAAACTACAACTCAGACGAGGATGTCAATACCAAAGAAGCTTCTCTTACTGAAGTGATTGATCAATGCCAAAATCAGGCACAGTAACTTGTCCTATAGTATTCTTCTTTTTAAGATATGTGACCTCTTTTTGTAAATGAGTATGTAAACTCTTTTATGCAGATGAGAGAAATAAGCGGTGAAGAAGATATGTCCATGTGGGGCATGCGGGTTTTTGGAAATCAGGTTATATAATCAATGAATGAAATCTCTGTTCTACGTTGCTAATAATTTTCTGAAGATTTTGAGATTAACCCTATTTGGGATTACTGATGGTTCTTTATGTTTGGTTCCCTCTCCATGAATTGCAGAAAGTTCCACCGGCTCTGGATTTTCCTGAGCTTGGAAGTTGTGCGCTTTTGCAGTCTTTCATGAAGAATGAGCTCAATTCCCTGTTGGAACTCACTTCAGAAAGAGGTGGTTAGTTCTTTCAGTATATTTATTTATAAATTGTTTCCCCTCATTTCAAATAGATTACTTTTAAATTCCACACCGAATTTCATACCATAATAATCTGTTAAGTAAAGATTATATTCACTTACCACTTTGATATGTTCTTGCAGGAGACACTTTCCTTGAAGGATTGTTAGCAAATGGCTGGCTTTTAAAACTGGCTTTTACATGTAGTCATGTAGAAAAATCAATAGCCACGTGGGCCTTTAATTTGAGTAAGTACATCCATTACATATAGCTTGTCCAATTAATAGTCATCTAATGTTTTCTTTCTACCGTGCCTATCTTTTGGTTTATCAGTGTTATATTCATCAAAAGAAGAATTGAGGACATCTGCATGTGACTTCTGGTGTACTATTCTGTCATCAAAAGATGAGGTGAACATATACCATATTTTGCTTCTTGGAAGCAAAGTTTGATTGTTATATTAAAGTGGGAAATTCTTATTGATTGGTATTCTCGGGGTTATTATGGCTTATTTGCTGTCACTTTTGGCCTGGTTCTTCTACAGCCTGTCCTAATTGATTGGTTGCCCAGCTATTCTGAATTAAAAGGAGCTCTTGAAATCTATGGATTTCAATTTAAGTTTTCATCCAACAGAGAACCTTTGCTTCCTGGTAAGCTTTCTTGACTCTTTACCAAGTTTTGTCATGTGCAATACATGTTGCACAGATTATATTTCATGAACATGATAAATTTATCTATCTTTGTCTTCTTTAAAGTGTGGTCTTAAAATCTTTTCCACTATAATCTTTGTGAAGTTGGGAAGAGCTTATATATGGGTACATAAGGTTATTATCATTGGCAAGAGATTCTTCCTTTATAATATGAAAAATACAGTAAAATGCAGAGAACTGTTGGTCTTTCTACTATTTAGTAATCTATCCCGCTTTTTGTCATCATGAATATATTTGATAGATATGGTGTACTGCAACAATTACTCATATTGGCTTTTTGATTCTCAGTTGCTTTGTTCTCCTTTTTCCCCCCCTCCCCATCTTGACACACCCTCGAATTGTTTTGGTTCCCAAAATACTTCATCTTACTTTGCCATATATTGCCCATGCTGAATTTTATGTTTTAATTTTTCTCTCCTTATAGGTGCAATGTCTTGTACATTTTTCAACTTTTATGGTTATGAACTGAACTTGAGTACTATAGCAGATATTAGAGAAAAATAAAATTTGAAGTTGACTTGGTTGGTTTCTATTTTACAAATGAGTGAAATTTACTTTATACAAATGTCATTCATCTTTTTGGGGATCCTGTTGATAAGGATATTCACATGGGTTTTGGTGTTTGGCAAGATGATGTGACATAGTTACTGTCATCTTCAACGATGACCATATGCTTATGTGCAGTGTGTGGCAGATTATGCTAAAATTGGAACTTCTTGATGAAGCTGGGTTGGCCATTAACAATGCATTTGATTGTTTTATAAATAATAATTTTAGTTATTAATGAGTATCATAAATTAGAATTCTATAACAAATTAGCAGTTTCCATCATGTCAAAAATCATTCAGCTATGAATAACTTCTCTGGTATTTTTGTTGTTTTGACTTGCAAGCCTGTGTTGTCAGGTATGGATAACTATCTTACATGTGATTCAAAATGATTGTGTATCTCATTAGCATGTTACCCAAATTTGGTTGAATTCAAGAAGGCTGTCTTTGACTTCACATTCAGTTCAACTACTCCTGAACAAATATATATATATAGAAAGAGGAAAAAGAAAAAAAAAAGTGTAGCTTGATAAGATCCTGTAGATGTGCTTGCCACTGAAGTAGGTTGCAGTCTTCATCCCTAGTTCCTTAGTCTGGTCACTAGTGGTCTTGGTTTTATTCTTCCTTTGATGTGGTTTTCCTATATATTTATTTATATGAAGAGGAAAAAAAAAAAAAGAAAGTGTTCAGTTTTGAAAAAAAAAAACTATATACGAACAGTTTTTTAAGTCTCTAGCTTGATAAGATCCTGTAGATGTGCTTGTCACTGAAGTAGGTTGCAGTCTTCATCCCTAGTTCCTTAGTCTGGTCACTAGTGGTCTTGGTTTTATTCTTCCTTTGATGTGGTTTTCCCCTCATATGAGACTGACAATTAGCATCTGCTTTTAGTGCTGTTATGAGGGTGCCATCTTCTTCTATTGGTTAATGGATGCGGGGGTTACTGTTGCTAGATTCACTTGAATAGATATATCTAAATTTCGTCTCTTTCATTGTTAGGGTCTTTAAACATCTGTTAATCTTGCCTTATAGGTTCTAATTGTGGAGGGCCACCCCAAAATATTGGAGTTTGGATCAGATTTATAGCTGCTTCTTGTCATGTAAGGTAAGTGACGAAGGAACTTCTTGTTAGGAAACACTTACACATATTCTTGGTGGGACCATGGGCTTTGAGGTGGTTGATCTGTTTATCAGAATCTGCAAGTGTGATTACTAATATTTCCTATTGATGCTGCATAAGATGCTGTGGATGATAGAAGGTTTAGGATCTGGTTATTTATTTATTTTTTCCTTTATTGGTATTCTATTTTCATTGCAGGGACAAACAGTCTATCTTTTCAACCTCAGAAGCTGAAGAGTTAGTTGAAGTCATTGTTTGTCTGTTCTTAGATCACCAGCTTCATGGTCTGGTGTTGCTTTTGTACGAATGTCTGCAATCACTTATCAGTTACTTCACGGACAAAGAATGGAAGACCAGCTGTAATGAAATTGGAAAATCACTTGCTTGCAGGTTTTTAACTCATACTTGTTTGTTTTGGATATATATTTTATGTATTATGACCAGATATGGTGCCATTTGGATTGGTGATCATCATATTTGTTTTATTGTATAAAGGAATTGATCTCTTTCTCATGATCTTTTGTAGCATTTTTTCCTGTTGTATTGTAATAATTTGCTGGTCGTATGCATTCCCTTCACTCATTATATATTTATTTAATTTTGCTAGGTTTTCACATTGATAACTTGTTGACAATTGAGATTCAGTACCCTGCTTCGATTTTTGTACGGCCTTTGATTGGTGGGGTAATTGATTGATGATTAGTGGGGTTGGGAAAAAAAACCCACCCATCCAAACCAACCTGAATTCCCTAAGCGAAGCCAACCCATAATTTCAATCCCCAAGTGGTGTTGGTTTTTTTTTTTTTTT
>CM017324.1:12869827-12969482 GCA_006937295.1 Carpinus fangiana
CTTTATTGGTATTCTATTTTCATTGCAGGGACAAACAGTCTATCTTTTCAACCTCAGAAGCTGAAGAGTTAATTGAAGTCATTGTTTGTCTGTTCTTAGATCACCAGCTTCATGGTCTGGTGTTGCTTTTGTACGAATGTCTGCAATCACTTATCAGTTACTTCACGGACAAAGAATGGAAGACCAGCTGTAATGAAATTGGAAAATCACTTGCTTGCAGGTTTTTAACTCATACTTGTTTGTTTTGGATATATATTTTATGTATTATGACCAGATATGGTGCCATTTGGATTGGTGATCATCATATTTGTTTTATTGTATAAAGGAATTGATCTCTTTCTCATGATCTTTTGTAGCATTTTTTCCTGTTGTATTGTAATAATTTGCTGGTCGTATGCATTCCCTTCACTCATTATATATTTATTTAATTTTGCTAGGTTTTCACATTGATAACTTGTTGACAATTGAGATTCAGTACCCTGCTTCGATTTTTGTACGGCCTTTGATTGGTGGGGTAATTGATTGATGATTAGTGGGGTTGGGAAAAAAAACCCACCCATCCAAACCAACCTGAATTCCCTAAGCGAAGCCAACCCATAATTTCAATCCCCAAGTGGTGTTGGTTTTTTTTTTTTTTTGTGTAACAAACCATTTCATAGAAAAAAAAAAAACCAAACCAAACCAACATCAGTAACAACCTCAAGAGAGAGGAGAGGGGGGAGGTGGATCTTTTCCACTACATATGGGAATAGAGCTAGGGGGAAAGACTAAGGAGGGAATGCAGCCCGGAAGAACCCTTGCCATGGCCCTATATGCCACATAATGGGTGCAGAAGTTTACACTTCTGTTGATTTTTCTAGCCTCCCATAAAGAAGAGACTGAAAAACTAGATATAGTGTCATTAATTACATTTTCTATATGCCAATCTAAAACAAGAGTTGGATTTTTCAAAGCTGAAACTACTATGGAGGAATCTCCTTCTAGAATAAACTTATCAAGCTTCATTGAAGTGGCCAAAGCACCTGCCAATTGAGCAGCAAGTGCTTCCCCATAAACTGGACTGCAGGGGGGCCTAACTTGGTAGAGCATCTTGATGATCAAGCCATTTGAGTTCCTGCAAACAGCTGCTTGGGTGGAGAAGTCTTCACGAATTGCAGCATCAAAATTCACCTTGAAAAAGTCTTGAGGAGGCTTAGACCATATCTCCTTTACTGGTTTCTTGATGGAGGACCAAGCTGCATAATGCTCCATTGAGACTTTTTTGATGTTTGCAGCTAGGTTTAAGACATCAGGCAGTACTCCTTTGTGGATAGCTTGGTTTCTGGAAAACCAAAGTAGATCACATAGTACAGCTGCAAAAATCTGGAACAAGTGTGAGTCTGCAAGAGGAATACCAAAAGAAATATTAGGAGTTAAAATGCCTTTAATCTAATCCGAAAGGCTAAGAGAGGACCATTTCAGTGAATCCAGAGGCCAGGGGGATAATCTCCAAGTTATTCTAGCAAAAAAGCAACTGAAGAAGAGGTGAGAAAGGGAGTCCTCTTCTACATTGCATAAGGGGCACACTAGGTTAGAGGAAGAGATGGGAAAAACTGCATTTAACCTACTCATGGAGGGGACAATGTCCCAAGCAATTTTCCGAATGAAGAGTTTTAATTTGTCATTTAAATTAATTTTCCAGAGAAGCTTCCATTGAGATGAAGAAAGAGGGAAATCAATTGGAACAATTCTCTGACTACTTATAAGCTTATGAGCAGACTTTGTGAAGAACAAACCATTGGTAGCAGGAGTCCAAATAAACTTATCCTCAGAAAAAAGTGGAAAAGTTAATCTTAAGAATCTCACCAATGCTAACAGAATCAAAAAGAGAGTGCAGCAGAGGGATATTCCCTGCTGGAGCTGCCAGAATGGGATCAATGGTGAACAGGTCAGAGACAATCAGATTGGGAAAGGGTTGCAGAAGTGAAGGAGAAGGAGTGGGGGAGAATGAAGTGATGGTAGGAATCCAAGGAGAGCTCCAAATAGGGAGAGAGGAGGAGCTATGGATTCTGTACAGGCACCTTTAGAGATGAAGAAGTGAGATTTCAGAATGCCTTTCCATAGCCAAGAGGAATAAGAAGAGGAAGGGGGGGAAAGGAATGAGTTGGAGTGAATATACTTACCTTGCAGCTGTGTCACCCATCGGGAGTCTAAGTTGAGGAGTTTCCAACCAAGCTTGGAGATGAGAGCCAAGTTAACATCTCTCATCTTTCTGATGCCCAGACCACCCAAAACTTTTGGAATACAGATAAAATCCCATGCCTTTAGAGAGAGATTTCTAGATTTTTTGGAAGGGAACCCCCACCAAAAGTTTTTGAACAATTTGTCAAGCTCTTAACAACAACTAATAGGCAGCAAAAAGGAACTCATGGCATAAGAGGGGAGAGCTGCAGCTACTGACTTGATCAAAACCAGTCTGCCAGCTTGAGAAAGAGTTTTTGCTCTCCAACCATCAATTCTGCTATGGACTTTATCAATAATGCCTTGGAAAGCTATTTTCTTTGAATTCCCCATAAGAATAGGTAAACCAAGATAGAGAGATTTAGCAGGGTTAGTGGAATAAGGAAGTAAACTGGTGATAGCATCAGAAATGGCAGGGTTGGTGTTTTTGCTGAACCTAGTGGAGGATTTGGAGGCATTAACAGACCGACCAGACCAGCTACACTACTTATCCAAGCATGACTTAAAGCAAGTTGCTTCAGTTACAGAAGCTTTCCCAAACACAAGCAGGTCATCTGCAAACAGGAGTTGATGAATAGGTAAACAATTTCTGGCTATCCGAAGACCATTGATGCAGCCTTTCCTATCTTCTTGGAATAATAGCCTAGAGAAGACTTCAGAGCCCAAAATAAAAAGGAAAGGGGACAGTGGATCATCTTGTCTCAACCCTCTCTCAAGGGAGAAAAAACCAAAAGGACTCCCATTCAGCAAAATGGAGGAGGCAGAGGAGATGCAGGTTTTGATCCAAGAAATCCAGATAGGGCTGAACCCAAGCTTTTCCAAAATAGCCAATAGAAAATTCCACTCCATTCTATCAAAGGCCTTCTCCATATCCATTTTAAGAAACATAAAACCTCCTTTGCCTCTTTTGGATTTGAAAGAGTGCAAGAGTTCATGAGCCAAAATCATGTTATCTTGTATGTTTCTCTTAGGAACAAAAGCTAATTGAAGAGGTGAGATAATCTTGTGAAGATGGACTTTCAATCTGTTGGCCAAAATCTTTGAGATAATCTTATAAACAATATTGCATAGGCTTATTGGTTTGAATTGGTGTGCAGTGTGTGAACCATTGAGTTTGGGAACCACTGAGTGGTTTTGATCTCTCAGCAGAAAATTGTTTTGAAAGAAATTCCAGATGCACTGCAATACCTCCTTCTTAACATAAATCCAGTACTTCTTGTAAAACAAAGATGTGAAACCATCAGGTCCAGGGGCTTTGGTTGAACCAAGACTAGCTAGAGCTTCTAAAACTTCCTCTTCAGTAGGAATGGAGCATAAGATGATATTTTCCTTATCTGATATGATGGGGGAGAAAAGATCCAACATTTCAGCTTCAATTGCAGGGTTAGAAGAGGTGAAAATATTGGTGAAGTGTGCAGTGAAATTTCCACCAATTTCTGCTCTAGAAGAAACCCAATCACCTGAATCCAACTTAAGAAAATTCACTACATTGGACCTTCTTCTGATTAAGGTTGAAGTATGAAAGTATTTTGTGTTGAGGTCTTTGCAAGTCAGCCATGTTTCTCTGGATTTAGAACGCCAGAGAGTCTCCTTAACAAGAAGGTTTTCAAGATCCAACTTCAAACTAATTTCCTGCTCAAAGGAGGATTGAGAGGGAGAGGATTGTTGGACAGTGTCTAAAAGCTTGAGTGTTTCCTTGATTTTTTTATGAATGTTACCAAAGTGCAAAGAGTTCCACTTCAGCAAAGCCTTTTTGGGAGACAAAAAACAGGATTGTGGAGCACAAATTCCTGCCAAGCAGCTTCTATAACCTGACCACAAGAGGAGTCTTTGGTCCAAAATTCCTCAAACCGAAAAGGTCTGGGTAAGAAACTGGAGGAGGAATTGGTGTTTAGAGAGATAGGATTATGATATGAGTTTTGAGCAAGGAGATGGATCAAGGAAAATTCAGGATGATGATGGACCCAAGAAGGAGAAGCCAGACCCCTATCCAACCTTTCTTTGATATTTTCCAATCCTTTCCTATTATTGCTCCAAGTAAAAGGGTTTCCAGCAAACCCTAAGTCAATCATACCTAAATGATTTATAAACCTTTTGAAAGGGCAGTGGGAAGAACTAGCCACAGGTCTTCCACCTTGTTTCTCTGACTGAACCAAAATAGAATTAAAATCCCCAGTGCACAGCCAAGACTTCAAAACTATCTCTAATAGAAGCAAAAAGATTCCCAAAAATCCATTCTGTCACTTCTGTTTGGTGGACCATACACACGAGAGAATCCAAGGAGATTGGGGAGGGTCAGAGAAGCACCAAGCAGAAATAGTATTCTTGTTTGAGACAAAACATTCTAGTTCTACTCCTGGCCTCCAAGAGAGAACTAGACCACCACTAGAACCAGTAGCTGCAACTTGAAACATGAGAAATGAACCAAGTCTGTTTAGATTAGCAGAGACTTGGGGGGAGAGATTTTAGTTTCAGAAATGAAGAGGAAATCTGGGGACTGATCCTTGAGCAACCTCCACAAGGTTTGAACTGTAGCAGGCCTAGAAAGCGCCCTGCAGTTCCAAGATAGGATTTTCATTGTTGCTGGGGAGGCTTGACAAAGCTGCCCCCCTTTTTCTCAGTTTCAATTTCAGTAGCCACAACAGTCGAAACAAGCTTGTTTTTCCCTTTCGTAGCAGCTTTGAACAAAGCTCTAGCTGGTGCTTTCCCAATGAAACCTGGGGTGAAAACAGGAGTGATGGAAGTGTTTTCCTCTGGAGTATCAACACTCACAGGGGATGCAGCAGGACCTTTTTTTTGCAGGAGAGACCAATTCAGAAAGGCTTGATCTTTTTCTCATAACTTGATGGGTGGGGGAGGCAGGGGGAGAAGGAATTGGGGGAGGTGTTTTGTCTTGTGAAGGTAAGGATGGCATTTTTGGGGGTCTTGTGTTGTAGGGGGAAGTTTTGGTTTGTTTTCTGGTGGAGCTGCTAGCTTTGGCAGGAACAGAGAAGCTGTTTGAGGAGTTAGTAGCTGTTGAGTTGGAAATATCACAGACAGGGGACTCGTTTTGGGAAATTTGAGTAGGTATGTTAGTGGAGGTGTCATCATAGTTGGAAACCAAAGTGAAGTTATAGGGTGTCAATCTGATTATAGGGGACTGTGTAGCAGAGAATAATTGGATTGGCTTCTGAAACAGAGAGAGAGCATTTAAAGTTGTCTCAATAGGAAGGTCCAACTTTGCGGCTGGGGTTAAGTCAGGGTTAGAGGTGTCTTGTGTTAGTGTTTCAGACCTGGGGGTAAGGGACCAGAGTGCAGGATTTTGAGGTGACAGGGAGTTGATGGGTGTAAGGTGGATATTTGTCTGGTTTGCATGGGTTTGAGAGCTCTCCTTCAATGGCATACTAGGATTGTTTGTTAGGGCTGAAGATGAAGGTTGTTTATTTTCTGGTTGGTGAGGATTAGAGGAGGGCAGCAGATTAGAAAAAACAGTAACTTTCAGAGAAACAAGATACCTGGATGGATTCCTTTCTACTTGCTGGGCAAGACACGAGTTTTGCTTTTGGCCTATCCTTCCACAATCAGTGCAATACACATCCAGCCCCTCATACTTCAAACTGATCCAAGTTGCAGAGCCATCAATTCTAGTGAAGGAGAAACCTGGATTTAAAGGTTTGCTAACATCAATAATAACCAGCAGCCGAAGAAAACTTCTAAAGGTTGCTTCAGCTCCACTATTCTCTTCAATCTTCACCAGATTTCCCAGACCTTTCCCAATGGCAATAGCATTTTTTGATGACATGTTCTGCAGAGGTAATCCGTGGACTTGAATCCAGAAGGGAACTTCTTTGAGAGAGAGCTCACCTAGAGTAGCAGTAGGAGACCAGGTTTGAAGAGCCAAAAGGAAGCCATTCACATTCCAGACTTGTTTTAGAATTCTGGAAATGTGATCCTTCTTAGTGAACTTAAACAAAAAAGTATTTAGTCCAAGAACAGCAAAAGAGAAAGGTATAGCAAAAATCCAGGCTTTAGTCAAAGCTGCATTAACTGACTGATTGTTTTGAGTTTTTTGGGATATTACTAGACCTACCAAAGGTAGCAAGTCTGTTTTGACATGTTCTTGAGGGAGTGTTTCTAACTGAGACGATGGACCCTCCCAAGTTAGTGCTGCTGTTTGAGCTATTAGAGCATCTATATCTTGAGAAGAAGCAGCCATGACAATAGGAGACAAGATCAACAAAGCAGGATAGAAGGAATTTAGGCTAACAGGGAAGAAAGGAAGCAGGAAAGGAAAGCAAGAAAAGGAAAGAAAAGGGGAAGAAACTAAGTTTCTTAGCCGAGCTCAGAGAGTGAGTTTTTTTTCACTTGCAGGATTTTAAGTGGTGTTGGTTTGAGATCGATAATAGATTGTGGTTACCGACCATGATTGGGTCCAAAGTCAGAAATCCTAGGACTCATCTCTTCTGTATTTCAACCTCCTCACCATTAGGCTTTCTCTTTGTCTCGACTTGTGCCTGACTCTATTAAGGCTATAAATGAACGGAATGTTCATGAACATCTCGAACTCGACTTAAGTTTGATTTGTTTATTAAATGAACTGGACTTGAAAAGAATTTAGACTCATAAATTAAACAAGCCAAACTCGTATACACTCTTTTCTATCCGTAAAAAGCTCATATAAACTCATATAAATTTATTTTTATTATTTTTTTATAGTATTATTTTTAACTTTGTTGTAAGACCATCTTAAGGATTTAAAGAAATGAAAGAGATTCATTTTTCTAATGTGATAAATAAATCCTTGTGATAATGGTTTTTGATATTTATGTGTATTTTTATGTATGAATGTACGTATATACTATAAAATATACTTATATAAGCTTGAGATTGGATGTTTTAAGATTGTAGATAAGGTCATAGAATATAATATAAATAGTCCATTTCATAATAGAAAAGTATGCATGATTTGTTACCAGTATAAAGTTGGTGAAACTAATTTCTGTAAGTTCACAAATAAAATATTAATTTATCTAATTAACTCAATGATTTAGAAATTTTCATCATCAAAAAATTTATCTACTTAACTCAAAGGCTATAAACTTAGCAATGATTAATATAGATTTCCAAAAAGGTATAAATAGTGATGATCATTAATTAAGCAATTGTAAATAAGCTTGAGTTTGTTCAAAAAATAAATAAATAAGCTTTAACATATAATCTAGCTTGCTGATAAGCTTGAGTTTCATATCCAACCCTTCACATTCCTCTCTCTCTCTCTAGGTATACATCTCTAGCCCTTCAACATTGCATCTTTGAGATCTATGAAGCTTTTGGAAGTCAGATTTACCATTTCTTTGTTTGTTTATCTTAGATCTGTGAAGCTCTCAACTTGACCTTCCAACCTGAGCGTTTGTACATCTCAGTAATAGAATACCTTTATTGACCCCCCATCTGATCAGAAGTCAGAAACCTTAAATTTCTAACCCGTTTGGGTCAGTACTTAGCCATAGTAATCAGTACCATATAGTAAAAATCAGTTTATATTATTTACTTGCCTCCTGCTATTCACTTTTCCACTTCACTTTCTTATGATTCTGATTACTTCTTGAAAATACAGAGTTCCTAGGGACTTGAATTGCTTGCGAGCTGTGGAATGTATTTCAGGAATCAGTACTCGTAGTAAGCAACTTAGAAGTGCAGTTGCCAATCAATTTCTTCTTATTTGTTTTCATGATAAGGTATTCTCTTTACATTTTGCCTATGCTTTTGTATAGGGACACAACTGATCTCTCTTACATTTATGCAAAGTTAACAAGACTAAACCCTAATGTTGTTTATGTGGTTTTATTTTGATGTTAGTTTAATTTACATATCACCAATACATCCATGTTATCATGAACTCTGCTAGCTATTCGAATCTGTGATTGGCATACAATAATTTCTGCCTCGAGTTAATCAGAGCTTTTGTTCCCTTAATATACAGTCACTAGTTTAGAGTGACTGTATATTGCAGTTTCATGCACTGTGTTAATGAGTATTAAATCTCTACGGACCATTTATCTTATCATATTTCATTGTTGTTCACAAGAGAGCTGCAGCTCCCTGATCATCTCTTACGGAAAATCCCTTGCTTTATCTGCAAAAACATGAATTTGTTCAACCACAGGACTGTGGCCTCCTTGTATAAGTATCAACATAGGGAAGCTCTGACAAATAAGTTAGCTCCAAATAATTGCCAACTATTGCTTGACCCTGCTAAACTTCTGTTTAAATTTAAGTTTCATATCTTTCAAGCCAAGTCAGATGGTCTTACAGGTCATATTTTGTAATTCTTCTCTCAGGCTACTGATGAAGAAGGGATCCTGCAACTGCTTATCTCAATTAATGTGAAAGATAAAAGTTGCGATCTTTTCAAGATGTACATTTACTTGGTTTTGGCAGAGAATTGGCTCTTGGTTAGTCAAATGCTCGAAAATAAGCCAGTAATTAATGAAATGTGGTGTCTTTATCTTCGAAACTGTTCTTTCCAAATTGCAAGCACTGACTTAAGGTCTTTTGCATCAAAGGTAAGGGATCAAACTATTTCGTTATCTCTGTATATTATAGTGTTTTTATTTATAAAGTACCTTCCTGCTTTGCAGGTCCGTAATAAGGCTTCATATCTTCTACAAGGTACTGTCAACAAATAATGTCAAAGAGTATGTGTGCTATCTATACCAAAAGAGCAAAAGAATTCTTTCTACCCAGTACCTTCATCTAATCTAGTCTGTAGAGATGTTTGATACTTATTGCTGTGCATTTTTTGTGAATGGATGGATTCTAACATCAGGGCATTTGTTATTCTGGAGAGCAGCAGACTTTTAATTATAGTCAAAGTTACTAAATGCAGGAGCTAGCTTCATACTTGTTCTCTTTTATTCTCCATTAACCATCTTGACGCATTAAGAGCAACTTTTTATGGATCTACAGAGTCAATGACTAGGAAAGTTAGGACCAATTAGTTGTGCCGTGTTCTTAATGATATGCACGCACTAAGCAGCAATGCAGCATGGGCTGCTTTTTATTTGGGAGTTTACTGATTAGTGGTTATGTATCATGTTGAAGCCCAATTGCTTGTCCACAGTATTTAGTATATCTTCATGGCCAAAATAGCTTGATTTATTGCCTTAATTTATCATCTCTGTGTATTGCACTCCTGTGCTAAATTTGCTAGTATATTGGCTTAACTTCCCTTCTGGAAACTGTGAATATTTGCAGGAAATTTAGATGGGTGAATATTTTGAATCCACAAAAATGAAAGCTTGTGATAGATCTAAATGGAATCTCTTTTGGGTAGCATGAGTTGGCCAGATTCTAGTGCAGATGGTTTTGAAGAATGTTGAAGTTTGCCTAATCATGTTGTTCCAACTTGGAAGGGGATTGTAGCAATCTGTATATAAAAATGGAACCTAGTTTCTGGATGTATATAACGTTTTCATTCTCAGCTATTTATTACGCGCTTTCTTCCTCTTGCTCTTTTTGTAATGCTCCCGGCCGTTGGGGCTAAGTTTGTTAGCTAAATAGTCTCAGATGAGCATAGTATTACAAGAAGCCCAGAGCCATCATATTTAAAATAATTTAAGACCTCTTATTAATGACTCAGAAATTTCAAGATCAGAACTAAATAGTTCTCATAAAACTTTTTCTTCGTTCCTTAAGGGCACTTATTCAAAACAGGATGACATAAAGTTTAGGGAAAAATACATTACCTCTCAATGTTTTACTTCTTTTTTCAATCTTATCACTCCAACTAAGTTTCTAAAATTTTTAATGTAATCACTCTGTAAATAATTTTTGTTCTCTTACAAAAATTATTAAAAATATGTAATTGTCTTTTAAGATTTTGAAAAACAAAACAAAACAAAACCGAAAAAGAAAGAGGTGGTCATAGCCACCCATGGCCTCTTGGGGGTGACTTGTCTGGCCAGAGTGAGGGCCACCTCTACGGCCCATAGGGGAGGTTCGGCCACCCTCAAAGGGTCAATTATGGGGGTGGTTGAAACCACCCCCAAACCATTTGGGGGGCCACCCTTATTTGGTGAACCACCCCTAATCGGGTGGTTTGGCGTAACACCTCGGATATTTAATATAAAATAATAATTAAATTACGTGTGCTTTTCACATATTTGTTTACTTTCGTAAACAAGTCTCAAGGGACCTAACTATAACGTACCAGAATCAATTAATAAAATAATAAGGGGTTTGTTAGGGGTTCTCCCTATAGTATTCTTCTGGCGTTCTTCTAGTCTTACGTAGAACATGATTTAAGAAAAAATAAAATTGCAGTATTGTTTTTTTGTTAACAGATTAATTTTTATGAGTTAATAGTTAGGTTTTAATGCTTTAAAACTTGTTTTTGGATTCAAAACTAAAACCTAAGGGTAGAAGGTTAACCCTTTAAGGATTGTATCACACGAAATGGATTTGATCATCCTCAATTTAGTGCTAATGCCTCAATTTTGGTGCTAATACCTAAAAAAACCGGTGATGAAGGCCATTACAATTTTATTTTTTTCTTAAATTATGTTTTACGTAAGACTAGGAGAACACTACGAGGATAACCCCTAGCATTTTCTAAATAATAAACCTGAGAGTTATGGTAGGAAATTCATGTCAACTAACAGGGAGTTAACTAGAAAAACTACACTAAACAAATATTAGTGTTAAAGAACAAATAATGATATGAGCTACATTACAAAACCTTAATACATATCCGCATACAATTGCAACAAAATCTCATCAACAAAGCAACCATCCTAACCTTGCATTCTCTCATAGAGATCTTCGTACATCCTTCAGCCTGAAGGGAGACTCTAATCTGCCAACCTCTTTTAATCCTGCTAGATTTGGACGACAACAAATGTCCAACAGGTGGAAGAACGAAAATAACAACAACAAGCGGGTACGTCCATGACTTAGTAAGTAAGATACCTAATTAAAAAAAAAAAAAAAACAGTAAGGTACCTTGGAATCGAGCTCATGCTGAGAGCCTAACATTTTAATGCAATATAAACAAAAAATATTTAAATCATCTGTAAATGTCATATGTTTTGCAATACAATTTAGAAAACATGTTGTCTACATTATTATACTACTAAAGAAATGAGTTAAATGTTCGGGAGAAATCCCCAAAGCATAATTATAGCGACAACAATTTTCATCACTTAAAATCATAAGATACCAGAATATGCTAACTTTATAAACATAAGATACTTAATCGTCATAACTTTCTTCCATATGGTCTATTTGGGCCCTAAACCCTTTGCCGTTCGAGTTAGTGCATTCTTGAAAGAACCTCTCATCAAGGCTGGCTCAATGAATTTTGGGGCCTTAGGAGAAACTTTGAAATGGGGCCTTTTTTTTTTTGTAAGTAAAAATAAATATATTTTTTAGTATTATTATTATTATTATATTTTTATTTAAAAATCATTCCTCTCACTTTTTAGAATGCAAAATTACTGATTAAGTTTTTATATTCAAAATTTTTTAACATCCTTTTTTCAATTGATAGTATGGCTAATCCATTTAATCTCTCTTGTGACGTTGTTGATCTTAGGTAAGATTTTATCAATTTTAATTTTGAAAAACTTCTTTCTACAAAAGCAACTGTAATAAGTATTGTCAATAAAGTTCTATAAGCGATACATGCATTTAGAAAAGAATCAAGTCATTTTATATAATTTAATATGTCAATTGGAGCACTTTCTTCTATTTGTAAAATTTCTTTTAAAACTTTTTAGTTCTGAAAATAAATCTAAACCATCAAAATCATATTTTATGAAACCTTCTAGTTTAAGACATTTATTTTGCAAACCATTATCATCTAGTGATTTTAATTTCTTAAAATTAAATAAAAACCCAAAATAATTTTTCGTATATTTGAAATTATTCAAACCTAGTTTGAATTGAAGAAATAGCTTGATCTACTATATATAAGAAGTAATCAATTCTGAAAGATTCTTCAGCAGATTGTGTTGTCTCGTCATTAGCATTCTCATCAAACTGTTTCTTTCTACAAATTATACGTTTTTGCTAATTGTAGGAAAGTGTCTCTTATTTGTGGAATTTGAAATTTTATTGCTTTTAGACTTTCAATACGACTTTCCCAACGTGTTTGAGAAAATGGCTTAAGAGTTAAACTTGACATATTATCTAGTAAGATTTTTCATCGTTTTGTAGATGATGAAAATAAAGTATATATACATTGTACAATTCAAAAAAAAACAAGATATACCTTTAGGACTTGAATTAGCAATATCGCATAGTACAAGATTAAGACTATGACAACCATAATGTGTGTAAAATGCTTTAGGTTAAATCAAATAGTCTGTTTTGCACCCCTCATTCTTTTCCTTTCATATTAGATCCATTATTATATCATTTTGTCCTCGTATATCATTAATATTAAGTGGGCCTGCATATTAGATCCATTATTATCCATTATGATGAAAATTAAGAATACTTTGGAGCAATGTGAGTTGCATGAATTGGCTTCTCGTGGGCCTGCATATACCTAGAGCAATGAGTGGGAAGAGGGGGCTTATATTAAGGAAAAGCTTGACAAAGTGTTGGTGAACAATAAATGGAGTGATTTGTTTCCGGCGGTTGATGTTCTTGTTAGGGTGGCAACTAGTTCTGATCATTCACCCATTTATGTCATGCCTCATGGCGTCACTATGGGTAGTATCTGTAAGAAGGTCTTTTGTTATGATGCTGATTGGGATAAGGAGCAAGGACGCAGAGAAGTGATCCAACAAATTTGGCAAGTTAAAAGGCCAAGGGTGGGTGTATGGTAGAATGTGCGAGAAAAATTGAAGAAATGTAAATATGGGTTATAGGAATGGAGAAAGAAAGCAGAGAGTTAAGCTGATGGTCTGATCCGTGATATGACCCAACAGCTGCAAGATTTTCAAGAGAAGAATAGGGCCCCAAACAACACAATAGTGAATAAGATTAAACAAGATATTCATGTTCTCATGGAGAAAGAAGATATTCACTAGAAGCAGATAGCAAAGGAAGATTGGTTAAGAGGGGGAGATCAAAACACAAAATATTTTCACGCTTGTGCGAATCAGAAATGAAAATCAAATCAAATCTACTCAATTGCATATGTGGATGGACGGGTGTGGGTTGGAGATGAAAATATTGGTATGGCTTTTGTTAATTATTTCAGTAACCTTTTCTCTGCTAAAGCAAGGGGGGCCCATCTGAGTGTCTTCAAGCTGTTGAAACCAGGTGACAAGGGAGATGAATAGCAAGCTACTCCAAGTCTTTACTATGGAGGAAGTTGGTATTGCTTTGCATCAGATGGCACCGTTTAAGGCACCCGGTCTGGATGGTTATTCAAGATCTTTTTACCAAAAAAATTAGGCTGAGATTGGTGGCCAGGTTAGTGAAGTTGTTTTGTCCTCTTTAAACAATGGTTTTATGAATAAAGAGATAAATTCTACGTATATTGCTCTTATTCCTAAAATTCATAGTCCTACTTGCGTAACTGAATTTCGCCTGATTATCTTGTGTAACGTTTATTATAAGATTATTTCTAAGGTCCTGGCTAATAGGCTTAAGCTGATCCTCCCTGAGGTAATTTCTCCTAATCAAAGTGCCTTTATCCCGGGGCACCTGATTACGGATAACATTCTGGCAACGTATGAAACATTGCACACCATGCATTCCCGGATGTGGAGTAAGGAAGGTTTTATGGTGATAAAACTTGATATGAGTAAAGCATACGATCGAGTGGAGTGGGAGTTTTTGGAAGCAGTAATGCGACGTCTAGGGTTTAATGATCGGTGGATTCAATTAATAATGATATGTGTCACTTCAGTTAGTTATGCAGTTTTGATTAATGGGAATCTAATGGACAGTATTACTCCGACACGAGGGATCAGGCAAGGAGATCCTATATCACCCTATTTGTTTCTTAGTTGTGCAGAAGCTCTCAGTTCTCTCTTGCGTAAGGCGGCCAATGATGGGGTGCTTTCGGGGGTTCCAACATCTAGGAGGAGGCCTCGGATTAATCACTTATTCTTTGCAGACGATAGCTTGCTCTTTTGCAAAGCGTCTGTCACTCATTGGGATTGGATGACTAGTATATTGGATATCTATGAGGGTGCATCGGGGCCAAAATTGAACAAAGAGAAGACATCTCTTTTCTTTAGTTGAAATGCTTTGCCTGCAACTAAACAACAAATTTCGGAGGTGGCAGGGATACCAGCGTCACAGAGGTATGATAAGTATTTAGGGTTTCCAGCCCTAGTAGGGAAATCTCGTACACAAGCCTTTAAGGGTATCAAGGACAGAATTTGGAAGAGGTTGCAGGATTGGAAATTAAAGTTTCTCTCTCAAGCAGGGAAGGAGATTCTGTTAAAAGCTGTTATCCAAGCAATACCAACATATTGCATGAATGTTTTCCAACTACCAAAGGGATTATGTTCTGAAATGAATTCCCTAATGTAGAAGTTTTGGTGGGGGCATCAAAATAATGACTCCTGAATTCATTGGATGAGTTGGAGTTGGATGGGAGAGTTGAAGGGCAAGGGTGGAATGGCAAAATAATAAAGGCAAAATATTATGGTGGGGGATCATTTTTGGAGGCACAGTTGCGGTCGAAACCATCATTTGCTTGGAGAAGTATTTATGGAGCATGGGATTTGCTAGTGGAAGGAATGGTTTGGAGGGTAGGTAATGGCCACAGTATTCGAATATGGGGTGACAAATGGCTAAACACTCCAACAACTTTTTCGATTCAGTCCCTGCCACACTTTTTGGATCCCCAAGCAAAGGTCCAACAACTTATAGATTCAACTACTGGGTGGTGGGACCAAAGTATGTTGCAACATCTGTTTACACCTGATGAGATAATGGCAATTAATTCCATTGTAGTAAGTAGTTCCCAGCAAGATGATGTGAAAATATGGCAGGGTAACTACCATCTAGCAATGGAAGTGAAGCAACGAAATACACCTGAGAACTTAGCTAGAGTTGATGGGAGTGTTGTCTGGAAAATTATATGAGGCGTACCTCTGCCTAATGCGGAAAAGAATTTTATGTGGCAGGCATGTCATAACCTTCTACCAACTAAGGATAATTTATTTCGACGTCGGGTTGTAGATGATCCATTTTGTCCCATATATACATTGGAGGAGGAGACGATTTTCCATATCTTGTGGGGTTGTCCATCGGCGGCAGATGTTTGGGGTGTGGGTATAAGGAAATTCTAGAAATGCTATAATTATGGCACAAATTTTCTTCATGTGGCTGAATCTCTTATAACAATCTGTGATGTGGATGAGTTTGCTCTTTTTGTAAGAACGGCACAAAAGATATGGCTTAGGAGAAATGAATTTGTGCATGGAGGAGAATTTCTTCACCCGAATTCCATTGTCCAGAATGTGTACAAGGCCATTGAAGAATATAAGTTGGTGCATGAGGCTAGGAGTGAAGAAAGACAACCAATTTGCATAGGCCCCTTGATCAAATCGGCTGCACCTCCAGTGGGTTGGTGGAAAGTTAACTGGGACTTTGCTCTTGACAAAACTCTCAATCGGATGGGGTTTGGTGTGGTAGTCAGGGACCATGAGGGGAAGGTAATAGCAGCTAGGGGAGTCACCTGAAGTGGGATCCTTGACCCAACAGCTGGAGAGGCCTTAGCTGCATACCACGCAGTGGTGTTTTGTGCAAAGATTGGGAGACAAGACATTTGTTTAGAAGGCAATGCCAAATAGATTGTAGAAGCAATTAATTCCCTGCATGTTAATTGGAGTCGTTTTGGACACATTGTGGCAGATCTTCGACTTAGATTAATTATGTTACCACGATGGCAATGTGGTTTTGTGAATAGAGTAGCCAATTCGGCTGCTCATGGTCTTGCTAAGATGGCCACTAAGTGTGTCATAGATAGGATTTGGAGAGATGAAATTACAGATTGTATCTATGATATTATTACGATGGAGCAACTTGCTTTATCTATTTGATTAATGAAAGTCATAAGTTTTCTTCCAAAAAAATGAACAAAATGGTAGTTTAATAGGGTCGAGCAGTAAGGTTGTAAAAGGTAATTACTCCATATATATATATATGAAGCGCAGTATGCAGTATGAAAATAGTGCAATAATGAAAATAATGCATTAATGAAAATTGCATAAAACAATAGAACCGTCCAATCTGGCGGTATGCAAGTAATAATATAAAATTAATTGAAGATAAATTAGATAAACTGAAAATATTATTGAAGTGTTAGAAACACACTTACAAAAGTAGAAGAAAAGGAAGAAGGAAACTAAGATGGAAATTACAAAAGTTGGAAGTAAAGGAAGAAAGGTTGGCGGAAGATTCAAGGAAAGAAAGAAAACTTCTTCCTAAGGAAACTTCTCCCTTACAATGAGTGGGGAGAGCTCCATTTATAGAAGAGTTTCAGAAAAATTCAGGAATAAAAAGTACATTTCCGTAGTGAACAGTAAATGTGAACAATAAAATTTGAAAATCTTGAATCTCTGCAGGACCAAATTGTCAGCAATCAAGTCTTCAAAATGGTCTGAAATCTTGAAAATCTTGAGCAAAATCTTGGGGAATTCTTGAAAATCTTGAGGAAAATCTTCAACAGGAAAATCTTGAAATTTTCAAATTGGTCAAATCTTCAGTAGTGACGTTGAACAAAATCTTGGGTAAATCTTTCAGCAGTGAGGCTGAACAAAATCTTCAGCAGTAAAACTGAACAAAATCTTGGATAAATCTTTCAGTGGAACTAAACAAAATCTTTGGGTAAATCTTTAATTCATAAATCTTCAAGTCCAGGAAAATATTCTTGAGTATCAAATCCAGAGTTGACAAATATTTCTCTTTGTGGATTGATGGTAGCTTCGGAAGATGCATCAGATTCTTCTTCTACTTCATCAAAACCAACATCTAGAGATTCCAAAAAGGCCTTCATTAAAGCTTTCTTTTTATTTTTACTCAAGGAAGTCTTCTTCTTTGAGGAGGAAAAAGAAGCGGGTGGAGAAACTTTAGGAGCAGGAGAGGCTTCTTTAACTAGGGGAAGAAAAACATCAGGGGTCAAAAACATAGGAGAGACATTGGAAGGTAAATTCTGGACAGTATTGGAAGGTAAATTCTGGGCTCTGGGAGCATGAGCCAATTCTTTAACATTTTTTACAATTGTATCAGTGGAGAATTTATCCTACCACTTAATATACCAGTGTCTTTCAAGTTTGTCTTCTACAATGACATATTGCCATTTTAGAATCCAAGGAACCTTGTATTTTTTGATAAAATGGAGAATGGGGGGAAATTTGGAACCCATAAGCATCAGTCTTAAAATGGTCCTTAAAAAGAGTGAAACTTTCAATAAGTTTAAGGAAAAGAATATCAGGGATAAATCCAAAATGCATCCACCACTTAGAAAACCAGAGGGGAAGAATTCCTCCAAAATTGTCACGGTCAAAAGTAACAAACCAGGAATGGTCAAAATTGGGAGTTTGGTAAAGGAAAAATTTGGACCAAGCATCAACATAATCATAATATGTGTAAGGAATTTTACAAGGACGAATAATTCTAGGAGAGGAAGGGTGATCTCCCCAATCTTTTTCAGAAATTACTTTATCAATATAAACATTGTGAAAAATTATTTTCTTGGGAACAGAAGTCTGACAATAAATTGCCTTGAAATGGGCAGATTTGGTTTGTGTCAAAATATTGGTATAATAGGCAAGGTTTTTATGGGGATGTTCAGGAATCCAGTGGAGATTTGGGGGAAAATAAGAAAGAGCTATTCATTAAGGGATTTGATTGAGGAACGATTCATTTCAATGGTAAACAAATGTTGAAAGTAAGGGACAACCATGTAAGCAGATGGTTTTTTGTAATCAGTGTATGGAACTCTGGATTTTTGGGAGAAATCTACAAATGGATCGTAAGAAGAAATTAAAGTACTAGAATAAGAGACTGGTAATTCGGGGCTAAAAGGTGAAAATCTATTAGCCAAATCAACTGAAGAAATTAAAGAAGAAGTAGCAACAGTTGACCTTGGTTTCAAAACCAAAGCCTTTGAATCAATCTTTCCTTTATCCTTTTTACTTGTCATGGTGGCACTGCAAAAATTCAGGAATAAAGAAATCAGGAATTAAATTATCAAGACTTTTAATATATTCTATATCAAAATTAAAAGCACTCAAAATTGATTGCCATTGGGCAAAAATCTGTTTAGATGCAATATTTTAAAAAAAAAAATTTCAATATGTATTTTGCAGACTTGTAATCAATGCTTAGCAAATCAGATTGAAATTTTGTAATAACAGAAAGAATTTCTTTCTTAATAATATTAAATTGTGCAGAATTCCAAGATCCAGAATGAAATCGAACAATTTGTTCAGGAAATCCTGGTGAAACAAGTTGTTTTGGAATACCTCTAAAGCCAATTTCAAAGGCATTGGTCTCAAAAATTCTGAAAATATTGTCAGAATGAATATCTAAGCAAGATAACATTCTAACATGAGTCTTAGCTGAAATTAAATTCATAGACAGCTGGGAGACATCAATTTCGAATCTTGAGGCAAAATGAAATTTAACATGGACACCCATCTTAACTATAGAAACTCCATCTAACTTGGCTTTAAACGGGTAAAGCATAAAAATAAAAGGAATTCTAAGAATCACTTTATCTGTCATATTTTTAACAAGCACTGAAGGAATATGAAAGCAAACATTATTTTGGCAAACATGAATATTATCCAACTTATAATTAATTTGCAATTTGGTCCCACTAGCATAATTCAATTTTTGAGTGGATTTTTCAAAATATTTGCTTGGGATAAGTCCTTCTTGAATGCAATTTATATTAGCACCAGAATCAATCAAAGCAATAACATCAATAGCATAATCTTGAGCAACAATAATATGAACTTTAGCATACCATTTGGGAGGAACAACTTTGCTGATTAAACTGATAATCTTGACATCATTGGGAGACAAAATATTGTTGGATTCTTCTTCATTGGAATGCTCAAATTTGTTATCTTCATTATCAAAATTTTGTTCTTGAAAACAATCTTTAAGTTTTGAAATTAAAAATTCTTGTTCCAAGGTTTTATTATTAGTTCTTAAATCATGCAAATCTTTCTTTAAATCAACAATATTTTTCTTGATATTACTAATCTCATGCTGCAAATCTGAGATAGTAACAACTTTGGATTTTTGTTTCGAAAATCTTTCCAAAGTTTCCTCAAGACAGATCTTGGACTTAGAAGTTTTGTTAGCATCTTTAATCATTGTTTTCTTGAGTTTTTTAAGGTATTCTTCCTTTAACTCAGAATTTTCAATTTTTGAAATAAGAGTAATTAACAAGTCTTCTTGTTCTTCAGTTTTAGTTAAAACAGAACAAGTTTTTGTTTTGTTGCAGTAAGAATCAAAACATCCAATTTTAACATCTTCAGAAAATTCACTTGCTGAATGATAATCAGAATCATCAGAAGTTAAAAAATCTTTCTTCAGAAGAAAAATAAGAAAAATCATTATTTTGCAAAATTCTAAAAATATTTTCTTTTTCACTTTCTTCAATTTTTAAAGCATTAATTTCTTGTTTAATCTTTTTGGGAGGTTTTGGACACTTATCAGCAAAATGTCCTGATTCTCCACAATTGAAACATTTTCCTTGTGAAAAATATTTATCAAATTTAGATTCCCTTTTTGTTTTGGGTTTTTTAGAAAAATTCTTTGAAGGCTTATTAATTTTTTTTTTTTTCTTGTAATTATTGTAATATGTAGCAGGTTTTTTTCTGTTTATCCGACTTTTTCCTATTTTTCCTTGATGGAGCAATCCAAATTGTTCACAGAACCCATTTCATATTTAGCCTTCTTAGCATTCTTTAATTATTGTCTAATCATTTTCTGATTAATACACATTTTAATATCAAGTTTTTTGATAGTGAAAAACAAGTCACCATAAGTGAGTTTTTCATAGTCAATTAAACTAGTATTAGCGTTGATCAGTTCATCTTTAACTTTGTAAGCAAATAATGAAGGTAATCCATCAATAATTTTTTCTTTCCAATAAGGTTTTTGACTATCATCTCTAACCATAACACGAGAAAGAAAGACATCTTGGTATCATCTATAATCAGACATAGTAGGATACCGAAGATTATTCAAATAATCAGAAATTCGAGAAGTAATATTAGGAGTACCAACAAAATGTTTGATGATAGTATAAATCAAAGTATTAACACAATCAGGTTCACCTCTACCAAGTTTTTCATCAAAAATGGGTAAGCCATCTACAGCTTTTCTAATTTCTTCTCTGGAATCTTCAGTGAGATGTTTGTCCCACCAATTTCTAAGAGTTCCAGAAAATCCAGTAGCAAGCAAATCAACAATTTCTGATTGGCTTAAATTTTGATTTGTGTCATAGGCATTAGCAACCATAGACATATGATTCATTTTATTCATCAACTCTTGTTCAAACAAACCATCAATATTCCATTCATACAATTTGTCAGAGGAAACAGAAAATTGGGACTGAAGAAATCTTTTCTCAAATTGAAAATAAGGAGGAATGGGTCTTAAATACCAATTTTTTGTAAAATTGACAGGCTCAGAATTGTCAAAAATTCTTTGGATTTTTGGCTCCAAATTAATTTTTCCAAAAGTTTCATCAAGGATTTTAATATCAGAATCAGTGGAATTATGAGAGGATACGGAATATGTATTTTTTTGGGAATTTGGTTTTTAAACCAAGAGACTTCCTTTTCTTAGGAAGTGAAATCAGAGGTTTTTCAATCTTGGGAGAAGTTGGGGAAGAAATTATTTTTTCTTCAATACGATCTAACTGATGTCCGATCGTATGTAAAGATTGGTTAACAAAATTGTTTTGTTCAATAATCTTCCTACTTTCGGGAGGACCATCACTGGTTGATTTAAAAGGAGAACCTTTGACAGTGACTCCATTACAATCAATGAGAATATTTTCAAGAGGAGGATGAGAAGACTTAACAATTGTTTTCACTTCTTTAATAAAATTCATTTTGACAACATTTAGAATATTGTCAAAAGGGAAATGTTTTTGAAGAAAATCAAATAACAAAATATGTTTTTAAGACTCAATCATTTTTTCTGTCCATTGGACTTTAATGAGGTCTCTTTCTCTTTCTGAAAATCTGACACGGTAAGCATGCCATAAATCTCTATTCTTTTTTGAAGAAAAATTTTTTGCAATACTGGCCAATCAATTTGTGAGAGAAAAAAAAAAATCTTATGTAACAGCATGGATGACATTGCACTGGTGAGGAGGAGGAGGAGGAAGAGGACCATTGAAGTCTGAAGCAGAAGGAGAAGTAGAATCACCTTCATCATCCTTGTGAGTAGAAGGATGAGTTTTGGTTGAATAAAAAGTAGAAGAAACTTGAGAATTAGTATAAATTCCTTTTAATTTCAAGTCTAAACAGTCAGGGGGAGGAAAGATCAAATCTTCAATTTCTTTATTTCTTTTGTGGAGTCCTTCAGTGGTTGTGGAGCCAACAAAAGAATTTCTTCTTTCATCAATAAGAAGTGGTCTTTGAAATTGGTTTGAAATATTTAAATCAAAAAAAATAATTTTAACAGATCCATCCAAATATTGTTGGATGTAATCAAGATTGGAGGTATCATTAACTACTCGAGCTGGCTTAGATACATTTTCCAAAAGCCATTCGTTAGGAAGATCAATTTCATCCCATCGAATCGTTTTTGGAGTCTATATATTAACATCTTAAGTAGAACTTTGAATTAACAAAATAGATTGACCTGCATTCTTAATTACAGCCTGAGGATCTAAATTAGTTTTCATAAGTCTATAATAAATTCGGTAGATGATAGCAATAAGTCTGCTACCTTCTTCCATATCATATCAAAACATTCAAAATCAAAGCTTTAAGCATATTAATATCATCCAAAGAAAGGGTCAAATTAGGGAAAACATCAAAATGAATAGGACCATTAAACAAAGAATATTGAATCATACCAAGGGTGCTAATTCTAAAATTAATAAATCTAGCATCACGCAAGCATAAAAGCACAGAAGCATTAATTTCAAGCCTGGTTAAAGGTTTAACAGCAACTAGAACAGATCCAATATGCAAAAACTTGTAACCTTTAGCCTTAGAATTTTCAATAAATCTTTTATTAAACAATTGAAATGTTGAATTATTACCAGAAATAGCAAATGTTTGTTCAACAGTTTTGACAGAATATTCAGATCTCCAAGAAGATTTTAACCAAGAAGTAGTATAAATATCCTTAAGAGAAAGCTTAGGAATATTTCATTTATCAAAATTAAAAGAATTATCACTTTCAAAAGAAAGTTGTTCACTATTGACAATATCAGGCGGTAAGCTTAATCTAGAGCTAACAGAAGAGGTTGATCTACACATTTTGGTAACCAAACGACTCACAAATTAATCTTTCTAAACATATTTTGGTACACAGATTCCTAACTACACATACCATTGGCCGCGAACATACCATATTACCAAACCCTACACAAGTCAACTCCAGGCACAAAAAAGGGATTATAGGTCTCCTCGGGTAAGATTGACAAGGTGGTAGGTTTAAACCAGAGAAACAAAATATGATCAAAGAGATTAAAGAGAGAGTAGAGTTATTAACAAGCAGAAAAGAACAGAACTCTAAAGGCAGCAAAAGATCGCAACTCTTATGGTTGTAATACCAAGGGGGAGGGGGTGGAAGCGTAGTATGCAGTATGAAAATAATGCAATAATGAAAGTAATGCATTGCAGAATATAAATTGCAGTAATGTAAAGAAATCAATAGAACCGTTCAATATGGCAGTATGCAATAATGGTAATGTAAAGAAAGTAGTAGAACCGTCCAATATGGCGGTATGCAGTAATGAAAAGTAGTTAAATATAAAAATAGTAGAACCGTCCAATATGGCGCTATGCAAGTAATAATATGAAAGTAACAAAAAATAAATTAGATAAACTAAAAATATTATTGAAGTGTTAGAAACACATTTACAAAAGTAGAAGAAGAAAATGAAGTAGGAAACTAAGATGGAAATTAAAAAAATATGAAGTAAAGAAAGAAAGGTTGGCAGAAGATTCAAGGAAAGAAAGAAAACTTCTTCCTAAGGAAACTTCTACCTTACAATGAGTGGGGAGAGCTTCATTTATAGAAGAACTTTGGAAAAAAATCAGGAATAAAAAGTACATTTCCATAGTAAACAGTGACAATGAACAGTAAAAGTGAACAGTGACGGTGAACAGTAAATGTGAATAGTAAAATCTGAAAATCTTGAATCTCTGTAAGACCAAATTGTCGGTAGTCAAGTCTTCAAAATGGTCTGAAATCTTGAAAATCCTGAGCAAAATCTTGGGAAAATCATAGGGAAGTCTTGAAAATCTTGAGAAAAATCTTGAAATCTTTCAATTGGACAAATCTTTAGCAGTAAAGTTGAAACAAAATTTTGGATAAATCTTTCATAAATCTTCATCAAGAAAATCTTGAAATCTTCAAATCGGGCAAATCTTCAGCTGTTCTTTTCTTCATCTTCATCAAAACAATTATCCAGAGAATCAAGAAAGATCTTCATCCATTCTTTCTTTTTGGAAATGTTTGAAGATCTTGAAGAAGTACCATGGGGAGAAATTTGAAGTGAAACTGGGGCTTTAGAATCTTGGACCATTTCTTTAACACTATTGACAATGGCATCAATCTTTGGACTTTTGTCCCATAATTTGGCTTGAAGCCAATGTCTTTCAATGTTGGTGTCCTTTATGGCATAATGCCATCTCAAAAACCATGGAACTCTATAATTCTTAGCAAAATGTAAAGTGGGTGGGAGATTAGAATCAAAGTCTGTAGGATTGAGATGAGTCTTGAATAGATGGAAAGCATCAACAAGTAGGGGAGGAAGAATATCTGGAATAAGGCTAAATTGTTTCCACCACTGGAGGAACCAGATAGGAAGAGTGCCTTTAAAATTTTTGTCAAAATTGATGAACTAGAAATGATTTAATTTAGGAGTTTGTAAAAGCATGAATTTAGACCAGGCGTTGATATAATCATAATAAGAATAAGGAATATTAGAATTAACAAAAGGTCTCATAGTAGAAGGATGAACTCCCCAATCTTTTTCAGAAATGAATTTGACAAAATATGCAATATCGCCAAGAAGTTTTGGGGAACCAGGAGTTTTGCCAAAAATGGGTTTGAAATGAACAGATTTAGTTTGAATTAATATATTAGTATAATAGGCTAAATTCTTTTGAGGATGTTCAGGAATCCAATGGAAATCTGGGGGAAAATAGGAAACTACCTGCTCAGGGGATTTAATATGAGAATGATTCTTTTCAATAGAAAATAGGTACTGGGAAGAAGAAAGTCTAATGTAGACAGGAGGGTTAGCAATAGGAGGGAAAGAAAGAGTAAATTCTGGTTTCAAAGCCTTTAAATCAATCTTTTCTTTTTCTTTTTTACTGGTCATGGTGACACTGCAAAAATTCACGAGTAAGGAAATCATGAATTAAATTATCAGAACCTTTAATATATTCTATATCAAAATCAAAAGCACTCAAAATTGCTTGCCATCTGGCAAAAATCTATTTAGATGCAATATTTTCAACATCTTTTTTCAATATGTATTTCGCAGACATACAATCAATTCTTAGCAAAAATCTTTGATAAGCAAATCAAATTGAAATTTTGTAATACATAAAACAACAGAAAGAATTTCTTTCTTAATGGTACTATAATTAGATTACGCAGAATTCCAGGATCCAGAATGAAATCGAACAATTTCTTCAGGAGATCCTGGTGAAACAAGTTGTTTCAGAATTCCTCCAAAACTAATTTCAGAGGCATTTGTTTCAACAATCTTGAAGCATTGTCAGAAGGAATACCTAGGCAAGGCAAAGTTTTAACATGCATTTTAATTTGTTTGACGATGGAAGTATGGACATCAGTCCAAGTTGGAGGATTATTCTGTAATCTATCAAACAAAGGTTTACAATATTTTTGTAAATCTTTGTAAAAATCGGCAATATAATTCAGGGAACCAAGAAATCTTTGAAGTTGGGTTTTTTCAATGATGACATCATGAAACTTATCAGCAAACTGGATAGCTCTATCAATTGGGCGTATTTGGCCCTTAGAAATATCAAAACCAAGAAACCTAATCTTGGTTTGAAAGAGTTTAATCTTTTTGGCTGAAACAACAAGACCACTATGTTTAATAATGTCCAGAAAAGAATTCAAATGTTTCCACTTCAATGGGTTTGGAGAATATTAGAACATTATCAATGTAAACAATGGTGAAATGGGTGAAAGGATTGAAAATGTCATTCATAATATTTTGAAATTCACTGGGAGCATTCTTCAAACCAAAGGGCATGACATTCCACTCATAATGACCAAATGGGGTGGTAAAAGCAGTCTTATACCTATCATGGTCATCAATCTGGACTTGCCAAAAACCTGACTTCATGTCAAATTTGGAGAAAACTAAAGCATCACTCAGACGGCTAATTATGTCCTTCCTATTGGGGATATGGTACCTAATCCATTCTAGCATATCATTGAGAGGCTTGTAATTAATAACTAATATGGGAATTCCCCTTTCTATCTCAGCATTTTTCCTAACATAAAAAGCAGCACATGACCAAGGGGATTTACTTTTACAAATAATACCCTTTGCAAGCAAATTAGCAATTTCTTTTTGACAAAAAATTAAGATCTCAACATTCATTTGAATGAGTCTGGCCTTAGTAGGAATCCTTTTTTCGGAAAAATCTTTGACATAAGGTAAAGAAACAATATGTTTCTTTCTATGCCAAAAAGCGTTGGGAAGTTCAGAACAAATAGTATCAACAATCTTATTATTGAAAGCAGAAATCTTTGATTGCAACAATTTATCAAAAAGTTGGTCAGCAATCTTTTTGTATTTAACTTCTTGTTTAAGGAAGTTTAAATGTTTAGTCTTAGCAGAAATTAATTGAGATTCAATTGATTGACGTCAATTTCAAATCTTTAAACAAAATGAAATTTAACTGGGACACCCATTTTAACTGTAGACACTCCATCTTCCTCAGCTGTAAATGGATTAAGCATAATAAAAGGAATTCCAAGAATTACTGTATCAGTCATATTTTTAACAAGAACAAAAGGAATATGAAAACAAACATTATTCTGACAAACATGGACATTGTTCAATTCATATTTTATTTGCAATTTGCTCCCACTGGCAGAATTCAGTTTTTCAGTAGATTTTTCAAAATATTTACTAGGAATAAGTCCTTCTTGAATACAATTCAAATCAGCACCAGAATCAATCAAAGCAATAACATCAAAAGCGTAATCTTGAGCAACAACAATATGAAATTTAGCATACCATTTTGGAGGAACAACTTTGTTAATCAAACTGATAATCTTGACATCATTGGAAATCATATTATTGCTAGATTCTCCTTCATAAGAATGCTCAAATTTGTTGCCTTCATTATCAGAATTATGTTCTTGAAAACAATTTTTAAATTTTGAAATTAAAAATTCTTGTTCCAAATTTTTATTATCAATTTTTAAATTATGCAAATCTTTTTTTAAGTCAACAATATTCTTCTTGATGTTACTAATCTCATGCTGCAAATCTGAGATAGTAAAAGCTTTGGTTTTTTTGTTTAGAAAATTTTTCCAAAGTTTCATCAAGAGAGATCTTGGACTTAGAAGGTTTGTTAGCATCTTTAATCATTGTTTTCTTGAGTTTTTTAAGGTATTCTTCCTTTAACTCAGGATTCTCAATTTTTGAAATAAGAGTTATTAACAAATCTTTTTGTTCTTCAGCTTTAGTTAAAACACTACAGGTCATATGATTCATTAACTCTTGTTCAGACAAACCATCAATATTCCATTCATATAGTTTGTCAGAGGAAACATAAAATTGGGACTTAAGAAATCTTTCTTCAAATTGTAAATCAGGAAGAGTGGGTCTGAAATACCAATTTTTTGCAAAATTGACGGGCTTAGATTTGTCAAAAATTCTTTGAATTTTTGGCTCCAAATTAATCTTTCCAAAATTTTCTTCGAGGATTTATTAGAATCAGTGGAATTATGAGAGGATATGGAATCTGTGTCAAAAAAATCACTAGTTTTCTTCTGATGAATTACAGAAGTACTATATTGGTTTTGGTTAATTTTTAAATCAGAAAGTATTTTTTCAATTTTCTCAATATTTTTCTGGAAATTGGTTTTTAAACCAAGGGACTTTCTTTTCTTAGGGAGAGAAATCAAAGGCTTTTCAACTTTGAGAGAAGCTGGGGAAATTATTTTTTCTTCAATATGATCTAACTGTTGTCCGATCGTATGCAAAGATTGGTTAACAAAATTGTTTTGTTCAATAATCTTCCTACTTTCGGGAGGAACATCACTGGTTGATTTAAAAAGAGAACCTTTGACAGTGACTTCATTACAATTAATGAGAATATTTTCAAGAGGAGGATGAGAAAACTTAACAATCGTCTTGTCTTCTTTAACAAAATTCTTTTTAACAACATTTAGAATATTGTCGGTAGGGAAATGTTTTTGCAGAAAATCAAAGAATAAAATATGTTTTTGAGACTCAATCATTTTTTCTATCCATTGGACTTTGATGAGGTCTCTTTCTCTTTTTGAAAATCTAGCACAGTAAGTATGCTGTAAATCTCTATTCTTTTTTTAAAAAAAAAAAAAAAAAAATCTTTTTGCAATGCTGGCCAATCAATTTGTGAGAAAAAAAATCTTTTATAATAGCATGGATGACATTGCACTGGTGAGGAGGAGGAAGAGGACCATTGCAGTCTGAAGCAGAAGGAGAAGTGGAATCACCTTCATCATCCTTGTGAGTAAGAGGATGAGTTTTGGTTGAATAAAAAGCAGAAGAAACTTGAGAATTAGTAGAAATTCCTTTTAATTTCAAGTCGGAACGGTTAGGGGGAGGAAAGATCAAATCTTCAATTTCTTTATCTCTTTTGTGGAATCCTTCAGTGGTTGTGGAGCCAGCAAAAGAATTTCTTCTTTCATCAATAAGAAGTGGTCTTTGAAATTAGTTTGAAATATTTAAATCTGAAAAATTAATTTTAACAGATCCATCCAAATGTTGTTGGATGTAATCAAGATTGGAGGTATCATTAACTACTCGAGCTGGCTTAGATACATTTTCCAAAAGCCATTCGTTAGGAAGATTAATTTCATCCCATCGAATCATTTTTGGAGTCTGTATATTAGCATCTTGAGTAGAACTTTGAATTAACAAAGTAGATTGACCTGCATTCTTAATTACAGCCTGAGGATCTAAATTAGTTTTCATAAGTCTATAATAAATTCGGTAGATGATAGCAATAGGTCTGCTACCTTCTTCCATATCATATCAAAACATTTAAAGTTAAAGCTTTAAGCATATTAATATCATCCAAAGAAATGGTCAAATTAGGGAAAACATCAAAATGAATAGGACCATTAAACAAAGAATATTGAATCATACCAAGGATACTAATTCTAAAATTAATAAATCTAGCATCACGCAAGCATAAAAGCACAGAAGCATTAATTCCAAGCCTGGTTAAAGGTTTAACAGCAACTTGAACAGATCCAATATTGAAAAACTTGTAACCTTTAGCCTTAGAATTTTCAATAAATCTTTTATTAAACAATTGAAATGTTGAATTATTACCAGAAATAGCAAATGTGTGTTCAACGATTCTGACAGAATATTCAGATCTCCAAGAAGATTTTAACCAAGAAGTAGTATAAATATCCTTAGGAGAAAGCTTGGGAATATTCCATTTATTAAAATTAAAAGAATTATCACTTTCAAAAGAAAGTTGTTCACTATTAACAATATCAGGCGATAAGCTTGATCTAGAGCTAACAGAAGAGGTTGATCTCCACATTTTGGTAACCAAACGACTCACAAATTAATCTTTCTAAACATATTTTAGTACACAGATTTCTAACTACACATACCCTTGGCCGCGAACATACCCTATTACCAAACCCTACACAAGCCAACTCCAGGCACAGAAAGGGGATTTTAGGTCTCCTCAGGTAAGACTGACGAGGTGGTAGGTTTAAACCGGAGAAACAAAATATGATCAAAGAGATTAAAGAGAAAGTAGAGTGATTAACAAGCAGCAAAGAACAGAACTCTAAAGGCAACAAAAGATCGCAACTCTTATGGCTCTAATACCAAGGGGGGAGGAGGTGGAAGCGCAGTATGCAGTATGAAAATAACGTAATAATGAAAGTAATGCATTATAGAATATAAATTGCAGTAATGTAAAGAAAGCAATATAACCGTCTAATCTGGCGATATGCAATAATGGTAATGTAAAGAAAGCAATAGAACATATATATATAATTTTTAAATTAAATTAATAAAAATAATAATATGCTAATATGGAAAAACGATGCGTTTAGTTGGGACTGACGGACGTTAAACATTTGGGAGAAAATGTAACAGCATGCGTTAATTTGCCTTTTAGATTGACCCAATGAGTAAAATTTCGAACAAAAAAGTTTAGGGGATTTATAAGATATTTAAAAAAAAACAAACAAAAAAAACAAACAAACAAACAAACAAATTAAGGTTATTTTTGCATTTTTGCTTGTCTTGGGATATTGACCTTTTTTTGATAATTTAGAGAGGATGACACATCACTGCGCTTGAGTTAAAGAAACTAAAATTAAATCCTAACCATCCAAGTGGACGTGAGGCAGATCCGAGCACATTTAGGTTCGGAAGGGTCGGACGTCGGAGAAATTTAAATCAGGTTCGAACACTTGGCTTCGGAAAGCCGTTTGGGCTACTTATTTCAAATTTGGCTTCTTGCTTTCTCTGTCGCTCTTCTCCTTTCCCTTTCTCATTCTCTCCTTCTTTCTTCCTTTTAGCCCTTTTGAGCGGTTCCTCTTTTGATTTGCGTCTCAATTTTTTTCAAAACTCAGCAATCACATTAAACTCTCGGGAAGTATATCCTTTGCTCTCTCTCACAAAACCCTTTTCTTCTCTTATCTGTAATTTTCATTTCACTTCATTTCTGCTGGGTGTCCCTAGTTTTGCGAAATTCCTCGTTAATTTTCTTCTGGGTTTCAATTTTTTTTTTTTTTTTTCATAATTGTCACTATTTTCGATTTAAAATTTTGGGTTTGAAGTGGATTAGATAGATATAGCAATGAAAGGTGAGAGAGTGGCGAAGAGATCGTCTTTGGGAAGCATTATGAGGAAGAAACTTTCCGACATTACGAACTTGCAGTCGCAACCCAAACTCCGGAGCCAAGAAGATGTGCAGGCGGAGGGGATTTCTGCGCCGGATAAGAGCTTCATTGACCAGCTGCTTAAGGTACACTCTTGCGTTCTTGCTTGCTCTTGATTTTATGTAATATGTGGATTCACTTAGTGGCCGTTTCTTTTGTCGATTTGTGAACCAGGAAAGAATCACTTTTCTCAAACTTATCGCGGAGAGGAAGTATCCTTTGATTGTTCTATCTATCTAGGTTGGCTATGGTGTGTTTTATGTGTGGTTGCTGAAGAAAGAAATTAAATGTTTCAAGTGTAGTTCTTTTTACAATTTTTCTTAGTCATTTTGGCTACCGACTATTAGGAATGGGTTTTCCTTGATCACATTATAACAGTAAAGTAATTGAAGCAAGTGGAGCTGAGTTGCAGAAACTGCGTGTCAATTGTCAGAAATTGCAGCTGCAGAATTGGAACCTTGCTCAATCAAACAGCCATATGTTAACGGTGTGCTTGGTTTTTGCTTAAAACTTTATCTTTTAATCTCAAATGATACTGACCACATTGTTGCTGATTGTGCAGGAACTTAATTTAGGAAGAGAGAAGGTAAGTTTGTTTGAACTTCCAACTCTATATAGAAATTCAACTACATTGGTTGTAGGGTTTTTTGCTTTTCTTTCGTGTTTGAACTCCCAACATTGCTTATTTCAGCTAAAAGCACTTCAGCATGAGCTTGTGTGCAAGGATGCCTTACTTAAAGCAAGGAATATGGAACTGGAGGTTAGCTCTTGTATTCTATCCAGTTAGTATGCAATCAAAATAGTTTGCATGCAGTGGAAATAAAAGAGTAAAAGTATATGTATTATACATAATGCTCTTCAAGAAACAATCCGAAAAATCTTATAAAAACGTGCTGGAGCTAGAAACTTTTTCCGTTTTGTTGATAAGTGGCATCATATACTTGCTGATCTTATTGGACCCCTTCCAATCAGTCAAGCATCACTAATGAAAAGAATTCTACGGTTTTACTTCAATTGTAATAGTCCTTGACTAAATGGCATCACCTCCCCCCTTAAGTAAGGAGTGCAGGGTGAGGTCTTGGTTTCCATCTTATTTGGTTGTGTGAATTGTGTCCTTACCTGTCAAAACATTGCTTTTTTAAAGGTGTTTTCTGGTACTAACCTAAAGTAAGCTAGAATGAAAGGATTTCCAACTAAAGAAAGGCGAGGACCCTGCCAACCTTATCTTTGACGGTGGGAGTTTGGCTCCTCTTATTTCCTCCCAACTATAATTATGTGTTCCAAGTTTTCATCCTTGTCTAGTCCATGCAATACCCATTGCCTTTATCATCGAAGTGTAATAGATGTTTAATCCAAATGACTTTTGTGTCACTTATTTAAATGATGTCTTGCCAAATGCACTTGAAGAATCAATTATCATCTATAATTATCTTTTCTATTTGAACATCTACTTTAGTGTCGCTTCGCCTGGTTGGTACCAAGTACCAAGTATCAACTCTTATGTATTATTTTTTTGTTATTGATGCTAAAAGAACTTTGTCCTTCAACGATTGGTCACTTTAAAGCTATTGTATGTAGATCCTTTTTCCTTTAAACTTCTTTAGAGTACCTCTCTAGATGTTCAATTCGATATTATCACTTTCTTGTGGCCTTTGTCTACAATGTCCTCTTTAGTGCTCATGAACACAAGATTTTGGACACCACAGATAACGATACCAAAATGGTATCAAAGCAAGCAGAAAATAAATGAACATAAAGTTTTGGTAATAAAGTGGAAACTTTTGAATAACTCTTCAAAAGAAAAACCATTTTGGGGTCAGTAACCCTAAAGGATTCAACTATAGAAGACTTATATTACAAACTAGTCAACTTACAAAACCTTTGTAATCCTAGACCCAGTTTGCAACCTCAAAAAATGACCCGTTTGCCTCCCACCGTAGTGGCTCCAGAGCTTCTGGCTTTCTTTCGACAATAATCTCCTTTATGAGTGAACTAGTCAGCTCCAGCCTATAATTCTAGTGGCTGAAGCTTTTCTTTCTGTGGTTTAATTGACAACAAACAAGGAGGGGTTTCATGTTTTAAGCTCAAAAGTGTTTAAGATTTTCACCAAGAATGATAAACAATAGCCTCTCTTCATTAATGAAAATCAGGGCTCTTTAAGTTTATTTAGGTAGGGTGAAACTTGGGTTTTAAAAGTCAAGTTGACTAACAATTAAAACTGTATGTGGCCGGTTTGATCGATCAGAGGTTGAGTTCTATCATTCGAACTACGATTGAAGCTCTCAGGTTTTAATATGGAACTTGATGTACATCTTCAATTGAATGAATTGTGATCAAAGTTTTCAAATATTTAATTTCATCCTTCTTTTGAGCCACATTTTACACTGACTCAACCCTAAACTAACACCTACAACTTAAACAACCCAGCTCACATGTTTTGGTACTGAATTTGCCAACACTAAAACCCAACAAACTCCTCATTTGGCAATTTTTTGACAAAACATACCAACAATTACAACTCAACAAATTATAAAGTAATCCCATTCAAACCACTAAACTCGGACCACTTTTAAATCATTGATGAAAACCTATCATCCTGAACAATACACAAACACATTAAAAGCTTAGAGAACAGGTAGGGAACATAATCAAATAGACAAATATTGATCATCTATGTAATAAAGAACACATATCTTACTATAAAAAAGAAACTCAAATAACATCCCAAAAGCATACATATATAGATGTCAAAATCAACACATATCTACTATAAAAAAGAAACTCAAATAACATCCCAAAAGCATACATATATAGATGTCAAAATCAACAATATATCAAGTCAATACAAAGAACGTCCATGTCAAAAATATCAAAACAACTTGTATAGTACTTCCCCAAAACTAGTACTCCCCCTAAGTCCCCCAACCTACCCCCATTTTTTGTCACAAAATGACAAAGGGAAAGTTACACAAAAAAATTAGGATTCGGCATGATCAACACCCTGGTGATTACAGAGAGCACAAATGTTGAGCTCCATCGAGGCCATATGCTCTTGCATCTGATCCAAATGTCGCCCCATCTGAGTCACCTAATCTCCTATTTGATCTACTCAATCTAGACGATGTAAATTCGTATGCTGAAATGGATCCATCAAGGTCGGTCTTGTAGAAGATGGTCTGACATGCTTAGTCAATTGAAAAGCCGTTTATGATCCGTCAATTTTGATCACACAATCTTAACAAGCAATTTGAACAATGATTATGCCAAAGACCGTAGATAACGATACCAAATTCAAAGCAAGTAGAAAATAAATGAATTCAATATTTTGGTAATGACACGGAAGCTTTTGAAGAACTCTTCAAAAGAAAAACCACTTGGAAACTAGCCAACCCCAAAGGAATCCACTATAGAAGACTTACATTACAAACTAGTCAACTTACAAAACATTTGTAATCCTAGATTGAGCTTGCAACCCCCGCAAATGACCAGTTTGCCGCTTACCTCATTGACTCCAAAACTTCTGGCCTTCTTCTATAAGAATATTCTTTAGGAACAAGCTCATCCACTGCAACCAAGAACTCTAATGGCTGAAGGTTTTCTTTCTGTGGTTTGATTGACAACAAACAAGGAGAGGTTTCAAGTTTTAAGCTCAATGGTGTTTAAGATTCTCTCCAAAAATAATGAATAGTGGCCTCTCTTCACTAATAAAAATTGTGGCTCATTAGGCTTATATAGGTAGTGTGAAACTTGGATTTTAAAAGTCAAGTTGACTAGCAATTAAAATTGTCATTGGCTGTTTCGATTGATCGGAGGTCAAGTTTGATCGATCGAACTTTAGGGCTTCATAGATCGCACCAATTTGATTGAACAAACTACGGTCGAAATTATGATCGAAGCGCTTGAGTTTTAGCATGGAACTTGATGCACATCTTCGATCAAATGAAATGCGATCAAGCCTCTATGGGATATGTATGAGAACTACTACACCATTTTGATTGAACGAACTACAACTGAACTTGCTATTGAAGTCTTCAAATCTTCAATTCCAGCCTTTTCTTGAACCGCATTTTACATTGACTTAACCCTAAATTAACACCTCAACTTGACAACCCAACTAACATGTTTTGAGACTGAATTTGCCGACATTAAAACCAAACATAGTTAAATGAGTAAATGCAAACTCAAATGATCTTATGATCATTTTTAGCTTTATTAAACTACCAAACTGTACCTCTTAGTACATTTTGTTATTCTTCCCGTAACACAACTCTCTCATATTTGACTCCTATGACAATCATAAACACTAGCCCGAAGTAGGCTAGATGGAAGGGGATCTAGTATAAAAGGAAAAAATGTAAGTAGACAAAAACCCAACTCAAGTTGGACCTTGTGATTAAATGTTGCACTTGAACATTATTACTGTTTGGTTTGTTAAAAAAATACTCTTTTGTTTGCAGAGAAAAATGGATCTAAACTGTAAAAAGACTGTCTCTCAGGTGTGTGAGTTAATTTTCTCAGTTATATTTCTGCTATATTGTTAGAGCTCTTTCAGTTCTTCACACCTCTATTATTTTTTTCTTGTTTATTTTGTTGGCTGAAGGTAGGAGAAGAGCAGTCGTTGCTTGAAGCTAATGATGATGACAAAACTTGTAATCTCACCAGAAGGCGCACCACAAGAAGTCGATGTAATTTTTTAGGACCTAAATGGCTCTTCATCATTCTAAAAATTTTATTCTTCTTCTGTATAGCTATTAACATAAGGCTCTTACAAATTACTTGCAGCTATGGGCCCTTCTACTACATACCAAAAAGTTGTAGAAAAAGAGAAGGTTGACAATAAAAGGTTAGTTGATATTTAACATTATACCTTAATATATATCTTAATTGTGCTCTATATCACGATTCGGGAAAACCTCTTGCTAATCATGTGTCCTATGCCCGTTGTTATTTGATGCTGGCATGGGCTCACAATTAATATGTGATGGATGTTTGATGCTCCTTAGGACCTTAGGTATTGCCTAGCATATTACACATACACAAAGCAACACATAGTAATTTATCCTTAAAAACTAAGGGAAAAAAAAAAAAGGAACAAGTTATTACTGTATTCCTGTCTGGGTTCCTGCAGTCATATGCCTGTAGCCAAGCAACAAGTGCTGTTATCATTCCTTTTTATCATCCACTTCCCATTGAAAGAGAAGGATAAATTCAATCATGCCTGTCTTTCCTTTGTGTAGGCGTTGTTTGAGGAGGCAATCTGCTAGGTTTAAATCTCATGAGAGGGAGCCCGCCGAGATGTTATTCGAGATAGAAGATGCAAAATATTCAGTCAGTCAGTCACTCGACAATCCTATACATGAAGATGGCGTTCAACTAAATTCATCTATCAGAAAGAAAGAGGAAGGGGAAATGTCTACACAAAGAAATGAAGGACAAGTATCACAAAGGTCTTCAATTGGAAGACCATTGCGGAAAGCTGCTGAGAAAGTTCAATCCTACAAGGAAGCTCCTATCAAAATTAAAATGCGCAGGGCAGGGTGATCAAAATCTGTTCTATTCTAGTCCCCCTTCATGCCAGTGAGTTGAACAAGAGTTTGTAGGAACTAGCACCATCATCATATATATTTCCACATCTTTCTTTGTCCATGTAAGTTGTTGTATGGTTGTTTTTGGAAGTGTTATTTCACATTGTTGTGATTATCTGTTATGTTATTTTTCTTGTAAAATTTGTATATCCAAACGAGAAAGTTATGATGATTGTTGTATTTATTTAATATGGTTAATGCTTTTCTTTTGTCACTGTTCAATGCAACTAAATTCTTAAGTTCTTCCAAATTGCATCATATAAGACAGAATCCTAACTGTGCATGCTTACAAGCTTCCAGCCTCATGAGTAGGCAGTAGAAGGATGAGCTCTAAAAAGTCAAGGGACATTGATCATCTGAAGCTGTGTATAGGCATTAAAATACCAAGAAACGCTAGAAGCGATATTTTTATTTTACAACTACCTTACAATATTGATGCGACGGTCTTATCAAATCTTTGGATCAGTCGTTGCTTTACAAAAAATCAATGGCTAGTTGAAACTGTTGCATTAATATTATAAAATAATTATGTGATAAAAATATAATATTACTGTAAATTACTAAGTCACAACTATCTACCGGGTTCCAAAAGTGCAGGAATTTTCCAACTAACCCAAGATATTTATCCAATTTGGTCGTGCTAAAGGTCCAGCCCATTTGGTTTTGCTAAAGGATGTGCAACAATGTCTTATGAGCCATATTTATCCTATTAGGTTTTTTTTTCTTCTTCTTCTTCTTTTTACTGTATTCTACCTGATAGATTTCTTCATATTTTAACCATTAATTTAGAATTTAATGGTTGATATCTTACCATATTAGCACTTACTACCTTTTTTTTTTTTTTTTGGGACATGTCCATACAAAATAAGGGGAGAAGGGATTCGAACTAATAACCTCCGATTAGTTACTATTTGAAGACAACACTTAAGGTGATAATAATGGATTGACATCTCCAATAATTTTAACATATCGAGAGAGCCTATACGGAAACCATCTACTTGACTAAGTGACTAAGCAACCAAAATTTTATTTGAACACGTGAATTTCATGTGAGCTCTCTCACAATATATTGTTCAAATAATTTGGATAGCAAATTACTGGGATCACAATCCGATAACAAAAGCTAAGTTGTTAAGAGCAATAACAGTTAAAATGAAAAAAATCTCAACCATTAAATTTCAAATCAATGGTCAAGTTACTAGCAAATAGCAATTGCATCAATCATATCATATATGTATGAAAAATCAAAGTGTTTAGAGATTTTTTTTTCAAGAGTTGTCTTCTGGTTTTGGTGGAGACCGTGAGAGGATGAGTTGTTTTCTGGACTGGCAGAGGAATTGTAGAGTCATGTGAGATAGTGGTGAGTGGTGAAGACTGCAAAATCTTCAATGCTAAAATGCTTTCAATAATACCCACTTTTCTTCACCCAACGTGCTTTGCATACTACTCTTGTATAAAAAAAGTAAGAAAGCGTGTGGGGGCCATTCTTTGCTTGGAGTCTTCTCTCTCTTTTTTTTTTCTTTTTTTTTTGTTTTTTATATATTTTAATTACAATGCATCATCTAAAAATTATTATATCCCTAAAGCGGAAATCATGCATACCCAATATTTCAACAATCTCATATTAAAAGTATGTTTAAAATTGTGTTTGAGAAATAAGAGTTTTTAAATTAAAAAGTGTTTTTTAGTTTTGACACTTTTTAATTTTTTTGAACCCTTAAAAGTACTTTTAATTTTTTTACCAAACGAGTATTTTTTTCTTCAAATAAACTTTTTGAGTGTTAAATGCACTTTTAGATCCCTCAAATATAATCCCAAATAAACCCTAAAAACAATTGGAATCATAACAATTAGCTGTACAAATAGAGTAACTTTTACCAAAAGAATATTTTGACCATTTTTTTTGCTATTTGGATCTTTAAAAGCCATTTCAATTTTTATTTACTGCTAGTGGTATAAGAGAGTTTATGTAAAACCTAGCTATCCAAATAGAAGAATTGAGCGACTTACATATTTTTAAAAGGGTAAAATTGTCATTTCATTTCTCTTTCTTTTTTTTCTTTTTTTAAGACAGTTTTACTCTTATAAACTAAAGGACGGGGGTGGATTCTTGTCAAATTTATTTAGGCAACCAAAACTCTATCCCGCTAATAATTTAGACCCTAGGCTACCCTATATCTGGTTGATGGACAAGTGAATCAAGTATCAGATTTCACCTGCATTTAAAAAACAGGCTGGTTATTTTTGGCGAGTCCCGTGAGGTATCAGACATGGCGTCCCCACACAACTCCAACTCCAACAGCCAAACATCATTTTTGGTAAAGATACAGAAGACACCAGTGGGCCACGTGGCACAATCCAACTAACTCTAACTACCAATCACAACCCTCACATGCGAAGGGGGGGAGAGTAATAGGACAAAAGGGGCCGTCATTTTTATCTACTTGGAGACCCCGAAACCGCGTGAGATCCCGGTTTCGACCTTGGTAATTTTTTTTTTTTATTTTTTTTTTTTAAAAAAAAAAGAGAAAAAACAATAGTGATTTGAAAGGAAGTGATTATTTCACTTCAAATTTGGTAATTATGCTTAAACTTTATAGGATTCAATTTATTTTTTTATTGAATATTAAAAATTAAATCTATTTTTTTAAAAAACAAAAACAAAAAAAACTACATAATAAGAACAGTTCAAACAATAGTACAGTCCTGTTTGAACGAGTGAGACAACAATAAATTTAGGGTTTCTTTTACAGTTTTAAGTCATTTCATGATGTTCTAAGGGTTATTTCCGTCCTAAGTTATCACTAGGGTTTAGTAGCATTTTATGACCATTTGTTGTTTACTATTCTTCAAGATGCGTTTGACGTTATGATTTCATAAACAAAAAAATGTGATTTAAAAACGCATAAATCTTTTAAAAACGTATGATTTTAAAAGTTAAACTGCGATTTAAAATGTCAAACCGCGATTTTGTCAAATACTTAACTAAATTTTAAAATTTACGTTACTTTTTAAAATTGTAAACTCAAATAGACCGTAAAACAAACAAAAAAAATTGTTGCGATTGTTGTAATGGGAATGTTCGCACACAATGATTTCGGCAAAATAATATAAAATAATTAAACAAAACCTAGAGGACCGCTTGGGATTCCAAAGATCCTATAGAATAATTATATGATTTGAGATGGAATTGACGACCCACCTAAAGAGTAAAGACCCCTAACTATTCTATTCTATTCTATTCTATTTTCTTGTTCTAGTTTTACTTGTGTTTTTCTGGGCCCCACGCGGTTTAAACAAAGTTGTCATCCATTGTTTATTTTTTTATTTTTTAAAATTTTTATTTTTTTCTGGGTTTGCGCCGACAAGAAGTAGCCGTTAGGACCCACCTTTTTTTTTTTTTTTTTTTGGTTGAAGACTTTGTAACTCGTCCAATTCAAACTCAATCTACCTATATTCGAACCTGATGTAACCCCAACTATATAATAGAAATAGAGAATGTTTAAAGGATCATTTTTATTTTTATTTAATTAAAAAATTAAGATTTGGAGAATCTTGTATAGCATCTATAATCTTACAATTTGTAGGCTTGCTTTGATAGAAAAAAAATAATATTACTTCTTGTATCTTTCTTGAGGGAGTCGGTTTTAAGATATGTTGATAGTGTTATCCACACGCTATTCTAATTGATAAGATGTGATTAAAATTTAAAATCCTACCTCGCTCCAAATAAACAAGGGGAGGATGATTTTGATGTGTTCTCCAGACATTTGCATAGCATGTTTGTTAAAATTGTTGTTTTTGTCTTTTATTTATATTCTGAAAGATAAATTTTTTTTAAAAAAAACAGTTTCTACCTTTATGTCGTACCAGAACAATTTCTTTCAAACAACAAATTAAATAAATCTGACAATGATAAGCGCTTGCAACAATGCATACCCTATTTGTCTTGTTAAATGCTTCTAAAATTTCGTGTTTGATTTAAAGATTAATGGAAAGCTATACTTAGAGCACTAACAACTGCTATCCTATAATTGTTTCCTAAACATTGGGTACGATAGAGTGCTACCCAATGTGGAGGGAAGCAATTNTTGAGAAATACCGTAGCAACTCTTAAGGGTTGACTAAAGTAGAGAATCTGATGTGAATAAGTTTTTGTTAATTTTTTTAAAATTTTTTCTAAACATAAATAAGATAACGACATATAAAACATCTATCAAGTAGTATTCTAAAACAGCCATCTGAATAGGGGAATTGAGCCACTTACTTATTTTTAAAAGGGTAAAATTGTCGTTTCATTCTTCTTTCTTCTTTTTTTTTTTAAGACAATTAAACTCTTATAAACTAAAGAACGGAGGAGGATTCTTCTTGAATATATTTAGGCAACCAAAATAATATAGACTCTAGGCTACCCTATATCTGGGTGTGATGGACAAGTGAATCAAGTATCAGATTTCACCTGCATTTAAAAAAAGGCTGGATATTTTTGGCGAGTCCCGTGAGGTATCAGACATGGCGTCCCCACGCAACTCCAACTCCAACAGCCAAACATCATTTTTGGTAAAGATACAGAAGACACCAGTGGGCCACGTGGCACAATCCAACTAACTCTAACTAACAATCACAACCCTCACATGCGAAGGGGGGGAGAGTAATAGGACAAAAGGGGCCGTCATTTTTATCTACTTGGAGACCCCGAAACCGCGTGAGATCCCGGTTTCGACCTTGGTAATTTCTTTTTTTATTTTTATTTTTTTTTTTTAAAAAAAGAAAAAACAATAGTGATTTGAAAGGAAGTGATTATTTCACTTCAAATTTGGTAATTATGGTTAAACTTTATAGGATTCAATTTATTTTTTTATTGAATATTAAAAATTAAATCTATTTTAAAAAATTTAAAAAAAAACTACAGAATAAGAACAGTTCGAGCAATAGTACAGGCCTGTTTGAACGAGTGCGACAACAATTAATTTAGGGTTTCTTTTACAGTTTTAAGTCATTTCATGATGTTTTAAGGGTTATTTCCGTCCTAAGTTATCACTAGGGTTTCGTTTATGCTTTGGGCTTGTTATTAATAATCTTTTGTCATTGAATAAAATTTATCAAAAAAGTTTCTCTATATCTTCTGGTGGATTCCAAATCTTTTGCTGGTGGATTCTAAAACCCTTGGAGTTAACATGTTTAACACTAGAGCCCACACCTTCCAACTGCGTCAATTGGTATCAAAGCGAGAATTTAACTGCTAAATGTCTAATTACGAAGGCGAAGGAAGATTTGTTGTAGTTTTTTTTTTTTTTTTTTTTTTGGGCGCCTAAGCCTAATCCAATTTTATATGCATATAAGCCAACCAGCAAGGAAGAAGGCACGCGTTTATTCTATCCTAAAAGAGTAATGCTACGTATTATGATCCTATTTGAAATTGTGTTAATGACTTTTAAAAGTATTTATAGAATACGTTTTTGGTTAGAAAATATATATTGGTTTGAAACTTTTTTTTCTAAGGCTAATAACCAGTGGCAATGTTCATCCGGCATTAAATCAACCTCTATATATATATAAGGCTAATAAACAGTGTCTATCAACATTTAAAACGAGTGTAGCATGTAACATGATTCATCTTGAAATTGAATTACACTGACCAAGAAACATGTAAATCAATTTGAGAATTCTACTTATTAATGTGGTATGTGTTCATTTGGCAAAACGTTTTCAATAATAATTTTTTTTTTTGCTGTAATGTGACATAAAAGTGAATAAATATGCTTTGGGCTTGTTTTTAATAATCTTTTGTCATTGAATAAAATTTATCAAAAGAGTTTCTCTATATCTTCTGGTGGATTTCAAATTTTTTGCTGGTGGATTCTAAAACCCTCGGAGTTAACATGTTTAACTCTGGAGCCCACACTTTCCGACTACGTCAATTGGTATCAAAGCGAGAATTTACCTAGCTAAATGTCTAATTACAAAGGCGAAGGAAGATTTGTTGTAATTTTATTTTATTTTATTTTTTTTTTGGCGCCTAAGCCTAATCCAATTTTATATGCATATAACCCAACCAGCAAGGAAGAAGGCACACGTTTATTCTATCCTAAAAGAGTAATGCTACGTATTATAGCCCTATTTGAAATTGTGTTAAAGACTATTAAAAGTAATTTTAGTATACGTTTTTAGTTAAAATATATATATATTGGTTTGAAACTTTTTCTCTAATAAGAGAGCTTAAAATTACTTTTTGAGAGAAGCTTGAAAATAACGATTTTTCTATACACAAAAGCTCTATTTTTAACACAATTTCAGATAGACTACACCCCATTCCACTCTCATTCCATTGAGTTGATGTGACAATGTTCATCGAACATTGAATCAACCCATATATATATATATAAAGGCTAATAGACCGTGTTTATCAACATTTAAAACGAGTGTATAACATGATCCATCTTCAAACTGAAATATACTGACCAAGAAACATGTAAATTAATTTGAGAATTCTACTTATTAATGTGGCATGCGTTCATTTGGCAAAACGTTTTCAATAATATATATATTGGCTATAATGTAACATAAAAGTGACTAAATATGTGTTGAGTAGCATTTTATGACCGTTTGTTGTTTACTATTGTTCAGGATGCGTTTGGTATTACGATTTCATAAACAAAAAAAATGTAATTTAAAAACGCATAAATCTTTTAAAAATGTACAATTTTAAAAGTTAAACTGCAATTTAAAATATCAAACCGCAATTTTGTCAAACGCTTAACTGAGTTTTAAAATTTACGTTACTTTTTAAAATCCTAAACCTAAATGGATTATAAAACAAACAAAAGATATTGTTGCAATTGTTGTAATGGGAATGTTCGTACACAATGATTTCGGAAAAATAATATAAAATAATTAAACAAAACCTAGAACCGCTTGGGATTCCAAAGATCCTATAGAATAATTATATGATTTGAGATGGAATTGACGACCCACCTAAAGAGTAAAGACCCCTAACTATTCTATTCTATTCTATTTTCTTGTTCTAGTTTTACTTGTGTTTTTCTGGGCCCCACGCGGTTTAAACAAAGTTGTCATCCATTGTTTATTTTTTTATTTTTTAAAATTTTTATTTTTTTCTGGGTTTGCGCCGACAAGAAGTAGCCGTTAGGACCCACCTTTTTTTTTTTTTTTTTTGGGTTGAAGACTTTGTAACTCGTCCAATTCAAACTCAATCTACCTATATTCGAACCTGATGTAACCCCAACTATATAATAGAAATAGAGAATGTTTAAAGGATCATTTTTATTTTTATTTAATTAAAAAATTAAGATTTGGAGAATCTTGTATAGCATCTATAATCTTACAATTTGTAGGCTTGCTTTGATAGAAAAAAAATAATATTACTTCTTGTATCTTTCTTGAGGGAGTCGGTTTTAAGATATGTTGATAGTGTTATCCACACGCTATTCTAATTGATAAGATGTGATTAAAATTTAAAATCCTACCTCGCTCCAAATAAACAAGGGGAGGATGATTTTGATGTGTTCTCCAGACATTTGCATAGCATGTTTGTTAAAATTGTTGTTTTTGTCTTTTATTTATATTCTGAAAGATAAATTTTTTTTAAAAAAAACAGTTTCTACCTTTATGTCGTACCAGAACAATTTCTTTCAAACAACAAATTAAATAAATCTGACAATGATAAGCGCTTGCAACAATGCATACCCTATTTGTCTTGTTAAATGCTTCTAAAATTTCGTGTTTGATTTAAAGATTAATGGAAAGCTATACTTAGAGCACTAACAACTGCTATCCTATAATTGTTTCCTAAACATTGGGTACAATAGAGTGCTACCCAATGTGGAGGGAAGCAATTTCCTATCCATTATTTTAACGCAAATTATTTATCTCTTATTTTTCATCTCTGCTCTCTTTTATCTTTCATTGGGAACTGTGTTTGAATTTTGTAAAAAATATGTACATAGATAGAGAACTTATATTTTGTAAAGAAAGAGTATTATTGGTATGAGGAAAGGTAATGAAAACTATTGTAGAGTATATTTAGATAGATAAACAAAAAGTAATTTGATTTTATACATTTAAAAAAAAAAATCGAAAGTAAGTTGCTCTAAAAGCTCTTATCTCTCTCCAATTATTACTTAATTTGCAATATTTCTCAAATTTTAAAAAGTTTTAACGTCTCTCCAAACTCCGTGGTCTTTCCACTTAACTCTCTTATGTTATGATTTTTCATTAAATCCGACAAAAAATAAGCCATGTACGGTGCATGTGACTTAAAATATCAATTATATCCCTTCATTGGCCATGGAGAGACCCATTACGTTTATTTTTAAAAAATAACAAAAAAACAAAAACAAAAACAAAATTTATATGATATCGGGATATTATTATCATTTTGAGTCACGTGCATCACAGATGTCCTATTTTTTCATTGGATTTAAGAGAAAATCTTAATTGAGGGGCCGGCTAAGTGAAGGGACTATGTATATAATTTGGGAAGACTTTACAACGATTTAAAGTTTGAGAAAACATTACTAACTTAGATGATAATTTAAGAAGGATAATTAATCAATAAGCATCTTTGCCTGAAAAAGTATAGGAGTCAAAGTAAAAAAAAAACACACACACAAAGTGAGCTAGGTTAGAAGGGTGTTTCTTTACTAAACATATTTTACCTTTGATAGAAATGATTCCCTTAACCGCCCCAAAAAGCAAGTCGTTAATTCCTTTCAAGAACCCTGTGTTTCTTTACCGACCTCATTGTAACTTTAGAATGCTTTTGAGGCAAAAAGTCCTATTATAGTTAACTCCCTTTATAAACAAGCCACTTTCCAACCAATGGCCTCAGATGCTACACCATATATAGTTATATACACACACAATAACCATTGCTTTATTTAAGCGGTAAAAAAAAAAAAAAAAAAAAAAAAGAGAGAGAGAAAAGAATAAAGATTGACGATACTCTTCACACCTCATTTACGACATCAATTTAACACCGACTAACGCAAGCATGTCAATTACTTAAAATACGACATGTCAATCGAGATAAAATGAGTGTACTAAACAAGCCTACGTGAAGATAATTAGCATTACATTGGTTTAAAAACATAGAGTAATTATCACACTTATAATTTTTACCAAAATTAATGTGGAATGTCTTAAATGATTTCACATGATGTCAGTCACTTGAAACACGTTACATAGATCTAAATGGGAGACATTTAATGCATAAATCGATGAGTGAAGCAGCTAGCTAGTTCAGGTGAAAATTATATATTGCAATGAGGACCTAAAATATTGAAACCTTAATTGATACATGTTTTTGGGAATTTGGACATTAATATTGCAACCATAGTGGAGCCTCTGTAGGCTTAGAAAGAATTGTGCTGACCATGTTCCCAACCAGATCATAGTCTTTGCTGCATGTTTTGATTGAGAGGGCATCAAAGATACGATAATGTGGGGTCCAACTCTTAGAATGATAGAATGGGTCCTACCAAAAGTTTATGATGCCTGCATATATAGTGAGTATTTATTTTTATTTAATGTATTTGATACATTTATAGTGTAATAATATGTTGGTAAAAGTGGTCTTGCAATGATATTGTCTTGTCTCCTCTTTATGTATATAAGGATGACTTTACTGAGATTGCTACATTCTCCAATGAGCAACTTGATGGATGTCTCATTTTTTATGCATATTTTATCATGTCTTCAAAAGGGTTCTAATTAATTATAATACCTAGTATTAATTATAGCTTAAGTATGATTATTATCATCATAATCATTCTTCAAAAACATGCCGGAAACAAACTAATATTGAAGATATTGAAGATAGTGGACGTTGGAGGCGAAAAAGAAACAAGATACGATGATGCCATTTTCTTTTCTTTCTTTTTTTAAAATATATATATATATATTTGGATAAAAAATTATTTAGCATCATAAATTTATCTATCAAAAAGATTGTCTGATCTAGGATTAATTAAGATCTTCTAATTATTTTAAGATTACTCGATATGGAGTTCTTAACATTTTAATAAATATATATTACCCTAAATGTTTTTATGAGAAACTATAGTTAGTCTCCATGAACTTACACCCAATTTATAATTATCTTTTAATACTTTAAAAATTAACAATTGACCTCCTCAAATTACCACATGTGACTTTCAATTTATCTCATTCGTTAATATTTTTTGTTTAATTGGACGGAAAAGTCAAGTGACTCAAATTATCCATTATACTTTTATAAATAAATAAATAATTGTAGAAAAATACTCACATAGGTCTATGTGAAAGGAGACTCATGTATTAAAAAAAAATCATAAAAGGATAATTATGTGTGTAATTGTATTTTCAATTGTATGATACGAGGCATTTATAATTAACACCCTAGCTATCAAAAGAGAACTAGATTGTTAACGATATATGTGATGCCCCGAAAGTTTGAGATATATATATAATCATTAATCATTTTATAAAACACCTACTAATTTTAATGGCATGGAACATTTTCAGAAAAATTCAAATATCAATTTTGGCTTTCATCTCTTGATCGAATGTTCTCTCATGGATTGCCAAACGTTCACTGAAATCCTAGCATCAAACGTCCCCTGGGGACCAAATTAACGTTCAAGGGAAAAACCCTATAACCGTAGTACGTATAACAATACACCAAATGTTCAAAAATAATACACCGAATGTTCGATGATTTTTTGAAAGCAAATTCAACCTATTAACCACATATTTCACCAATATCAACTCACCAACCCCTATAATCATACCCCCACTCGACCCTTCAGACACCACACCTTCCCGGTACTGCACCCCATTCCAATTCTGAAAGAAGCAGGAATTCTTAGTGAGATAAATGGTTCAAAACCATCCTCTACAACGTAAGATTTTGACCCCATTTCATTTTCATGCTATTAATGATTTGACATGCATCATACAAGTTTTAAACCTTACTTTAATAATTTAATAGAGTTTCTCTTATTTTGAAGAAAATGGCTTTTCTAAAAAGTCATGCACACCATTGATTTTTAAGGTTTGACACGTTAACATGATTTTCCATGTTTATGTGGATTTATTGGTAGAATGGGTTTCCCATCAATTTCTTGAAAGCATTCCCAGCAATATGTACTGATTAGAAACCCTAGCCCCCCACTCCTCCACCCCCACCACAGTGTTTCTCCCTTTCCTTTTATATATCAATCAAGTTGTGTGAAACCTATCAACAACTGCCACGTGTATGTCGGTGAAGCAACCTCAAAATCCCCCAAACAAATGGATAGGCACATATATATATATATAACAGAGGCTTTCTTCAAGTTGAAAATAAGGAACAGGAAATCTAATAGGAGAGTGAGGATGAGACGTGATGCTTCAATTTGCCGCTTCCTTGCTAAAATGCCCTACAGCATCACACATCCACATGCACCCTAGTTGTACGAAAAAAGAATAAAACGCGCCTCGGATGGGACATAAAGGCGCGGCGTGAGGCGGGAGGCGTCCCATCGGATTATTAGCTTGGATTTTTCCCTCCCCTTTTTCGTAACTAGAAAACTAATTATATATAAACAGGGACGATGATGGAATACACACCGTACACGTGTCTCTCTCCTCAGAAAGCATATGCAATTTGTTAACATTTTGAAAGAGTCTTGAATTAGTCAAATGGAAGGCTCCCCGGTTTCCCTTAAGGAGGACTTTATTGTTCAAAAGGGGTCCATCAACTTTCTTTGGGCAAATACTGGTGGGAAAGTTTGGTTACCAGCTCCTTTTTCTGACCAAACCAACTATTTTCCCTTGACTCATCCATACTTGAACACAATCTAGATAGAGAGAGAGAGAGAGAAGGGTTGAAATGGGTAGAAATCTCTCTCTCTCTCTCTCTCTCTAGGGTTCTATAATGGTAGGAGTCTATCAACTGCACATGCAGGCACTCCACAAGTCAAAAATGAGTGCCATTGAGAAGATTATTCATGAGTACATCATTCCCATCTTATATTATTACTACTATGCTTCGTCAAAAAAGACATGCTATACTTGAAAAGTTTCCAACATTTTTCCAATACTTCCAAGAGTACTTGTATTGTTTTCATGGAAGCTTGTATAGATTAAACTTCTTAAGATTATTCTTAATCTATATGGTTGAATTCATTAGCTACATTCGCAAGGTTCTGTTCTAGATTTTTTCCATTCCACGAAGGTGTTGGGAGTTTGTCGGGTTGGCTTTTCCTTATAAGCTTGTATTTTCTTTTTGTTTTTATTTTTGCAATGTCATACGTATATGCCAAAATCATCATCTTCTGTAGCTTTCTTTACATTTACTTTACGTTTTTTTTTAGTAGTAACTGATAAAAAGGTTAATAGAGACTGTCACACAAGCATTGCAAAATAATTACGAGATAAAAATATAATTCAAATACTGTTCTAAATTTGAACTTTGGCCTTATCTTTACTATTTCTGTGAGATGATTTATAATTCTAGAAAAAAAAGAGAGGGGAAGGAAAAAAATAATCCCGGACATTAATTAGTCAATCTCATGTAGTAGTTAGTCCCATGTCCATCGAATAAATAATATATAATTTAATGATTCACAATATTTGAAAAAGTCCATTTTAGAGATTTAAATATATATATTATATTATTTTAGTGGGCCGGATATATGGCCTACATATATATATACAAAAAGGTTGGAAGGAGAGGCCAATTATAGCTATTTTACTTTGACGTAATCATAGGAGCACCAACCCGCAAGGCGCTCTGAGAGGAGCCTAAACGTTGAAAATCGTAGACACTCTCTCAAGATCGATCGAGCCATAGCTTAGTACTTGCCTTATCAGGGCATTAATAAAACTCAAGGTGATGAACACTAATCAGAAAAAGAAATTTTTGTTGTGGGAGTCGAACCCAAACCCTAATACATGCTCAACCTCATAAGAATTTTCTTGGCCTATGTTACTCATATATACTTGTCCTTATCATTATTGTAAGTGTGAAAAGTAGAAAAAAAAAAATGGTTAAAATTTTTTACAATCAGAATGTTTAACCTCTTAAGCTGGAGATGGAGAAGATTGATTGGTTGTCAAGTTGAGGGATTATTCAACGAAGAGAAGAAAATACATGAAACACGAGACGACGATTCCATTTTTTAAGCTAAGAAAACAAAAATTCTCTCCAAATTCCAAGTAAAAGTTAAAAGGATTCTACCTAATACTATTTTGACACGACTTCATATTATAATATATATATTCGATTAATCAACGACTTTTTTTTTTTTTAATTAATTTATTAAAATATCATTCTAAGGAAAGTTCATACATAACCCTCTCTTTTACAAGATTATTGGGCAACTAATTAGCATTCGGCAGCTCTAGGTGCTAGAATAGCCGCATAAATTCAAGTTATTCAACAACTTCTTGATTTTTGGGTAAATTTTAGTACTTCCAAGTGCCCAATCAAATTATATAGGATTCATTCCAGTTCTTTTAAACGGGATAATATCTTGTTAGTTATAGTGGATGGGTATTTTTATCTTTTTACTTTTAAATTGAATAATATCCCGTTACTTATAGTTGAAAGATATTTAAGTTCCATCAAAAAGTAAAAAGACAAGAATATATGCCCCTTCACTATAATTAATTGAATATTATCCAGTTTAGATGAACTAGAAAAGATCATGTTCCTTGGCAATCATCGACCTATTATAATTTAAGTAATACTATTAAGCATGTTGTGAGCGCTATACGATTGTCGTACGACATGAGTTGATTTTTATTATCATATTATTAAATTAGATGACAGTTGTATGCCAATGTATTGAATAACATTAGTTATATACATACATATATATATATATACATATGTATGTATATATATATATATATATATATGAGATTAAACGTTGGGATGATGGCAAATGGTAGATGAAGGAAGAATGAAACAATAAAGGAAGGAAAAATTAAAGGGAGTGATTCAAATTCACTCAATTGCAGGGAGGAAAAATAAACAAGAAAACCTTATTTGGATGTATTGGGAAAGGCAGCCCACGTGTGAGAAAAATCAACGAATTGTAAGAAAACTTTGATTGGTCGAGCTCCAGCAACTCATCTTATGCTGGAAAACTGATCTCAATATATAATAAATAAATAAATAAATAAATAAGAAAAAGGCAAGTCTAATATCATTTGTACATATTAAGACTTTCAGAAGATACGAGGATGCTGCCAACTAAAAAAAAAAAAAAAAAATCAATTTTAGAGTTTATTTCATAATTAAAAAAAAAAATTAATAATAAACACACTCAAATAGCCCCCCCCATAATATGTAGGGTAGGGTTCCTCTATGAAGGAGAACTTCCCTAATGATAGAAATCATTTTGATTGGACAAGGTATAAAGTGCTCATAAGTCTTGTGATTAGAGAACATGGGCTCCTTTGACAATGCTCTATAGGGTAATTGTTCATTTGTTTTAGCAAAAAAAATAAATAAAAATAAACAACTCAAAATGCAGATAACTTAAAAATGTAACTTCATATTTATGTCGTGTTTGGGAATTGGGCCTGATATGCAAGTTCAGCTCATTATTATTAGTACATCGAGATCTCATTGGATAGGCTCGATTGTGATTACCGATCAGATATCACATCTAAACCTGATTACCAGAGAACTGAACACTCAATGCTCAATTGATTGAAGTATGGATTTAGCTTTCAGTGAGTTTGGCTAGCATGGCATTCTATGCCCCGTTCCTGATTGGACCTGTAGTGAATGTGCATCTTTGAACAATCTGCGAAGTCTAAAGAATTTAGGACATCGCCACTCCGCACATGTCATGCAATTGGACCCGAACTCAATAGGCCAGGGGTCCCATTGATACTTAAAAAACGAGTTAAAGTCTTCCCCAACAATCAGGACTCTAAATCGACCTTTCAGTTGATCAAATTTTACGGTTCAAGAGATTTTCAAAGCTCTCCCTACTAGGTTACCAATCAAATAGTTATGGTGGATCATGGGGTTGGACATTCATTCCACTCATTGGATCAGTAACTCAATCTCATTAGTTGAAGTATCAGCAAGTGGAGGGCCAGCATATTTAACTCGCCATCTCTTGAGCTATCAAATTTCCAAAAAAAACATACGTCACATCATAGCAATTTGATCTTGAGCCCCTCTGAGATTACACGTATAGAATACAGGAAGCATCCCCTTATTGACATGTGGCGTTTAGTCACATTTAAGTATCCTAATCTCAAAATTTACGCGATACAGAGATCCACCTCACTCTATGCATTGTGAGTATAAACGTGCAAAAGAAGGGACGACCAAAGATATGAAAATTAAAAAAAATAAAATAAAAAATGCATCCAAAACATTTATTTTTATTTTCATTTAAAATGAAAATCATTTTAACTAAAACATTAGAGAGTCCTTGGCTCCGGCCGAGAATCCATTAACCTTTTTTTTCTATTTCGCAGTTTGTAATCCAAACCTTTTAGACAACACGTCTATCCAACTCAGAATGAAGGTTTGTCAACCCGATCCGTTCTTCTTGGATCAGAAACTATACCAACATGTTGCGTCACAACAAAAAAGTAAAATGCATTCTCTAAAAAGTTTTGTCAAACCAACAGGTAGCATTTTTGAGTTTCAAAAACTATAGCTAGAAAATAAAAAAAGAAGAAAGAAAATCAATAATCATAGGTCCTCTTATGAAAGTGAAATGACAAGGTCGTATTGACTGAAAATTAGAACTAATAAATGGTAAAGGAAAAGAAAATGGGGAAGAAAGAAGAAGTATAAAATGGGCAAAGACTCATGATATATATATATATATATATATATATGAAAACTGTGAGTTAACTCGGAGAGAATCATAGGATTAATCGGTAAGAAAAGAAAAAGCTAAGAGTATCTCTATAGGGTAAAGGTGAGACATAAGGAAACTGGTTGCTTACTCCCGCTTTTATCGCCGATATACGATTCCCCGCGCTTGTTTGTGCACAGGCTCTCGGTAAAAAAAAGAGATGGAGAGAGAGAGAGAGAGAGAGAGAGATAGGATATAGGAATCGGTTTACTAGGCTTTTGGCATTTTGCGCTTTTGTCCAACTCTCCTCCCTTGAGTGAGAAAAAGCAAAGGGAGAAACCAAGAACAGTGACAACAAGTACTTGTTATAAGAACAAGAAAGAGCCACTCAAAAACCCCCACCTCCCCTCCCTCCCTCCCTCCCTCGAACACCCCCCCCATATGCTTGTTTCAATTTCTCAGTCTAATCATAGGAACATGGACAACCAACGCAGTCCTCTTCTTAGCTGGGGGGCTTACTACTTCCAAGGAAAGGTAAATTAAAGGTTTCTTCTTTATTGTGATGTTTTGGTTAATTAATTGTCTGGATTTTAATGGGGTTTTCTTGTTTTTCTGTTTTACAATGCCATTTGAGAGAGAATTTATTCGTGGGTGTTGTCTGTTTTGATCATACAGAGTATGGATGAGCTGAGAAGTACCCTTTTGTACACTTCTTTGGAGCTTGAGCAAACGAGATTGGCAGTTCAAGAGGAGCTTAGGAAGAGGGATGATCAATTACTTAATCTCAAAGATCTGCTTAGCAAAGCCATGAGAGAAAGAGATGAAGCGCAAGAGAAATGTCATAGGCTCCTCCTTGAGAAGCTCCTAATTCAACAACAGCAGCAGCAGCAGCAAACGGGTCCTCTTTCGGGAATTTCTAGCATTGAAGATGAACCCAGAAGAGGAATTGACTCCAACAATGGCTTCTCATCGTCAGATTGTGAGGAGAGCATTGTTTCATCTCCGGTCGTTGAGCCCATTCCACCACCCCAATTACCTCCTCCACCGCCAGAGCTAGTGCCCGAGAAGCCATTGCCTGAAAAAGGTAAGCTTTTGCAGGCAGTGATGCAAGCCGGTCCACTTCTTCAGACTCTCCTTCTGGCCGGACCACTTCCCCAGTGGAGACATCCACCACCACCACTCGAATCCTTTGAGATTCCGCCTGTAACCATCCCTTCACCACCACAACCACCACCACAACTACTCCGGCGAGACATTATAGGTTGCAGCACCCCCATCAACTGTGGCATCAATAGAAAAAGGGTTCTTTGTGACGGCTCTGATTCTCCTACAGAGACCAAATACCAGAGGCTTGTTCTCCAATGACTTACCATTTCAGAGTACTCCCCATATTTTAATTATGTTTGGAATTTAATACTAGTATAGGCTAGCAGTTGTACTGTACAGAGGGTTGTTCTAGAAAAAGAAGCCATCCCAAGATTTTTAACTCATTGGAGAAGAAAAAGAGCTTGCTCTAGGCTGCTTTCTGCCCCGTTTTGGGTGGAGATTTTTCTCTCTTTTTTCTTCAAATTTTTAGTTTTGCCCATGATTTGAAAGGGGTTTGATTTCTCTGAAACTGTTGTGTGATGTAAACTGTTTAACTTTGGTAGTAGCTCAGTGCGTGTGGGTGTATGTGCAAGTGTGTGCGACTGCAAGAAGAGAAAGGGATTACATCAAACATTAAGATGATGGGTGTGGAGTTGTTAGGGTAGGGAGAGGGAGGGTTGGGATTGGTGTGGCCAACAACCAGAAGGTCCTTGGAGCCCTGCTTGTCGGGACGAGTGGATCCCACAAATCAGAATCAAGATCTACTACTGGTGTGATGTATGATTATATTAATGGAAGTATTGATTATTCAAGTCTAATCTCATCTTTCTGGATACCAATTTCCCTCTTCCCTAGTCTATTGACTAACCAAATGAAAGCCTGATCTGCTCCAATTCTGCCTAGTACCCCCTCTGCATGTGCAAAATTCTTTTGGAATGCACTTTTTAATTAATGTTGCAGTTAACACGTCAACGTTGTCTAATTTCATATGTTCCTTTTTTTTTCCTTTTTTTTTTATGCAACTGTCACCTTAAGAAGTAAGGACTTGAAATGAAGTTCATGAAGCATTTCTCAAACTCATGAGGCTTTCAACCATCCATCCAAATCATAGTGTTTCTATTTGCTATTCAGATCCAAGCACAAAGTTGAACCATGTGCGGCAAGAAAATCCAAGCATAATTTTCTTTAACAGATAACATGTTCGGTACTTCGGTTGATGAATTTTCATATTGGAAAAGAACTCGCAGTCACACATACACAATGGCCACAAAGAGAGAACAAAAATATCACAAAAGAAGAACATAAATTAGCCAAACCATAAAAGAGAGATACAAAAAGGAGGTTTTTTTTGGTTTTTTTTTTTAACCTCCCCAAGCCTGATTTCCATGGGAGGAGGGAAGCATCCTCCTACCCCTTAACCTTGTACTTGTTCCTCTTCCCCTCCCTTCCAAACCTTTCTGTCTCGTTTGAGGCTTTACCCTCCTCTTTTGACACTCTATTTTTCGCCTTGCCGCCTCCTCTACTCGGCCACGTCTCATCCCTCTGAATCTGTCTTGGATTTCAAATTTGGCTTTTTCTAAGTTAAATATTTCATATTCAGTTTGCTCCTCCCCCCATTGAGCTTCATCATTGTCATCCCTAACCCACGCGAGGGAAAGTGGATCTCACGTGCCTGCTCGTGGAATCTATGCTCACCCACGTCACGTCCTCGCCATCTCTACAGCTGGTGCTGCTATTTTTTGGGTCTGCTGATTTATTTATGTTTTTTCCTATGTATTTATGTTTTTGTTGTTTCATGCTAGGATTCAAATAGGTTTGAAGGGTCATGCCTCTATCCTACGTCCCTTGCTTTAAGGGTTGTTTTAGGGGTAAGATAAAGTTGAAAGGTCTTGAGACAGACACAACTCACGTTTGTATCTTGTCTAACCACCTTTATTAGTACTCTTTTCTTGGTATTATTGCCAAGAATCTATAGAGCCGCGTCATTCATTTGATGGGTTGCTTTAGGGATAAGATAAAGTTGAAGGGTCTTGACACAGACATACTCATGCGTGTATCTTGTCTAACCACGTTTATTGATACTCTTTTCTTGGTGTTATTGCCAAGAATCCATAGAACCGCGTCATTCATTTGATGCATTCTCTTTTAACTTATGTTTACTCTAATTGTTTTAAGGCTTATTGTTGGGTTGCCCAACCATTCTTTGTTGTTCTTTGTGTTGTACTAAAAAAAAAAAAAAAAAAACTTCACTCACAATTCTTAAATGAATAATGTTATATATAACATTTTTATCTCACAATGCTGATATAATAGTCTCAACTAACCCTAGATTTTTATAACACAAAATGTGTTCTAAGGAGTCATTGTGGTATGCAAAAATAACAAATAAATCTTTATTATCCATTTCCATTCAAAATCTTGATGGATTCCATTAGTATGACATGTGAGATCCAATTATATAATGACACGTGTCACTCATAATAAAAATCTAAAAATCTAAAATCTAAATACCATAAATACCATAGTGAGCTCTCAGAATATATATATATATATATATTTTTTTTTTTGACATGTCCACGCAAGGGTAGGGGGAGGGGAGATTCGAGCTTGTGACCTCCGCTTCATAAGGCGTGGTTCACAGCCGATTGAGCTACCTCTTGGGGACAGCTCTCAGAATATTTGTATACCACTTTTTTTTTTCTTTTTTAATTGGAATTGATCCATCAACATTGTAAAATAGCTATAGGATTAAATGTAGTATTTGGCATTACACTTTCTTTTTTGACATGTCCACACAAGGGAAGGGGGAGAAAGGATTCGAACTAGTGACTTTCGCTTTATGAAGCGTGGCCCACAGCCGATTGAGCTACCCCTTGGGGACCTAGCATTACATTTTTTTTTTTTTTTACATGTCTACACAAGGGAAGGAGGAGAAGAGATTCGAACCAGTAAACTCCGCTTCATAAGGCGTGATACACACCCAATTGAGCTACCCCTTGGAGAACCTAGCATTTGCACAGTCATGAACATACCATGTCATTTAAAATAAAAAACAAAATTTAAAAAAAAAAATAAAAAGAAGCCCTATTGTCATCGCTCAGCTTCTCTCTCCTTTCAACTCCACCCCTCCACCTCACACCGCTTATAACCACCTAATGCAAACATTCTCATTGCCGCTTACAACCACCCCTCCATCTGAGGTAATATTGAAATCCCATTGGCAGATATGGTGTTTGGATACACAGAAAATTTGCCTAGAAAGTGAGAATGTGGAGAAAGCTGAATTGTTGGCACCGCCTTGTTGACCTAAAATCATAAGCGTATCAGTGGGAAAGCTAAAAATGAAATAAGAAAAGAAACGAATTGGAAAAGAAAAACGGCAGCTTGAGAAACTGAAAAAGATAGCTTTCTTTATGGGTGAAAGAGAATTGAATCTATATTTGTAATGAGAGATGTTTTTAAATTAGGTCTCGGAATCATTTGGATTTTCACAAAAATTTTGATATTGTTTGATTGGTTCATTTTGGTGCTTTTTTTTTTTTTTTTTTTTTTTTTGGGTGTGAATTGAAACAATTTTTGGTATGTCATATTCGGTTTGATTGGGTTTTCTTTTATTGGTCTTGATTTGTTACTCTTCTGGTCTAGAATTATAGGGAGTAAATTATAGACATCAACAAACAAACGGAGGTTATAATTGTCGCAATACAATTTATTTCTCTAAAAAAGTAAAAAGCTAGCATGAACCACAAAAACAAGTGTGAAGAGTAATATTATTCCGGTTGAACCACAAAAGCCACTAGGAATGTTAGGCAGAAAACCCAAAAGCCAATGTGAGAGGCGTGTTGTGTAGTCCACACGGCACAGAATGGGGAAAATAAGTTTTCAGGGGTTGGATGTGAGCTCTTGACCCAAGACCTTCCACAACTCTAGAGAAAAAGACAAGACCCACAACCTCTCTGCATCATCATTAGCACTGACATGTACATGTACATGTACATGTACAAGTACATGCACATGTACCTGCCTAAGTGCTTGGGAGTTTTGACAATATACACAACTACCATCTCAATGCCAGCCAGAAAGGCTAGGGTGTCTAAAACATGACCAAACATTCTTTTGACTCATTCCTTGTTCTGTTCAAGAACAAAGAGCTGGCAATGGTGGTCAAATGCGGAGAAGCAACAACTCAACAAAGACCAACCCCACTATTACTATAATGCTCCAACTGTAAATGATTTAGATTCTACGCTAAACCAAGTTTAAAAGGATAAAGAAAAATAATAGAAACATATCATTGGCTTCACTTTATGCAAATTTGGTGTACCCCAACATGTCTGCTCATGACTTACTGTAACTATTATCAGTTTAAAAGCAGAGTCTATAGAAATGTGAAGGAAAATACCAAACGGTGGTAATGTCCGAAATTTTATGCACAAATTGTGATTGTGTTACAGCAGATACAGGAAAAAACTCTACATGATGACAGGCCACTAATTCTGTCACTGCAGGTAGAGAAAAATGTCGTTTAAGGATTCCATAGGAAATCCAAATGAGAGAGTTTTTGGTGTGGATGATGTCATAACTCCTCTACTATGGATCCTACACCACATTAAATGTGCCACGTGTCCAAATATGTTGATTAGGCACAAATCAATTAGGTTGTATGTTTAGATGCCAAAATTTCACATTCCAATATCTCACTCACATGGGGCTGCAAGTTGCAACTGACAAAGCAGCTGACCTTGTACACCAAAAACCATCTCCACAAATCCTCAATCATCTTCATTATCACCTTGATCGTTCGGATGATTGTGCTTTTGAGCATTATACATCTCAGCCACCTATAAATAAGAAATAAATTATTAAAAAAAGAAAAAAAGAAAGAATAAATTAGGGTTCAAACGAATAATTGGAGCATTAATAATTCAGAATTTCCTTTCTTTTTGTTTCCCCCTTTTCCATGTTTATTCTGTAAACATATTAGATTATCAGATAATGAAAATTTTTCATCACCAGCTCAGATGAGGATGACTGCTCTGGAGTCTTATCTTCCCGGATACGAACAAGACGTGGAAATCGGAGAGAAATGCCCTTTTCAAAAACCCATGAAAATTAGATGAAGAAAAAATCAGCTTATTACATTGCATTTATTGTTGATAATCTCAAAATCAAACAAATCCAATCAACCTTATCATGATCCACTATGCCAATTGCAGCACGATAAACAGGGCTAATAGTCAAGTCCGCAGCTTTCACCTCCCAAACCTGGAAAACAATTACACAGCGATGCATGAAAAACTTTTGTAAGTCTACTACATTCATTGTTTTCAACAAGAATTTGAACTCCAAACTGTTGTTTCCAATTGAGGCCAATAATAGGTATCTGGGCAAAAATACTGTAGCAAACTGTTCAGTGTGGATAAAATACTCTATATTCCAGAAAATTATTACACATAAACAGAGAAAGGAAAAGAAAACAATTTGCATGTAGCCGTGTATACATCCCCAGTGTTTCCAATATTCGTAAAGAAAGTGGGGAAAGGCCAAGAGAAAGGTAATAAAATCTTTGTATTGCTCAGGAAAAGAAAGTTCCGTGTGAAATCACAAGAAAATCTGATGTCAGAAAAAATGACATTGGACTCGAGAAGCTCAATTTGCAACTTACAAATATGATATGGGAAACAAAAGCACAAAGACAGCAGTAAAAGGAAAGGTAACAATGAACAAAAAGATAAAATTGTTACCTCAGTGGGTTCAAACCATACATCTGGATTAATTGAATCTGCATACCGAAAATAGGGCTGCATGGAGAAGAATGTTAAACTCAGGAGTAGGATATAGAATTATACCAGAAACCCTAAGTATACACAATTCTTTAGTGGCAACATCAGAAGAAAAGAGAGAACCACAGACCTTTGGTTTAGGAATCACTTTAGAACGGAGACTGGCAGAACGTTCTTCAAGCACTGTTTCAGAAAATCCAGTGCCTGCCCATCATCACATCAAAATATTTGAGCAAATGAACATTGGGTTAAGAGACTCAAAAATCTGTAACCAGCAGCAAACCAGGTAGTCGCTCACCTATTTTACAAATGCTTTGAAATTCTTCATTATTGCTGTCATAACAAGCAAGGAGAAAGGCACCATAGACACCTAGGGAGAAACACAATATCACCATCAATAAAACTGAGGCTTGAAATTAAGATTAAGGCACCAATTGAAGAGGGAAAGAAAGATAGCATAACTCATACATCATACAGAAAGAAAAAACAAATGTAATTGACAGTAAAACCCATGTTTTTTTTTTTACTAATAAAGCCCCCCAAAAAAAGTTGCATTTGCAAGTATAACTTCATTGAAAAAAGCTTCTTTTTTTTTTTTTGTAGTTACCTGTACGCTTCCCACGGCCATGGAAAGCAGCAATAGGTACCAGATCTAGTGAGTCTCCAATACTGCAGATCACGGGCAATAAATAAAAAGATATTCAGAAGTCATAATAAGAAGCAGGATAGGAAGCTGATATGTAAACTTTCTTCATGTAATTTACCCTTACCTATCCATGTAATCTTTCTTCAATTTTAGCCAGTTCAGTGACCGCTTGGAAGGCTCGTATGTAGCATCTCTAGTCAGTGTTTTGATAATTAAACCCTCACAACTGCAAACTAAGATTAATTAATAATATTAAAANTTTTTTGTAGTTACCTGTACGCTTCCCACGGCCGTGGAAAGCAGCAATAGGTACCAGATCTAGTGAGTCTCCAATACTGCAGATCACAGGCAATAAATAAAAAGATATTCAGAAGTCATAATAAGAAGCAGGATAGGAAGCTGATATGTAAACTTTCTTCATGTAATTTACCCTTACCTATCCATGTAATCTTTCTTCAATTTTAGCCAGTTCAGTGACCGCTTGGAAGGCTCGTATGTAGCATCTCTAGTCAGTGTTTTGATAATTAAACCCTCACAACTGCAAACTAAGATTAATTAATAATATTAAAAAGCTCAATTTTAATTTTTTTTTTCTAAATACATAAAATAAAAGGAGAAAAAAAAAAAGAGAAGAAGAAGAAGAAAGAAAGAAAGAAAGAAAGGAAGACAAAATCAGCAAAGGAAATGTGTGCGCATACTTATATAAAACATCCTGGGAGTAAGAACGATTCAACCCATTAAAGCAAGCAAGTTATGTCTATGTATTCAGGTAATTGATCATTAGTGAAATGTACTCGAGTTGCTTTATTGATGTGATTCAATGGCAACATGAACACATCGACATACTTGAATAATATTATCTAAATGATATATCAAGTTCATCTCCACTTGCCCACCCGAATCATGACTGAGTACCTTGAATCAACAGAGGCATCAAGAAATTTCTGTATTTCCTCGAGATCATTTGATGTTATTGCAGTTGCAAACTGGAGAAATCCACTTTCTTCGTCAAAAGAGTCGTAAAGGTGCTGCACAAAGTGACAGGCCCACAGATAGGATTATATTACTATGTTCTACCTCAAATGCATAACACAAAATCCAGACTTTGGGGAAAATTAGCAAATAAAAATTAGACAAGCTCAGAGTTATGCAGAAGATTTAGTGCTGTTAACTTCATTTTTGAAAATCAGATCTCCTTACTAGAATATGGCACTCCTGCATTTGATAAGTTTAGTCAGAGGATCACCTTAATTAAAAGATCATATTTACATAACAATTTGATAGAATTAAAAGTGCGCAGGTAACTTTCAGACTCCTGTCTCTCCTCAAGCATCAATGCCAACATTACAACTCTATAGCCTTCTTGAGCATAATTGATTCTTGAAGTTGTTCAGCAGATTAATTACATCACTATTAAGATCCTCATCTATGTTGCTCAGACTCAGGTACAGGTGTTGGGTGTACGTACATGCCTATATATATATATTTTTTTAAATAGCCTATATAGTATAAAACTTTTTTTTTTTATGAATAGCTTATATAGTATAAAACTTATTAAATAGTTTATATATTATAAATAGTATTTATGCTTATATAGTATGTAGCATAAATACTAAATATATATAGTTAAAGTACTAATAATGTAGTCATATAGTGTATAACTAATTATAGTTAATTAGTGTATTGTGTGCATTAAACTAAGTAATTTTTTTTTTTCTTTTTTTAAGTTTGCATTAGCCAAACCGGGCGAGCTTGGCTCGGCTCACCCAGCTCAGTAGGCGAGCTCAAGCTCTGGCTTGCACAAGGAATTTTCCTTGGCGAACCAACCCAAGCTTAAATTTTGGAGCTCAAGCTCGTGAAAATTTTAAATGAACTGAGCTTGGACAGCCATGGCTCGCCCGAGCTCGGCTTGTTTACAGCCCTAATAGTGGTAGAAGGGCATTTGGGCCAACTTTCAAAACTCACCTCTAGCTATGTCAGTACAAAGGAAACCAACGATGATTTCGAGGAAAATTTGGACAAGTGCAGCTGGAGGCAATTGTTTGTTTTACTTAAAACAGTTATTGAGCATTGCTTAGAATGCTTAGAGGTGGGCCAGGAATTAAATGCACTTGAGACTAAGGCAGGCCATGTGAAGGCATGTGAGCCGAGGCCCACATGCCTAAGGGTAAGGCCTTGCTCATACCTTCTTATTTGTGTGATTTAACTATGGGCCCAAAAGTTCATAGGCCCACAAGAGCAAAGCTTATAAAGCCTAGGCTTTCAAAAGGGGGCGTCCTCTCTTTGGGGTGTGGAGACTGGAGCAAGCCCAAGACGAAACTAATTATACTGTTCAAAGGGGCTAAATCCCATTTTTGAAGAGAGGGTCCAATCTCCCACTGGCCATGGTGCGTTTATTTTTATCCCAACTATGGTGGCCAACCTGCCAATTCACAGGATTCAATTAATCATCTGCCTAGGCCCAAGAAAAGTTACAATTGGATCATTAAATGGGACATTTGGGGTTCTCGATTGTGCAAAGGAACGGGCCTAAGCACCCCCTCAACCATGATAGCTAGCAACTAAAATGAACTGACGCCTTCCCACGCCATCAATTCTGATAGATCTAGTGGTGAAAGGCAAGGGAGTCAAGTCTGGTTGTGCAGGGATGTTTCACCAATAACTTCAAACTCCTTTCTGTCATCGGTAGTTCCCTCAATCTTCCAATTGACGGTGCTTTCTTCTGACAAAGCTCCAATTAGTCCCTTAGACGTCGCGGATAAGGCCTCCAATAGAGGTGGTGAGGCTTCTATCTAGTGGGCAGTTTGATAGGCTGATGGTTCTGGGTTCTTCTCCAAACGGTGCTCCCAATAACGATAAGAAAGTCACATCTTCTGTCAAAGCTGAAGGGACCGTGGGATCTCTTAGGGTTGAGGATTAGGCACTAGATCTTATAGAGATGGGAGGAGGATTGTGGCCCCAAGTCTGAATCATGGGGCATTCTTTCCTCAGTTCAGGAAGAGCTTGGGTGACATTTTGGAGAAGGAGCAGGAGATCAAGCAAACTCCCCCTCTAGCAGGCAATGATTCAGGTTTAGTTGTGGCCAGAGGCAATGGGGTCAAGACGACCTCGTCTTTGAGCTTGGTTCTTCATCACAAGGGTCGACGTCAACCTTTGAACATTCATCCACTTGCAGTAATTGAAGAGCAATTTGTGCCCAGTGTAGAGGCCTTCGACTGGGTGGTTCAAACAATCAAGAGTTCTTGTCATGTTGTGGGGATGTCTTGTGAGCTGATGACGTTGTTAACAGCCATTGAAGAGAGCAAAACTTAGAATGGAAACGAGTAACTCATTCAGACCACTATTCAGGTCAGTGAATAGAAGGGAGAATTGAAGAGGTTAGATTGTTCGGCAAACTATGATAGTTATGGAGGCCAGTGTAGTAGAGTAGAGAAAAAGGCAAGGATAGGTGTTCTAGGTTTTCTTTATGAAGCCAATGATTTTGACATGGAATGTGAGAGGTTTGAATGAAGGGGATAGAAGGCCAATAATAAGGAATCTTCTTAGAGACTCGAAGGTGGATATTGTCTGCTTGCAAGAAACTAAATTAAAGTGTCAAGGGTTGTTGTGCGCAATTTATGCGTTTGTATTCATGTGGATTGGTGGTGCCTAGGTTCTAAAGGGGCTTCTAGCAGGATCTTGTTATGGGGATAGGCGGGGGTGATGGAAAAAATTGAGTGTGTGAAGGCATTCTTTGTTGCTTGTTCATTTAAAAATGTCAAAGATAACTTTGAGTGGGCTTTAGCCACTGATTATGGTCCTAATGTTGACAGTGATATAAGATTGCTATGGGATAAATTGGTTGGGACAATGAGTTGGTGGAATATTTCGTTGAGTATTGGGGGCGATTACCGATTAAACATCAATCGCTTCCAAAGTGAGCGTTTTAGTGGTGTCATGGCATCCCCAGCTATGTTGGATATCTCTAAGTTCATTTTTGGACTAGGGCTATGAACATTCCTCTTGTCGATGAGATCCTCCGCTGTGGTCCAAAACTGGCAGGTTTCTTCTTTCTCCTAACTAGGAAGGCCATTTCCTAATGCTTCTAAAAAACGGTTCCCTCGAGTTTTATCGGACCACTTTCCTTTATTGTTTGATTATAATGTTGACATTAGAAGGGTCTTTTAAGCTTGAGAATATGTGGCTAAAGTTTTGAGGTTTTTGTGGAGAAGGTGGAACAGCGGTAGTCATCTTAAAATTTTAAAGGATTCCCTAGCTTTGTTTTGGCGAAGAAATTAATAGCTTTGAAGCTTGATTTGGACAAATGGAATGAGGAAGTGTCTGGCATTGTCAAGAAGCGGAAGAAGGCTCATCTGATTGAACTTCAAGGTATAGATGTTAATGTAGAAGAAAGATCTCTTTGGCTGAGATTGCTAGTGAATTGGAAAGGACGTCTCTCTTGCAAGAAGGGAGTTGGAGACAAAAAAACATAAATTGAGGACTCTTTGGCTGAGAGAGGAGATGGGAATACTAAGTTTCCACCGTGTGGAAATTCCTATAGAAGGAACAACATCGTGGAATCCTTAGTGATCAATTTTGCAATTCTAGACTCGTCTTTATTCAAAACAATTCAATTGGAGGCTGAAGCTGGATGGTCATGCCTTTAACTCTGTTGATGATGACAAGGCTTAACGACANAGCGTTTTAGTGGTGTCATGGCATCCCCAGCTATGTTGGATATCTCTAAGTTCATTTTTGGACTAGGGCTATGAACATTCCTCTTGTCGATGAGATCCTCCGCTGTGGTCCAAAACTGACAGGTTTCTTCTTTCTCCTAACTAGGAAGGCCATTTCCTAATGCTTCTAAAAAACAGTTCCCTAGAGTTTTATCGAACCACTTTCCTTTATAAATTGAGGACTCTTTGGCTGAGAGAGGAGATGGGAATACTAAGTTTAAGCCGTGTGGAAATTCCTATAGAAGGAACGACATCGTGGAATCCTTAGTGATCAATTTTGCAATTCTAGACTCGTCTTTATTCAAAACAATTCAATTGGAGGCTGAAGCTGGATGGTCATGCCTTTAACTCTGTTGATGATGACAAGGCTTAACGACAGTAAGGCACCAAGTCCTGATGGTTTTTCCTTGGCTTTTTTCCACTCTTGTTGAGAGATTCTAAAAGTAACGAATTTTTTTCATGAGTTCCATGCTCAGGATAAGTTTGAAAGAAGTCTCAACGCCTCTTTTATTTCTCTTATTCCCAAGAAAGCAAGGGTGGTGGTGTTAAAGACTATTACCCTATTAGTCTTGTGAGTAGTGTCTATAAAATTATCTATAAAGTCCTAGCGAATAGGCTAAAAGTGATGTTGGAAAAGGCTACATCTAGGTCTCTAAATTCTTTTACCAGGGGTAGACAGATTTTGGACTCAATCCTTATCGCAAATGAATGTCTCGCTAGTATAATTAGATCAAGGGTTCCAAGATGCTTTGTAAACTAGAAGGCTTACGAACATGTAAATTGGGAATTCATATTGTATCTGTTGAGGATAAGTGGTTTCGGGGAAAGACAGCGCAGATAGATCGCTCATTACATCTCTATAGTGTGATTCTTTGTTTTCGTTAATGGAACTCCTTCCGGCTTCTCTAATAGCCCCTAAGGCCTAATAGAGGGATCCTCTATCCCTCTATTGTTTGTTGTTTTCATGGAAGCATTGAGTAGAATAGTCTACCATTGTGGATGGAGGTCTTTTATTAGGCCTTTTCAGTGGAATCTAAGGATCATGTTGAGCTTCTTGTGTCCCATCTCTTATTCACAAATGACATGCTAATTTTTTGTGAGCCCAATCTTGATTATCTCTGCAATTACACTACTTTTTCTTATGCTTTGATGCTGTATCGGGGTTAAAAATTAACCTGGCTAAATCAGAATTAGTCCTCGTAGGTGCCTTGGAACATGTTGGAGGCTTGGCTGGTATCCTTCATTGTAGGGTGTCCTATTTGCCTATGAAGTACCTAGGCCTGCTGGTAGGAGCTTCATTTAAGGAAAAATCTGTTTTGAATGGCATTATCAAAAAGATGGAACATTGTTTGGCAGGTTGGAAACGACTTAATTTGTAAAAGGGTGATAGGATTACTATTTTCCCCATCCCAGCTAGTGTTGCTAACTGTATTAAAAAAATTAAGCAAGATTTTCTGTAGAGCAAAGTAGGTGAGGGGTTTAAATTACATCTAGTCAGTTAGTCCAAGACTTGTACTCCGATTTCCTCAGGAGGTTTGGTGGTTAGAAATCTGATTTTATTTTAACCAAGGAATGGGGGTGTGGAAAAACATTAGGAGGGGATGGGAAAATTTTCTAGATTTGTGAAATATGAGATGGAAGATGGGCTTAAGATTTGGTTATGGCATTACGTCTAGTGTGGAGATCAAACCCTAAAGCTTTACTGGTGGTGTATACTATCGCCTATTTCAAGGAAGCCTCAGTGGCAGACCATATGATGGTTGCAAACGACATCTATTAGCAGAATATCACATTCATTAGACTCGTACATGATTGGGCTGTCACCTCGTTCTTCAACCTCTTGTACTTTATCTGGTTGAACCGAGAGGGTGAGAATAGAATCTGTTGGCTCCCTTCCAAGAGGCAGATCATGTGCTTAGCCCCCTACTGGTTTCTCTTTCCCTTGGAAGAGCATAGGGAAAAATTAAGGCGCCTACAAAAGTGGTTTTCTTAGCATGGACAATACCATTTGAGAGGATCATGACCTTGGATAATCTAAGAGACACATAATAGTGATGGATAGGTGTTGCATGTGCAAGAACAGTGGGAAATGCATCGATCATCTTTTGCTCCATTGCGGAGTTGCTAGAGAATTGTGGTACCAGCTTTCCATCTTTTCGGGATAAAGTGGGTAATGATGCCCAATTGGGTGGTGAAGTTATTGGTTAGTCGGAGATGCCAGTTTGGCAGTCATCATAACTTAGAAGCACGGAGGATGCCTCCCTATTGCATGATGTGGTACATTTGGAGAAAATGCAATTCTCTTAATTTTGAAGACTGTGAGAGAATAGTCAGTAAAATCAAAAGATGTATAGTTCAGATTATAAACTCCATGTGTTCTAGGATTGTGCCCTTCTACACTTTAATAAGATTGATTTATTTATTTACAAAAACAAACAAACAAACAATTGCCTTGTCCTGCCAACTATAGTTATGAGGTAGCCACTACATTCAATTTGTAAAAATATAAAAAACTATGAAGTGAACTCCTACATCCTCAATGTTGAACTATCGGTGAGGACGACTCCACGTCATCTCTTGCAGACTTGTACCAATTTGATAGTAAAACCTCGAACATTGGGTTTGATGGCATTTGTTTGCAATCAAATTGGGTATTCATGCAGAAAGACTTTAGTCAACAGGCATGAGCCGCATGACGCAAACAGGCATCCAAGCTAGACTGATAGCCTTATGAGATACTTTCGAGAACAATAAAATGTTCATGTCAAATTTCATATGTTAGAAGAGTTATTAGGGTTTAGAGTCATTAGGGTTTGTGGGTATTTTAGTCATTGTTATATTTCTTTAAACCTATATAATAAGATGTGTGGTAGGCTACGTAACAAGAAGAAGAATAACAAGAGTAACATGCCTCCACTTTTTTTGTCTAAACCGTTTATACAAGCTACAACATGGTATCAGAGCCTTATGGTTTAGATTCATAGTCACTCTGTTTGTAGTATTAGTTTTCCGCTCTATTTTTGGTTTTCTCTCTAATCCCTTCACGTCTTGGTGAGTCTTCTTTGTTGGGAGCACCGCCCGTGTGGGCACTAAGTGCACACCGGCAGTGCCTTGATAAAGCTCTAAAAGGGCTCTACTTCGTGACCAGGAAAATCTCCAATGTGAAAAAGAAAAGAAAAGAAAAAAACGATTTGGTGTTTTTTTGGTGAAGTTCAGTGGTTTTCATCGTTTCCGGTGGTTGTTGTGTTTTCTGGCAAGTTTCTAGAGGATTTGTGGCTTTTAGTGGTGTTTTTTGTATTCTTTGTCAACTTTTGAGGTGTTCTAAGGTGTCTCCAGCGAGTTGTGTGCATTTTCGACAAAGTCTGGTTGTTGCTGACAAGTTTTCAGCCAATTGTTGGAGAAAATGATCCCTGTTAGTTTCTGGTGCTCTCTATTCTTCTTAGGGATAATAATAACCTTAAACAGGATAAGGATTACCTTGGTTTAATGCTTCTAATCCATTTCAAACCGGTGTCCTTGTTGTTTTCCGGTTCAAGCCAATTTCCCTTGATTATTTTCTGGTTCCGACCAGTTATGTTGTTTTTCAGACAGTTTAGGCCCTGTCCTTCCTGGTTCAGTATCTTTCATCCCGGTTCAGCATCTTTTAGAATCGGTTCAGTGGGATTTAATCAGGTTCAATGCATTTCAAGTTTGGTTCAGTGTGTTTTCTAAACGGTTCAGTGTGTTTTTAGACTGGTTCAGCAGTGTTTTGTCATGTTCCATGCATTTCCTTGCCGGTTCAATGGTGTTTTAGCTTGGTTCATGTTGGTTTGGGCTACATGGAGCTACCATCGAGTTTGTTGCTCAAGAACAGTAGTTCTTGTTCAACTTGTCATTGTTGTTGGTTGATCACAAGAAATATTATCGTCATTTGTTGTCGAGATCTGACCGGCCTTGGTGTTTGGAAGTGGTTTCCAACTGGTTCTTGGTGTTTTCTTGCAAGATTCTACTAGCCTTGGTTTTTGCGAGGATATCCGACCGACCTTGATGTTTTGCAGTGAGATTTGATCAACTCTTGGTTGTCCATTGTTGGTTGTTGAGATCCAACCGGCATTGGGGTTTTGCAATGGATTCCAACCGGTTATTGGTGTTTTCTAGCAAGATTCTACCAACCTTGGTGTTTTGCAGTGAGATCTAATTGACTCTTGTGTTTTGCGGCAAGATCTGACCGGCCCTGGTGTTTTGCGGTGGTTTTTTGTTTGCTTGTTTCTTCCAAGCTGGGCTTATATAATATATATGCTCCAACTTGGGGGGAGTATTAGAAGAGTTATTAGGGTTTAAAGTCATTAGGGTTTGTGGGTATTTAGGTCATCATAGTATTTCTTTAAACTGATATAATAAGATGTGTAATAGGCTAGTAACAACAAGAAGAATAACAAGAGTAACATGCCTCCACTTTGTGTCTAAACCATTCTTGCAAATTACAACATCATATAAGTTATACTTTTGTCATGTGTAAATAAACAATTAAGACATCAGGGCTATAGAGTCAGCATGATGAATTGGTTATTCACGAAGAAAGACTAGCACATATTTCCCCTTGCAACTAAAAATTGTCACCAGAAAAAGTACCACAACCAACATCAAGATGAACAACAAAGATACAACTATTAAGTAGTAGTTTATAAAACAGAAGGAAACTTGAGCATTGACTAAGCAAAAATGATACAAAGAGTCATACCTTCCTACGAACTTTAAGTTCTTCCTGAAGAAGTGGTTCGCCATTAAGATATAGCATATCAAAAGCAAATATGCAAACATCAACCTTAATATCACCCAGAGCAACATTTTTGCGAGCTCGAGTGCTGAGGATCTGCCATTATATTCATTCATAAGAATTACATTTGCTCAGCTCCACAACCCTATTGCAAACTACTTTGAGCTATGGGTCAACCATTAGATATTTTCTCTAAACAAAGAATACGAATTAATCGTAAGTGCTCTTCAAATTGGGGAACTAATGAATGAATGAAATGTCATATCAAATATGTAATAAAATAAAAACAAATTAAAGACCGTGTCCAAAATAGTTTCAATGCGTTGCTGCTTTACAAAGATATATTAAATTCTCCTTAATTCAATGGTCCCACTTTTTGTGGGCTATTTAACCTAAAAATTGAGATTCTAAAGTTTCCTCTCTCAGACTACTCTGTAGCCATTCTATTTATTTTAAGCAGAGACACATTTTTTTGTGGATAAGTAATTGACAAATATTAGTAAAAGCACAAGGCACCCAATATACAAAAGAAAATACCTAACTAGAGGTAGCAAAATTATAAGCAGAGAATTTTGATGGTTTGAAGTATTTGTTTTCCCTTTGAACCCTGATTGATGTAGAAACTGCTCCTGATTAATGCAGAACAATTGCATATACATAGAATGATATACCTCAACTAAATGCAAAGACACTTTACCTGGAAGGGAAGAATTTTTTTTTTTTCACGGTCATAAGCAACAAGTTCACAATCCAGCACAAATGATTTAACAGGTGACTTCTTCAACCTACATACTGACAGTAAGCATTAGCAATAGCTAAGGATGATGACAAACTGTCTAGTAATCGACTAATGTACCATCTTAAAAAGTAAAACTGGCAAATACAAAATAGAAAGCTCTCAGAAAGTTTTAATCTTTTCAGAATTCTGACCTTTCTTTAAAATAGTTAAGAATCAAACATAGATTACCACACTTCAAAAATAAGTTAACTAAGTTCAATCCGAACTGTATTTGCAATTCTACACCAGTGCAACAAGAAGCTATAAATATTGTTAGAAAATCAGCACAAACTGAAGAAGTATAGGAGTGAAGCAAAAAGACAAAAACAGACCGGGCATTGCAAAAGTACACCCCATTTAGTGCTTTTAGCCCAAAAAACTCCTACAAACAACCTGAACAAACAATTGGACACCACTACTAACTCTTACCACATTAATTGACTGCCAATACGAATTTTACACCTAAGGCCAGCATGTGACATAGCAATGAGAAAAAAGAACTCCAATACCAATAAAGTGATAGAACAAAGAAAACCCAAAGTGCTTTGACATTCTATTGGTAACCACGCATGAAATTCCCTCGGCAAACAGAGATATGCTTAACTCATTCATTAAGTTGACATTCTATAGAGATTGCTCCAGATACATTCAATATAACAGGCAGGAAACACGCCAATAATACAAATCTACCTTGAAACTGCAATGACAACATCAGGGAACTTTTCAGTGTTTCGTTCAGCATTTCGACTGTATATCTCAACTGAATTATTGTCCATGTAATGTATCTGTGCCAAACAAGTTAAGTTAGCATGTGGATATATATAACATTAACAGCACAAAATTTCAGTTTGTTGTTTGACTAGGTAGTATCACCTGGGCACGTTCTCCATCATACTTGTATTCACAGGTAAATTCCATATCCTGGAATTTATTTACAATCTCAGATACCCCCTTAGTTGGCTTTGCTAACATAGGTCCAACTGGGACTCCAAGTGTAAAGCTACATGACTGTGGAAGATTCCAAACACCACCACTGAGAAGGGCAGGAACTATTTTATCATAGGCAGGAAGTACAGAGTACACTCGTTTAACAATCTTTGCAGCCTGATGCAAGCACAATTGTAAAAAGCTTAATAAATGCCCAAGCAAAATAACATTTGTGCAAGTTCAAATAAATTGGCACAACAACTCAAACACAATTACAAGGGCCCCTAAGAGCACTTATAAGTAATTATCAACTCAGCTGTAGGTCAGAAACTAAATCAAACCACAACAATGGAAAGGGAAAAAAAAAAGGTTATATCTGCTATAAAACCCCCTAACTCTGGCATCTAACTTAAGGCCAGAATCAAAGAGCCAAAAGGTAATAGGACATAGGTCAGAAACTCATACCAAGGAGTATACAATGAGCTTCACATGACAAGACGTCAGTTCACCACAAAAGGTGTTGGCCTGTTGCCCTCAAGATCCAGACAAGATTCTGTTTTCTTCTTCTAGAACTTGTGAGATGTCTGCCCTTTACCAGCCCACTTTCTCACATCATGAAAAGAATTCCCTACCATACACTTTATGGAATATCCACCAGGAACCATCCTACGCTATTCATTAAGTATTGGCATATTTCCCTCGACACTAACAAAATATGGCATGCCACTCTCTTTTTGATAAGATATTATCTCTAGTTTTTTTTTTCCACCCTAAACAAAAATGCATACTATATGAGTACTTCATACAAATATTTGTATTTGTTATAGGTGTTATTTCTATACTCCATATCAAACCAATATGCATACTTTCCAAATAGAAATGTGAGGGCATGGAAGCCAATGCTAAGACCTACCACCAACCCCAATCCCCTAAAAAATCAGACACCGCTATGAAATACAGAATCGTTAAAGTGATAGAATCACATTTAACATCACAAAAACCATGAGAAATATGAAAGGACAGTCCAAACTTAACGGTGTGTTAGGAGAGATAGGACAAGAAACAGGGTGGGGGGCTACCCTTCCTCCTATTTGGATGTAAGTTTTGGTGAGAAGAGGATTTGAAGGGGAGGGGCACCAGATCCCCTCACATTTAACATCACAAAAACCATGAGAAATATGAAAGGACAGTCCAAACTTAACGGTGTGTTTGGAGAAAAGATAGGACAGGAAAAGAGGCGGGGGGGCTACCCTTCCCCCTATTTGGATGTAATTTTTGGTGAGAAGAGGATTTGAAGGGGTTTGGAGGGGTACCATACACCCTCAAAGCCACCTTTTTCAATTCCCTCGAATTGAGAGAACTTGAAGAGAGAAGACATCAATTTAATGAATTTTTTTGGACTTCCTTTTATACCCTAATAATTTATTAATATTCCAACTATGTCTACACAAGCCCTTATCACTTATCTTACTCTATTGTCAATTTACATGGTACCTTATATTTTCTCTACTTCCCACCATGCAATCAAACAAGGGAAGAAGTGCCTACTCTTCTCTTCCTTCTCATTATTTACTAAAACATCCAAACAAAGCAAGGGATTACCATTCCCCTCCTTCCCTATCCTCTCCTCTCCCTTCAAACTCCTTTACATAGTGGAAGTGTTATGCCTACAAAGTGATCCCATTTCTAGAACATACTTGGATAAAACAAATCAATAGATGGCTTTCCATTCTATCAAAGTACTTGACATTCCACAGCATGCTTTCTGATCTAAAGAACAGAAACTAACTTCTTCTAGAGGAGACTGGATGTTTGGAGGTGGTGTAGAATGTTCTTCAGTATATACAGCAGCTTGACCCAATGCAGCTAATAGGGTCTGCTCCGCCAATCCAATGCGCAACTTTGTCTGCAAAACAAATAATAGAAAGCTTACAATAGACTGAAGGAGCCAACAAGCTGATATCTAATACATGTTTGATTCCCAACCTGAATTAGACGAATTAGATATTGTGGTTCACAGTCGGTGGCAGCAACAAGCAGTCCCTTGATATGGTTTTTTTTCTTCTCTTGACTATCCTTCCCAGATTCCTATCAACATTCAAAATAATACCAAGTTAATTACAAAATTTAATCCCACTACAAGGTTCTCAATCTTCTCCCAAATATTGATGTCCTGCACATTGGCCAAACAGAAAATGCTGCTTCTAGATTACATTGCACAGGGTGAATCCCTATTCAACAAAAAAGATACACGTTTTCTTAGGTACAAATAGTACAGCATGTATAAAGACTCTTGTAGGTTATAAATTAGTTTAGAAGAATAATCAAAACAAACCAAAAATTTCATGCTGTTTTTGGATGTGTAAGTCATAACATGGGTCAAAAACTTCAAAAAACCAATGGCCTCATTTGGAAATGCCTTTTGCCATTGCTTCTTTCTTTCTACCAAAAAAGCCCACACATTAACAAACAACTTCAAATACAAAATACTCACAAAAAACTGAAAATTATTTTCACATTTATGTCACATCATAACACTTTTTCAACTAAAAAGCAAAATGCACTCTCTAAAAAGCATTATCAAACAAGGACAATATTTTCCTTTCTCGAAATTCAGCCACTAACCAAAAGTAAAACCACGGGTAAGTTTCCATGGGCAAAAAAAGTCTTCTATTTTTGGTGGACAAGAAACCCACAACAAAAGGCTCACCATTTCAAACAACAGACCTATGCGGTATGGTGGCAAAATCCCCTCCCAAAAAGAAAAGCACTGAAGGGGAGAGGATAGAACATCAGAGCTTCCAATATCACAATTAAAGTATATTTAACTAATGGCTTGAATCTAGTCGCACTGTCAATCAATCAGCACACAGGTAGTACCTAATATAACAAAAACTATCCCAAGCATGACAATCTGCTAACCCAACCCTAAGGATTGTGGGTCAACCAACCATCACAAATATACATGCTGTATTCCAAATTACAACTTTAATTTTTCCTATGTCAAATAACATGAATAATTCAAATAAAGAAATCAAAAGTAACAATTTGAAATAGAAATTGAGGATCAACATAATTAAAAGGTGATAGGCAGATTATCAAAGAACAACCTTTATAGCTAGACTACAAAATTCCTAAAAGAAACCTACCGTTTCTTTTATTTTTTCTTTTATTTTTTTTCTTTTGATTAGTTAAAGGAATTATTCACCCAACATTATTCCAATTCTTCGTGCAGCCTGCAAAAAGAAAACCTACCCTGGAGGTTATCAAAGGGCACTTCAATTACTCTCTTATTTGAGTCAAATGCCCTGAAAGACAGAAAATAAAGCACTCAAACAATCCCTATCCAAGATAGTGTACAGAATGAGGATTTTCATGAATTGTCAAGTCCTACTGTGCAAACCCTATTACATCTCTTTCATATATAAGTTTTAAAAAAAAAATTTAGCCACAACCTAGTTCATAATAAAAATAAATAAATAAAAAAATTTAAAAAAAAAAAAAAAAAAAGGCTGANTATTTTTGGTGGACAAGAAACCCACAACAAAAGGCTCACCATTTCAAACAACAGACCTATGCGGTATGGTGGCAAAATCCCCTCCCAAAAAGAAAAGCACTGAAGGGGAGAGGATAGAACATCAGAGCTTCCAATATCACAATTAAAGTATATTTAACTAATGGCTTGAATCTAGTCGCACTGTCAATCAATCAGCACACAGGTAGTACCTAATATAACAAAAACTATCCCAAGCATGACAATCTGCTAACCCAACCCTAAGGATTGTGGGTCAACCAACCATCACAAATATACATGCTGTATTCCAAATTACAACTTTAATTTTTCCTATGTCAAATAACATGAATAATTCAAATAAAGAAATCAAAAGTAACAATTTGAAATAGAAATTGAGGATCAACATAATTAAAAGGTAATAGGCAGATTATCAAAGAACAACCTTTATAGCTAGACTACAAAATTCCTAAAAGAAACCTACCGTTTCTTTTATTTTTGTTCTTTTGATTAGTTAAAGGAATTATTCACCCAACATTATTCTAATTCTTCGTGCAGCCTGCAAAAAGAAAACCTACCCTGGAGGCTACCAAAGGGCACTTCGATTACTCTCTTATTTGAGTCAAATGCCCTGAAAGACAGAAAATAAAGCACTCAAACAATCCCTATCAAAGATAGTGTACAGAATGAGGATTTTCATGAATTGTCAAGTCCTACTGTGCAAACCCTATTACATCTCTTTCATATAAAAGTTAAAAAAAATTAACCACAACCTAGTTCATAATAAAAATAAATTTAAAAAAAATTAAAAAAAAACAAAAAAAAGGCTGAGATAAGCTTTTGCCAACCCTAATGGTAGTGAAAAGAAAAATTACTGAGAAAGCATGAAGCCTTATTATGAAGAACACACTCACAGTCTTCGATTTTAAATTCGGTTGAATCTAAGTATAATCAGTCTTCTGAATCAAGGATAATCCATTTTCCTGAAACAATACTTGAATCATGGTATTCGACACTTAACCATAAATTGGGTAGAGCACCATTGCATCAAATGCTTCACAAATATGAAAGTCAAACTAAGGTATAAACTGACGCAAGGATTTATGACTGTACTGAAAAGTAGAAGATTAACCAGATTGAGTTAACATAATTGAATTCCCAGCCTCAACACTCGTGATAAATCAATCCATGGCCAAAGAACAGGAGTCTAACTCTAAAACCTATGAATTAAGTTTTGAAAAGAAGAAGATAGTGCACCTTAGCAATGAGCCGGAATGTATTAAAAACCTTGGTAACAGTTAATGCATCAGGCTTGCGCATCATAGATTGAGATGAACGGCTTGCTTTTGCAACAAGACCCAAGTCTCCCAATTCCTGACAATTTGAACCGAAAAAAAACTAGTATAAAATACAATGGAAGACAAAAGGAACTGTCACAAAAAGTACAAGTAAAAAAAAGGTGTTGGCTCGAAGATAAATAAGAAAATATTGGATCTTCTCCTTGGATGAGTTTTAAAACCAACGGGAATTTGGAAGATGAGATAAGAGTGCAATGGGCTAATGTTGAATAATATCACCATCTACCCATATAAAGGCAGATCTTTTGAAACTTTACATTTATTTCCAGAGTGACTTGACATAAATAAACACCAAGCTATTTGCCTGTACTCTCAATTTGTACAATCTATCAACCTGCACACCAAGCCAAGCAGAGGTTTTGACTTTCTCTGATACTTGATAAACAGAACAAAGCAAACCATACCTCATCAGCAAAAAATAAGGCGACAAATAAATATGAAACCCACATAAACAGGTACCTTGTATTGCTTTTTAACCTGCACGTCGGTCCTCCCACAAGCCTCCGCGAGCGCCTTAATTATGGAAGCGTCCCCAATTCCCAGCTCCAAGCCCTCGTGCGCCGGCGCGATTCTGTTTGCCGCAAGGTACACAACCGCCACGAGATCATCCGGCGTGGTATGCATCACAGTCCTGAGCATATTACACACTATATCTGTAATCACAATCCGGCCCGTCTCCTTAGAAATCATATCAAAAACCAAACAGAGAAAAATGAAGGGAATCCGCTCGCCCTCGCCCCAACAAGCAACCGATTTCGAACTGAAATCCCCGGCCTTCAACTTCAATTGCGGCATTTTGCTCTTCAATTGCGCAACCCTATCCTCCGCGCAAGCACCTGGGATCTTCTTCTTCTTCGCCGCAATGGCTTCCTCGGGCACCCCGCTCGATTCGCAGGAAATGGGGTTTTGGGGCGCCAAAGAATTGGGGTTGCTAGGGTTTAGGGGAGGGTCAGAATCTAGGGTTTTGCGTTTGGCGGGAGACGAAGACTGGGGCTGGGGCTTTTTCTTGGCGGCTGCCCGAGCGCCGGACATGAGGGCGTCGAAAGCGGAAGGGCGGGAAGACATGGCTACGGAGCTAGGGTTGGCGGAAGAGAAGGGGTGGAGATATGGGGAGAGAGAGAAGGGTTTGGCGGGGAAGAGAGAGAAAGAGATGGCCTTGAGGGGGAGAGAGAGCGAGGGATGATTGCGCAAGCAACAGCATGAACGAAGTGAGAGCATCAACTGAAGAAAGAGAGTGAAGCAGCAAAGGAGAGTACGGGTGGGTGGGTGGGTGTTCTGGAAAGAAGAGAAATGACTGAAACGGGACACAAATGTGGCGGGAATTTTGCATTTTATGGATACATAGACGATTTTAATTTTTAGCCCAAAACTAGTTGGGCCAGAGCCTGGCCCAAGTTCCCTCCTTTTAAGCATGGGGTGACCAATGGCCGGTTTGGAGGTGGCCACAGAGCCAAATAGGATGACCGAGACCACACCCAAGCTCATTGGGGGTGGCTTCGCCGCCCCCAAATGGCCGGTTTGGATGGGGGTGGCCCCAAACTTTCTTTTTAATTTAATTATTTTTTTAATTAATTATATGGGCACGTGTCAATTTGTTATTGGTACTGACATAACATTCTTTCAAATTTTGGACAGAATTTAGATGGAGGTACCATCTCCATCTTTAAGCAAACCAAAGGCATCTCCTGTAATAAAAAGTAAACCTTAAGTGGCAAAACATAAAAAAGTTAAATCATAGGAATAATAAGGTATTTAACCCTAATTATTATTATAGGTTAATAGCTATTTATTTTTAAGGAAAAGTCCACTTACCTCCTTAAACTATCATTCAATTGATAATCTCTCTGTAAATTTTCAATTTAAACAATATCCCCCTACACTACCATAAAATTGACAACTTCTCTCTTTAGGCCAGCAAAAAGGCAAAAATAACTTTGGATTTTTTTAAAGAGACAAAAATACTCCAATACATTTAAAAAAATAAAAAGTACAAAATAAAAAATTTTAAGCTAAAAAATCTTAAATTTCCACACCTTGGGTTTTTATTTGAAAAAACTTAATTTATTTTTTATTATTTTATTAATTGTATTTTCGTAATTTTGGTGGACATTGACAATTTTTTGTAGTTTTAAGAATATTGTTTTAATTAAAAGTTTGGGGAGACAATGTCAATTAGGTGGTAATTTGAAAAGAGAATGTAAACTTCGCCTTATTTTTATGGGTTAAATACCTAATACTCTCCTAGAATTTCATTTCTTTAATTTTTTTTTTCTTCTAGGATTTGATTTTGATCATAGAAGGTCCCTGTGATTTTAATAAATAACTAAATTGGTCATTTTGTATCGTTAGTTAATTTAACGAAAGTCCACGTGGACGAATGAAAATTAAAACTTAGCATAAGTGGTCACGTCATCAATGATGACATGGCCACCTAATTAAATTTGTTATTTTTTATTTAAAAAATAATAATAATAAAAAACCAAAATAAAAAAGACAAAAAAGTTGGGGTGGCTCAGCCAACCCCATGGCATTAATAATTCTTTTGATTTTTAAGACTTTTTCTTTTTTATATATAAAAATAACAATTTAGTCCTTTCATTTTCATCCAGCTTAATAATTTTTGAAACTGTCGATCGTGAACCCTTAGGAGTGTCAACCCGGTCCGGTTTTTCGGTTTTTGGCCAAAACCAGGAACCGAAACCGGGGTACACCGGTTTCTTATTTTGGGAAACCGGAACCGGAACCGGCACCCCGGTAAAACCGGGGTGTAACGACCTAGATTTTAAAACTCTTATTGAAATAATATTAAATAGATTAAAAGAAAAATAAATAAATTAGAGTAATGATATATGAATTAACGATATTAAATAATTATTTGGTGTTAAGGATAGATATTGCATTGATTGTTGACCGTTTTTGAGGGTCACTTTAATTATCAAATTTAGTTTTATAAGTATGTTTATGGGCATGATTAAACACAATTTAGTGAATAAATTATTTATGTTAGTGTTTGGTGAAATCAAAAATTGATTTGGAGCGTTTTAGTTTTTTGGCTTAAAAAGCAGTGTCTTAATTTTCATACTGTCTAGAAAAGATTAAAACTACTAAGAAATGGTAGGCTAGCCACTATAGTTGAATTCTTGAAGGCTTCTAGTAAGATTGATTATTAGAAATATCATGGGGAATTTAATGAAGCAAGTGGGCAAGTGGCAAGTGTGAATGCAAAGTGTGAATGCAACTAGTTTAAAGTCTAATTTCGTGGGAAATTTTGTANAAATATATTTTTTAATTAATTATACGGGCACATGTCAATTTGTTATTGGTGCTGACATAGCATTCTTTCAAATTTTGGACGAAATTTAGATGGAGGTACTATCTCCATCTTTAAGCAAACTAGAGGTACCTCCTATAATAAAAAGTAAACCTTAAGTGGCAAAAAATAAAAAAGTTAAATCATAGGAAGAATAAGATATTTAACCCTAATTATTATTATAGGTTAATAGCTATTTATTTTTAAGGAAAAATCTACTTACTTCCTTAAACTATCATTCAATTGATAATCTCTCTGTAAATTTTCAATTTAAACAATATCTCCCTAAACTACCATAAAATTGAGAACGTCTCTCTTAAGGCCAGCAAAAAGGCAAAAATAACTTTGGATTTTTTTAATGAGACAAAAATACTCCAATAAATTTAAAAAAAATAAAAAGTAAAAAATAACAAAATTTAAGTGAAAAAATCTTAAATTTCCACACCTTGGGTTTTTATTTGAAAAAACTTAATTTATTTTTTATTATTTTATTAATTGTATTTTCGTAATTTTGGTGGACATTGACAATTTTTGGTAGTTTTGGGGATATTGTTTTAATTAAAATTTTGGGGAGACAATGTCAATTAGGTGATAATTTGAAAAGAGAATGTAAACTTCTCCTTATTTTTATAAGTTAAATACCTAATACTCTCATAGAATTTCATTTCTTTAATTTTTTTTCCTCCTAGAGTTTGATTTTGATCATAGGAGGTCCATGTAGTTTTAATAAATGAACAAATTGGTCATTCTGTATCATTAGTTGACTTAACGGAAGTTCACGTAAACGAATGAAAATTTAACACTTAACATAAGTGGTCACGTCATTAATGATGACATGGCCACCTAATTAAATTTGTTATTTTTTATTTTTAAAAAAATAAAACCAAAATAAAAAGACAAAAAAGTTGGGGTGGCTCAGCCAACCCCATGGCATTAATAATTATTTTGATTTTTAAGACTTTTTCTTTTTTATATATAAAAATAACAATTTAGTCCTTTCATTTTCATCCAGCTTAATAATTTTTGAAACGGTCGATCGTGAACCCTAGAGAAACACAACAAGCAAGAGAGGCTTGACAAGTGTGTCAGCGAGGAAAAGATAGATGTGTGATAAGAAACGAGAAAGGTTTGGGAACATACCTACTACATTGGTAGTCTATATATAAGGTTAGAGGTGTTGATAATAAGATTACAAATAAGATACTTGCGCAACAGAAAAAATCGAATTATTTTGCCAATAATTCTTTATGAAGAACATGTATAGAACACAAGGATGATGACTACCAAATCCCAAAAGTTTACGAATTCGGAGTGATTTCTTTACTAATTTTTATCATGTCACTCCAAATAAGAGGCTCACAGCTCACTAAGTCATTAAGCCCAAGCCCACTTGTAACGAAATTCAGAGTGATTTCTTTACTAATTCGTATCATGTCACTCCAAATAAGAGGCTCATAGCTCACTAAGTCATTAAGCCCAAGCCCACTTGTAACGATTTAGAGAAAAGTACTAACCACATCTGTGTTATCACTCCAAAATAATTAATTAATTTGAAACTTCCTTAGAATTCATTATAAAGCTTAGGCTCCGTTTACTTCGACGTAAAATGGTTTCCGTCGGAAAATATTTTCAGAGAAATCATTTTCCCTGAAAATGTTTTCTGCCGAAAACATTTTACGGTGTTTACCGCGCGTACGGAAAATCACAAAATTTATATATATATTCATTAAATCATATTAAACTTTAAATTTATGGGTAAGTCCCGGGACTTGCCCGAGACTCGTCGGGACTTGACCAGGACCTATCTGAAACTTTAATGGGACCCGCCCGAGACATGACCGGCAGCTGCCCAGGACCCACCAGGGACTTGCTCAGCACTTGACCTAGACTAGCCCAGGACTTTATTGGGACATGTTTGACACCTGCCCGAGACTTGACCAGGACCTGCCTGGGACTTGTCCAGGACCCGGCTGGGACTCGCCCAGGACTTGACTAGGACCCGCCCGGGACCTGCTTGGGACTTGACCGGGACATGCCTGACACTTGATCGGGACCCACCCAGGACTTGACCGGGACTTGTTCGGGACCCGCTCGGGACCCGTCTGGGACCTGCTCGGGACTTGACCGAGACCCGCCCGGGACTTGTCAGGGACCTGCCTGGGACTTGACCGAGACTTGTCCGGGACCTGCCCGGGACCCGCCCGGAACTTGCCCGGGACTTGTTCGGGACGTGCGCGGGACTTGTCAGGGACCCGCCCAGGACTTGACCGAGACTTGTCAGGGACTCGCCCGGTACTTGTTCGGGACCTGCCCGGGACCCGCCCGAGACTTGTTCGGGACCTGCCCAGGACTTGACTGGGACCTGCCCGGGCGGGTCCTAGTCAAGTCCCGGTCAAGTCTCGGGCGGGTCCAGGGCAGGTCCTGAACAAGTCCCAGGCGGGTCCCGGTCAAGTCCTAGGCGGGTCCTGGGCAGGTCCCGAACAAGTCCCGGACGGGTCCCGGGCAGGTCCCGAACAAGTCCCGAGTAGGTCCCGAACAAGTCCCGGTCAAGTCCTGGGCAGGTCCCGGACAAGTCCCGGGCGGGTCCCGATCATGTTTCGGGTAGGTCCCGGGCAGGTCCTAGACAAGTCCCGGACAGATCCCGGTCAAGTCCCGAGCGGGTCCCGGACAAGTCCCGGGTGGGTCCCGATCAAGTCCCAGGCGAGTCCCGGGTGGGTCTCGGTCGAGTCCCGGGTGGGTCTCGGTCAAGTCCCGGGCGGGTCCTGGTCAAGTCCCGGGCAGGTCCCAGGCAGGTCCCGGTCATGTCCCGGGCGAGTCCCGGGCAAATCCCGAACAAGTCCCGGGCGGGTCCCGGTCAAATCCCAGGCGGGTCCTGGGCAGGTCCCGAGCAAGTCCCGGACGGGTCCCGATCAAGTCCCGGACGGGTCTCGATCAAGTCCCGGGCAGGTCCCGAACAAATCCCGGGTAGGTCCCGAACAAGTCCCGGTCAAGTCCTGGGCAGGCCCAGGACAAGTCCCAGGCGGGTCCCGATCATGTTCCGGGCAGGTCCCGGGCGGGTACCGGTCAAGTCCCGGGCAGGTCTCAGACAAGTCCCGGGCGGATCCCGGTCAAGTCCCGAACAAGTTCCGGGCGGGTCCCGGACAAGTCCTGGGCGGGTCTCGGTCAAGTCCCGGTTGGGTCCTAGGCAGGTTTCGGGCAAGTCTCGAGAAGGTCCCGGTCAAGTCCCAAGTAGGTCCCAGTCATGTCCCGAGCGGGTCCCGGTCAAGTCCCGAACAAGTCCCGGGCGGGTCCCGGTCAACTCCCGGACAAGTCCCGAACAAGTCACTGGCGGGTCCCGGTCAAGTCCCGATAGGGTACGTCAATTTGAGAATGAGATGCTTAAAATCGGAAATTGGTTTACGGTTTTCAAAACCGTAAACCATTTTCCAAAAATTAAAGAAGAATTTTCGGTCAAAGGGAAAATGTTTTCCGTTGACTATTATTTTACGTCTAAGTAAACACCGTAAAGTATGGAAATCATTTTACGTCGAAGTAAACGGAGCCTTAGTTTCACCTAACAAATAGGCAATGTAGAACTCAGTACTTATGACTATTTTTATAAACTATCCACTTTATGTGAGTTTCTTTTCATCTTTCCAATATGGGACCGGGGTGTTACACCTACAATCTTAGCACGGACACCTAGTCATCACCTAGTCCGCTCCAAATCATGTAGTTATGCACCGTATCATGCTAGCCCAATAATCAAGGGAACCTATCTATCACTCAACAACTCAAATCAAAGGATAGCAAACTTAATCTCTCCCAAAATGAGTCCATATACATAATATTCTCTCCATTTAATCTCTCAGATTATCTTGAAGGCTGATCTTCAGTTGAAACCATTCCCACATATCAAGGGAGTCGAGTAAAGAGTCCCACAAGGACTCACTCACAGCCTCTATAAAAGGAGGAGCCTACAAATGATACAAACACGGTGAATTATATATCTTTGACTATTCTAAATTATTATTGCTTATTATTTCCTTACTCTCACCTCATTCAAGTTCTCACTCAAGAATTTGAGGTGGTATGACCACCACATCCCCCCACTTCGCGATCTATCACTACTGATTTTTTTTCGTTCTTAGCACTTAGTATGCTTTGAAATCGAGTTGCTACCAAAATTGACAACTGTCTCAACAACAATGATTTCAACAAGAAGAAATTCAAAAAATGGGGAGCATTATAAACCCTTGCTTCCATCCTATATTAAATGTGGAATTCGAGGTCTACAGTAATCTAAACAATTTAAAATTACTTGAATCCCTTAATATAGTGTAATTTTATGGTGAGATTTTCTTGTTTTGAATTAGTCTTCCATGAACAATTAACACATTATATACTTCATTTCGTTAAAGTAAATTTATTTCATATTGTTGGCGATACATGATACATGACGAACAAATTTAAAGAGGATATGAAGGATTTGATGCCTGGGATACAAAACCATTCAAGTGACTAGAAGATATTGGTACAAAAGGCAATGGAGAAAGAATTGATTCAAACAAAATAATAGGAGAAACTTTATTGTTAATCTTTGAATTACCGTACATTTTGAGAATACCTCAAAAATTAAAAAACCCTCAATTTACGTTTCTAAACTTTCAATTTCAATTAATTTATCCCATCCGTTAGTTTTAGCCGTTAACTTTTAACGGAAATGCCTAAAAAGACTAAATTATTTTTTTATTTTTGTTTTAAAAAAATAAAGTTAGGATAAATTTGAAATTTTATAAAAAAATCAAGGATATAAACGCTATTTTATTACTTTTAATGTTTAAAATTTGACAAATAAAAATAAATTAATTGAAATTGAAATTCAGGGTTATAAATTGAGATTTTTTAAATTTTAGAAAGCTTTTTTATAACGACAATTCAAAGAAATAAAGTGAAATATTTTCAAAATATTAATGGTACGATAACGAAGACGCCTCAGCAACTTGCGGATGGATTGTTGATACATAAATGTTAGTGTCCAGGCAATAAAACCCTCCACATTTTGTCCATCAAAATCCTAGGTGGCAAAAGGCACATGCCCCAATTTGTATTTTTTATTATTTAAAATCTTTTTGATTTTAAAATCAAAATCAAAATAGTAAAAAAGTTAATAAAAAAAAAAAAGAAAATCCTATGGGTGGGTGGCTTCCATCGCTCCAAACCGAACCTTAGTCTAAACTGGGATGATGGGCCACCTCTTTTTTATTATTTTAATTTTAATTTTAAAATTAAAAGATATTAAATGATAAAAAATAAAAATCCGGCCATGTGCTTTTTTCCCCAATGATTTTGATGGGGCAAAAAATGTGGGAGTTTTAATGCATTCTACCGTATATCTTGGCTGACCATGCCATGTAGCAAGTCCGGATTTCAACCGAATATTTCCTCGCAGCTGCAGGTACGTGGCATTACTCCCAGTTCACCCCCGTTTCTGGTCCTTCTCCTCTCTCTCTCTCTTTCTCTCTCAAGTCTCAATCAATCAATCGATCAATCAATCGCTCTCGCTCCTTTACATTATTGTTTTTAATCAATTCCACCACCATTTGTAATTTCATAGCCGTTTGATTCATTTTGCTTATTATTCTCACTGTTTCCCGCATGAGACCTGCTATTTTTAATTTTAAATTTAGAATAATTTTAAAATTTTATAAAAAATTTAAGAGTATAAAAGTTATTTTCTCATTTTTAACGTTTGAAATTTGAGAAATATTCTCAAAATACATGCTAGTTTAAGGGCTGTTTCTAAATTTTAAAACACAGCAGAGTCAAAAACACATCCCGTAAATCAAGAGATTCTTCTTTTGATTTCTTTCTTCTTTTTCTCCATTTGAGGTACTTTGGTATTTAAAAATATGGACTATGTTTATCAAGAGATTTGGACTAAATTGTATAAAGTTTTAATTTTTTTTTTTTTTAAATCAACCTTAATATTCTTATTTTTTATATCACATCAATCACTTTTTAAATAAAAAAATCACTACAAAATAAAAAATTTTATTTTTTTATACAAAACATTATTACTTTTTTCTTCACATCAATCAAATCTGTTATAGTACTAGTTCACTTTCTCCAGTTCAGTCCATTACCAAACATCGTCCATGATGGAGATTCTTCATTTTAGTTGTTCATGTGATTGAGCCTTTGACCGCCTCTAATACATGTTGACTGGTGAGTTCATTCATGGTAGCAGAATATATGTATATAGTAACCACTTAAGTTTTTCCTAATGGCCTTTAAAAATGATTAACAATTAACGGATTAATTGTTCGCCTTTTCTCCCTAAATAAAAGCGCTATTGCCAATATGGATGTGCTCAATTTGGTGTGGAGATGGGCATCCACAATCTTGGAAATCACTTTTTATGCCTACCTAAACATAAAACTAAAGCGGTAATTGCTCCTAAATAAATTGTGCATAAAAATAATAAGACCTAATTTTTAGACTCAATTTTTTCTCTTTTTCTCATTAATTTAAGAAAAATGTTAGATTTTAATTGAATTTAAGTTATGACTTTATCATATTTTTTATTATAATAAATTATGAAGAAAAACCCCCTTGGAGAAACCTAATGATTCATTTTGAAGTAATCTGAGCGAGATATGGTGATTATGTATATCCAGATGCTAAACGGAAAATACTAGGTATTTTTATAGTATTTTCTTAATATTCTCTTAACTATGATGTAACTTTTAAAATTACTATTAAATTAAAAGTCAATAATAATAATCTTAAATTTAACAATAATTTTAAAAGTTAAATAAGAATACCAAAAAAAAATAGCTAGCATTTCCAATTCCAAACGATGGCTACTACCACATATAACCACAAAAGAAGAACGATAATGCACGAAATTGAAAGAATTCCCTCCAAAAAAGATGCACTTGATTTCCCAACTAACTAATTATCCAATTGACACAAATTAACCAAAGGATTAGCAGTGGGAACCAAACAAGATGAAGAAATTAATGACCATGGACAATGGATTTGACTAGAAAAAAACAGTCTACACGGAGAAGCAGAAATAAGTTATTAACCACTTCTCCCTCTTCGATATCCAAGTGTAGAAATGATTTTGAGAGAATCTACCAGAAGCGTACGTTTTTCATGAACATTTAGCTGGTAAAGAAAGCAATCAATGAATGGTGATTGGTGTCCCTCCTCACAAACAAACAGTGAAAATACACTTCCGGGTCCGTTTTGACGAATACCCATTTATTTATTTCGACGTGAAACCCAACTAGCCTTTCCCGTCAAAATCCATACAGAATCACAGAAAATCGAAGCTATAAACCAAGCCCTAAAGGTCCAGATAGATTGACAATATTCTTCGATCTGATTCAAATATATTTAAATATATTTGGTGGGTTTTGATTGTAAAGTTAGATTGTTGAGAGTTGAGCGTGAGATGAGTGGAGGCGAGGGGAGATTGAGGATGAGCAAGTACCAGCGGGAAGTGAGTCCGGAGAGGGCCAAAGTGTGGAGGGAGAAGTCGCCCAAGTACCACCAGATTCGGAAAGTCCCTGTGCTTTACTATCTCTCCCGGAATCGCCTGCTCGAGCACCCTCATTTCATGGAGGTCCCCCTCTCGTCCACCGACGGTCTCTACTTGAGAGGTTACCAAACGCCCACGGTTTCCGTTACGCAAACCAACAAACTTCTCCTTCTAATTTTTATTTTCTTTTCTTTGTTTTTGTTTGACTTTCTGCAGATGTGATTGACAGGCTTAATGTCCTGAGAGGCAGAGGAATGGCTTCCATGTATTCTTGGTCTTGTAAGAGGTGAGTCTCAACTCTCAATGGCGGCGCTTTGTCCTCCCCTCTTTGGATTATTATGCTTACTCACGAGAAATGCTTGAATGCATTCTCTGAACCATCTCCCACCATCTCTGTGTCTTAAATTTAATTTTTTTTGAAAAAGTCAAGACACTCACATGCGATGGTGAGTAGATGGTCTTGGGAATGAAGAGAAGCATTTCTCCTAACTCACCCATCTTCTTCTTCTTTTCTGTGAAAATGCAGAAGCTACAAGAGCGGATTTGTGTGGCATGACCTTTGCGAAGATGATCTCATTCTTCCGGCTCATGGAAACGAGTACGTTCTCAAAGGTTCTGAGCTCTTCGAAGAATCTGACTCAGGTAAGCAGAGGTTCTGTTTGATTGATTTGGCTGGTTTTTTCAGTATTCAGATAACAAAAAATTGAAAAATTTGAAGCTACCCATTGGTTTAATTTCTCAAATTTCTATCTTAATCAAACTGGAATATTTTCCTTTACAGATCGATTCAGTCCCGTTGGAAATATCAAAATGCAGAGCTTGAAACAATTACCAGAGCCTGCATCTTCTAGAAGCCACGATGATTCTTCCTCTTCTTCCAGCATGAATGGAAAGGAGACAAAACATTCCCAAGATGACGAGGTCTCTCCTCCGGTTCAACGACCCAGTTCCTCCAGTGTTTCTCCGGAGTCTAGAGTCGGGAAAAATTCTTCTTGGGGTGGTTCTCTGAGCTTGACAGAGTACAAGGTTTACAAGAGTGATGGCTTAGCTGATGCTTCGACGCAAACTGACGAAAATGGCAGGCCTAAAACCAGAGAAACTTGTACAAGAGGTGTTTCGACTGATGATGGGTCATTAGAACCTGAATGTAGCGAGATTTATCAAAGTCAGGTTTCACGAGTGAAGGAGAATTTTGAGATTTCTAGGGATGCCGGTTCACCTCCTCCATCTAGCTCGAGTGCATCTTCATCGGGTGGGAAGACGGAAACTTTGGAATCCTTGATTAGAGCTGATGCTAGTAAAATTAACAGTTTTAGGATTCTTGAAGAGGAAGAAATTCGGATGCCCACCAACGCAAGGCTAAAGAGCACAAATGTGTTGATGCAATTGATCTCATGCGGGTCGATATCAGTGAAAGACCACAGTTTTGGCCTTATTCCTACATACAAACCCAGGTTTTCCCATTCAAAATTTCCCTCCCCATTGTACTCGACTTCATTAATGTTGGGGGAGCTTGATTGCTTGACGGAGAATCCAATGCTGATGGGCCTGAGGTTGGAAAACAAAGAATATTTTAGTGGAAGCTTGATTGAGACAAAAATGCTCAAGGAAGAAGGAGATGGAGCTAATTCTCTGAAACGTTCTTCTTCCTGCAATGCTGCAAGGTTAGTTTGTTTCCAATTCTTTTCTTGCAGTATTATATCTTTTGAACAAATCTCTAGGGCTTGATTATTAGAGATTAATCTAAAACTAAATAGCAAGCATAAGAATTGTTTATTATGGTTGACAGCAACCATTCCCCTGTTAGAATTTCTGGATTCATGGATGGGTTCAAATGATATTTTTTTTTTTTGGATAAGTAGGTTCAAATGATATTAATCATATTGAACAAGATGGAGGACAACCACATTAATCAGAGACATCTGCTTAGTCGTTTATCTTAACCATTTGAGTCTTTCCTGGAATATGTTTGTCTGGGAGTGTTAACCATTCTCAGTTGGCGATGAATTCTCTGGGCTCCCGGCTCTTTTGAATATTGTTCAGACTTATCAACCCTTTAGACAAGCCAATATAATGCTTTAAGTTCCAATCTTAATTGCTTTGGGAGCCATGTTTGATGTCCATGCTCACTGCACTTGGCCTTGTGCCTACGTGAACTAGGTGTGCTGCTAAAGAAACTTGCAGAATGATAATGATTGTTGAAAAAAAAATATTAATTTGATGGATAGAATATGTGTGTAATCAATAATAAGAATACACAGAATTCATAGTGTTGTGACTGGGATGTATTTTTGATTAGGTTGATTGAAAGATTGTTTAGGCTTGTGAGGAACTTAAGCAGGAATCAGACTCAATGATTTTATCACGCTTGATCCTATTTAAGTGAGCTGAGCTTGAAACATACTCAATCCAGTTCGGCTTGAGAGAAGTTATTGGTCCTCAAAGTGCATAAAAGCATACTTGTCTCCAATTCTCTGAAAAATAAATATAGGGAACATATATTTTAGTGGTATACTTACTTTCCTTTTTATTGTTAATCTTGATTTATTTGCTTTGAATGTGGATATTTTATTGAATAAAATGAGTAACTATTGGGGAGTTTAGCAGATTAATGAGTCAAGAATTGTTAATTGAGATAGGCATCCTTTGGGAGTATATGTGGGTCATATCATACATTCCAAACAATTGGCCCTTAAAGTATGAAAACTGAATGTCATGTCCAGGACATTTAATCAATTTGATTCAATGGAAGAGAAAGAGGAGTCAAACTCTGGACATTCAAAATGTATCCCGCGATCAATCAAGAGTTCATTGAGCAAGCACGCACGATGTGAATCAATGCGATCTCCTATTTCTGACAAACCAAGAAACTCTTCAGATGGAGCAGGCAGCTCAAATACCGCCACTCCCTGTGTATCAAACGGTGGCAGTAAGAGAATCACAGAGCCTTCCTCGGGAAAAAGGCAATCAAAGAGGTTAGATTCGTTCAGAGAAGAGAAGGAGAAGGTGATCAAAATTGAAGAAAGTTAAGTGTCGACTCTGCCCCATTTTCACAAGAGGTTCCAAAATTATCGTTCTGATCCTACTATCTTGTTAATATTGGTTTTGACATTTAGTATTGATTTTATCCCACAGGCTTGCTTCAGGAGCTCGGGTTATAATCGAATCCACAGCACATTGTGACGCTGCGGTCTACAGTTCTTAAGAAATGGGTTCGTTTTTCCTTCCATTTGAGAAAGGTAACTTAATTTGGAATTTCAAATTATGGAAGACTTGTCGGGTGCATGGAATGATTCTGTAAATCTGGAAAGTAGAAAGTGAGTAGGGAATAACTCATTTGCTGAGGGAGCTGGCAGTGCAGGTGTGGTCCTAGTGGACCAAACTCTTCCTATTTTTTGAGCTTTCTTAAATGGGATATAACCTTTTCATGTGTAACTACAGTTGCAATATCTTCCTCTTGCTGTCCTGCATTGTCTTTTCAGAACCATAAAATAGCGAAAGGAGGCCTAGCTTCCTTTTAAAGTTCTAATGCGTTTGAAATTTGAATTTTTTTTCTTCTCTTCTTTACCTTGAGCCCTTTAATGATGAATTTAATCCTTGGCAAAACTAGCTCCTTCTTTCTGGGATACCTTTGCCACCACGCCCGTTGAAAAGCTAATAAAGGAGCCTAAAAGCTTCTTTTGTTGAATACAAAAGCTAAAAAGTGTTTTTTGTTTATGATGATATTTGTTTCTGACTTTTTGCTTTTGTATTCCAAACGGACCCTTTGATGGACGAGGATTTCTTGAACTGCGGAACCTACTTGTCCCGGGCTAGAGGAGACTGCCTGGAACAGGTGGGGGCAAGCAAGTAGCTTCCTTTGAATACATGTGCAGGGGATCCTATCTCTTTTATCTCTTGTATGTATTGCTATTGCTAAATTGTGTAAATACTTTCGAAAATCTGGATATGTTTTTTCATAAACAGTAGTATCTTTAATATTTGCTCAGAATTTAAGCTATAGGGAAGAGGAAGAAGAGGGTAGAGATGGATGCCATAAATGAGTTGTCGGATGTTTTTTATTTTCCTGTCTGGTGTCCCTTATTTTGTTGCTTTTGAATGGCTTTTGTGGCTTTTAATGAGGTTTTGTGAGGGCAGGGGAGAGGAAGCCTTGGGAGGCTGACAACTGTCTTTAATTACTCGCCATTGGGGAAACCAAACCTAAAAAGTAGGCGAGAGAAGCATTTGGAATAAAAAAGTATGAAGTGTGATTGTTGTGGTGGTTACTTGGTGGTGCTTTTGCTAGTTGGGTCCATGACAGAAAGGATGATTTTTCTATTCCATTGGGAGGGGCCTAAACATTTAAGTGAAGGGCCAAGTTTCAATTTAATAAGTATATTTAATTATATATAAGTATTTTAAGAAAAATTTGTAATTATAAATATATAAATATATTAACAACAGAGAGGGGACCCATGGCCAATTCTAGTTTCGATTGTCCAATAGATGGGATTCTAATACACATGTGGGTCCAGTCCATGTGTATTAGAAATTTAGAATCCCCACCTAAGTGGGACTCTATTCTCTTAAAAAAAATGATAAAGTCATAACTTAAATTCAATTAAGACCAAATATTTTCGTTGAAGTGTCAGCTTTTTAAAAAAAAAAAAAAAAAAAAAATTGCCAGTGAAGGAGAGAAAGAGCATTAAACTAGAAATTGAGTCTAAAATAGGAGAGAAATTAGGTTTTTGTTTGGTTTATGTTGTTGTATTACATCTCTTCTTTTAATAACAAATGGTGTTAGCTCCCCCTTAGCCGAATGAGGTGTCACCCCCTTAGTAGGAATATAATCATTTCCGGTTCAAATATTCAGTTTTTGTATTTGAGGAGTATTTTTGTTTTTTTACTTTTTAAAATGACAAAAATACTTCCAATATAACTAATAGGATATTCTTGAAGAAGATCCTAATTTTCAGTGATGGAACGATTCTTTAAGTATTTGAGGGCGGTTTGGTTATCTCCAAATAGTCATAAAGGTGGTTGAAACCACCACAATGACGATTTCCACTCCATGCTGGTTAAGAGAGGAGTTTTTTTATTTTTTTGGTTAAAAATAATATTAATGATACTTTTGTCATTTGGGATATATTACGATTTTTTTTTAGTTTGGGAGTGATATTGTAAATTTGAGTGCTAGTTGGAAGGGTATGTATATTTTCTTTCCCCCTCTTGTTTCTATAGTCATACATCATGTGCAAAAAGACTTTGTTTGCGCATGGAATAGCTGTGAAATGAATTGCTGCAATGGATAATCTACTCATTTCGGTCTTAATTTGGTTATTTGTAACTTTCTAATTTTGTTTTAGATTGCTCCCTCATCTATAAAAATATATAAATCATCCTGCCCTTAAAATTTCTTTGGGCCATCAGGGGTGATGGTTCAATGGCTTAAAAAAATTTCCAAAGTAGTTAGGCATGTACTAAGTTGTGAGTTCGAATATCTGCAATAAAGAATCTCCATATATGCTTTATTAGTATTAGCTACCTTGGTTTTCATTGATGCCCTGGTGGGGCTGAGTCAGGATATGACTCAGTTGGATTTGAGAGAGAGCCTACGGTTCTCACAGTCTAAGCCCTTCCTGTGTGGCTCCCACCGGATGTTACTATAGTTATGCCTAGGTAGGATAACTACAATCGGTCTCTTCGGCCTAACTTTTTTGCTTACCAAAAAAAAAAAAATACCCTTAAAAGCTTAACAATTTTCATTGTTAAATAACTTAAATATGCGAATATTTTTGTGGGGAATGATTTTAGGTGAAGTCAATTTTGAGGGAATGAGGGGTTACTCCTTAAGAGCTACCACTTACAATGTACATGTATAGCTTCCATAAGCACATCATCTAGTACCGGCTATATAGTACATATTTAGAATATAGCACAACAACTACTAAGTTCATTGTCACAGCTGATACAAACATATGGTAAAAGGTGTATCAAGTAAAATATTTCTATAAACAAAAATTATATTTCCCAACTCAATCCCAAGTAAACTCTAAATCTAATGCAGTTTGGAAACTTTAGCCCAGAAGATGGTATGGAATTTCTTCTTGAGGCTTAAAAGTTTATGAAATTTCTTGCATTGAGAAGATGCATGTTAGGCTGTTAGCCAACACTTGTACTGTTAAAAATGTCAAACTTCTAGAGAAAAAAAGAAGGAATTATTTACCTACAGGAAAAGAAGTGCAACTAGGAGTTATCTACCAAAAAATAGTAAAAAGTAAAAAAAAAAAAAAAAAAAAAACGATGCATTCGAACCAAAAAGGTTAAAGCAACAGAAGGTACTCTGATTTGCTTACTGCGATTACAAGCAAGTAATTTTTTACAGTCCACAACCTCTCTAATTTAACACAACATTAATACAGACAAATAAGACAAACAAACATAACAAAAAATAAGACAAACCAATATAAAGACAAACATAGTAACAACCGTAACTAACCAATTACATAAAGCTTCACGAGATTTATTTTTTAATAGAGAAGAAAGTTTGTAAGAAGGAGAGGATGAGCAGGGTAACAGCTGCTACTGTCGAAAGACCAGCCCATGGAGTGTTGAAATACCTGCGCACAAGTACCGCTCGCCATCTAGGCCATCTCTTTTGACAATGTGCATTCAAGTCCTTGCAAAGAGCTACGTATTTGAAGTTATTCACACAAGTGGTGTGGTAAAGCTTGTTGAAGAATTGGACCGCATCCTCTGAATTCATGCAGATAGAAAGAATATTTCTTTCACGAAGTATCTCCACGTCTTTAGTAGTGTCAATGAGGTTGTCCAGGAGTATTGCATAGGAAGTGATCGTATCATCGCTGCTGGGGTAGCATTGCTCATAGCTGATGAGATTCTTGATAAATGTTTCTGTGATCTCATGAATTCTTATTTGAGGAATTTCCAGGACGCCATTTCTAAATTTTATGTCAAACATATTTGCAGACTTGCTCTTTCTGAATTTGATTCCAGCTTCTTGGAGACGCGTAGCAGAAGGTACGGGTTCCCATCTGTATGGCATTTTTTTTTCAAATTTGTCTACTCCCATTGATGAAACCAACAATTTTTTAAACAGGTCAGGAATATGTTTGATGTCTTCAGGTTGATAAGATATCGTGAATGGGTATACGTTACGAAAGAATTCAATGGCAAGTTCAACTAGGGTCTTCTGGCACACAAGGCCGATGCTAATGGTGAACAAACGCTCAAGTATCACCCAAGGTACTTGGTTTTCTAGCAATATCAAGTCATGGTCTAGAACTTCAAGCATACTAGGCATGCCAAAAATAGGATCATTTTCTAGTTTCCCCTCCCCATTAGCATTACTGTAGAACAGCTCAATAATAAAGCAACTATCAATCAACAAAATTTTCACAAAATCATCTGAGCTATGATTAATTGGTCCAGCATAATATGCACGAGCCTCTCCTTCCAAAGTTTTGATGACATTGGTCATTTCTCTCAGCATTGTCTTTGGAGACTCGAATCTGTCTAGTAAGCTTTCTAAATATTTAGCCTTAATTGTTTCTGTAGCTTTCTAGAGTGGGTCACCATGATGGAAAGGCCCAATTGAAAATGCATCCGGAAAATAAGCTCTTTCATTTTGCCTGTAGAGTACGATGGGAGTTTTGAAGATGCAACGATTAGGTGACAGGAACAAATCCCGGGACATCATTTCTTCTATTGTAGATACCAAATGTTCAACATCAACTGTATGAGCTTTTCCTTTGGAAGGTTCCGAGTGTTCAACATCAACTATATGATCAGTTTCTTCTCTGTCAACTATATTCGTATTTTGGTTTTGTTCCATCTTCTTTCTTGACCTCCTAAAGTTGTTTCATCGTGAATGACCAAAACAAACGAGAAAAATAAAGAAAGGAAATACTTTAGGCACAATTCTCTTAAAAATTAATAGAGAAAAATATTGACTTAATTATAAGAATATGAGACTAACATTTTCCCAAACAAGAGCATGCAGTTTGTGACACTAACAAAAATAAGGTATTCTAAGCTCATGCTAGCCTATGGTATAGGGTCTATTTTGCCCTTAATATGAGTGAGAAGAATGTATATATTGGTAATTATCTTTTTTTACTTTTGAAAAGAAAATTGCTTTGATTTTGTTAATAACAAATAGGGGAAGCTTTATTTAACCCCCCGAATTTTTATCACTTTTGCAATTGATCTTCCAAACTTTAAAAACTCTCAATTTAATGTATCAAATTCCTAATTTTTTGCAATGTTACTATTCTGTTAGGTTTTTCTATTGAATCGTGTCCAAAATTTTCAAAATACCCATTTTTTTAATAAAAAAACGTTGCAAAGAGATTCAAGTGTTGGTATTTTTGCAAATTCTGTTAAATCCTAACGAACATCGATTTGAATCTTTGCAATTTTATTTTTCTTTTATTTTTTCATAAAACAAAATGTGGGGTATTCTAGTAATTTTGACACTTTTCCGTTATGATTTAATGAAAAAACCTAACAGATGAGTGACACTCTAAAAAATTGAAAGTTCAACCTACTAAATTGAGAGTTTTTGAATATTAAGAGAGTAATTGCAAAAATTGTGAACATTTAGAAGGATTATGAAGTTTTGGGTAAAAAATATGGCATGAGCCGCATGCCTACTTGAAGTGGAACTAAATCTGTTAAAACACAGTTTTCCAAGGATGACGTGGAGGATCCTGATTCGTCGGATTGCTGGATTGTTGTTGTGGATGATTTTGGTGATGATGATCTATAGGTAAGATTGGCTGCAAAACAGAGAACTATAAGGAAGGCCGGGGGTGTCCCGGCGACGGGAGCTCCGATGCCTAAGTCAGTACTTTGATTATGGAAGATCAAAATAACTTGAAGAGAATGAGTGAGTTGTGAGAGAACAGGATACCTTCGATTTGCAGGTGGAGTCTTCCTTTTATAGGAACAGCGGATGACGTCATCATAATCGGCATAATTGGCTGAAGAGATTCTCGGCTAGACCGAGAATCATAGTGACCTATGTTCGAGAGTAACACTCGGAAAAACCCGAATGATGTCCCCCGAGGACATCATTCGACTGGTTTTTCCGAATGATGTCCTCCGAGGACATCATTTGATTGAGCCGGACATGCACAATCTTNAGAATGTATATATTGGTAATTATCTTTTTTTACTTTTGAAAAGAAAATTGCTTTGATTTGTTAATAAAAAATAGGGGAAGCTTTATTTAACCCTCCGAATTTTCATCACTTTTGCAATTGCTCTTCCAAAGTTTAAAAACTCTCAATTTAGTGTATCAAATTTCTAATTTTTTGCAATGTTACTATTTTGTTAGGCTTTTCTATTGAATCGTATCCAAAATTTTCAAAATACCCATTTTTTTAATAAAAAAACGTTGCAAAGAGATTCAAGTGTTGGTATTTTTGCAAATTCTGTTAAATCCTAACGAACATCGATTTGAATCTTTTCAATTTTCTTTTTCTTTTATTTTTTTCATAAAACAAAATGTGGGGTATTCTAGTAATTTTGACACTTTTCCATTATGATTTAATGGAAAAATCTAACGGATGAGTGACATTGTAAAAAATTGAAAGTTCAACATACTAAATTGAGAGTTTTTGAACATTAAGAGTGTAATTACAAAAATTATGAAAATTTAAAAGAATTAAGTGAAGTTTCGGGTAAAAAATATGGCATGAGCCGCATGACTACTTTTTTTTTTTTTTTTTTTGTAAACACGCATGACTACTTGATGTGGAACCAAATCAAAGCAAAAAATACGTGGCATTAAAATCACATACCAAATATTAATTGCAACTTCTTATAGCAGCTCCACTGCTCTTAGATATTGATGTTTTGGTTCCTATACTGAAGTTCCAGCCTACCTGCAAGAAAAGTTCATATAAACCCATCAAAAGAAATATTAATCAAATTTTTTTTTCTTCTTTTTTGAGTGTTAAAATTCTTTCTTCAGGAATGATCAAAAGAAAGAAAGAAAATAAAATAAAATAAAGGAAAACAAAACAAAATAAAAGATATATATCTTTAGTCGCAATTCTCTTAAATCTTTGTTTTTGGTTCGTAAACTGAAGTTCTAGCCCGCCTTCAATACGTACACTGCAAGAAAAGTCCATACTCTTTTCGCTCATATATATTTAAATGAAATTATAAGTGGATTTTTCAGATGACGACGTAAGTTCTACACCAAAATGAGCAACTCTTATTTATTTATTTATTTTTTAAATCACTTAAAACCCTTGAATTATCACGCATTTAGAAAAATCAAATTTAAAAAACTCTCAATTTTACTCTCCCGAACTTTCAATTTGATGAAATCTCCCTCCGTCAATTTTCAGCGTTAAACAGAAAATTGATATTTTAATTGTTATTTTTGTTAAAGTTAACGCTGAAAATTGATAGAGAGAGTATATTACATCAAATTGAAAGTTTATGAGAGTGAAATTAGAGTTTTTGAAATTTGGAGAGTCTTCTCTAAATGCATGGTAGTTTAGGGCTCATTTGTGAAGTTTAAAAAAAAGGGAGAAAGATAATAAACTCTTTAACAGGATTAAATAGTATAAAAAAGGAGGAGTTATATATATAGATGCTAAAACTAATGGAAAACAGATTTTTTCTATTTCTATAGAAACATGTTTAATGAGTATAAAGAAAACTCCACATACAGGGTCATCTTCATACTGATTCATATTGAAGATGAAATTAGAAATTAGATTGAGTGACGAACTTGGAGAAAAAAGCACTCTACGGCCATGAAAATAGATAAGGAGATAAAAGGATCCTCACCTCAACTAAACTACCATAGTCATGAGTTGAGGTCCGTTTTGCAGTAGAAGTTTGGAGCTAGTGTTCCCTTTTTTATTGATGGAAATGGAAGTACGTAGCAGAGCCAACTGCACTGCCAACTACCATGCATGTGCGAACTGCCAATTGTAATAAAAGCACTTTCGAAACAGTTCAACAATATATCACGTGTCCATTGACCCCAGGTAAAACAGTAGGTCAAGTTAGAGAGTAATACTACAGGCCCTAGATGTTAGATAAGATAATTAATAGCCAAAACTGACTTTCCATCGCGATTGGTTCAAGTGGTGCCCAGTACGTACCATGCTCCCATCCATGCATGCAGCGGTGGAGTTAGAATTCAATTCTTGCAAGAGCGGTATTAATAAGGTGTTTTTTATTTTTTTTATTTTTTATTCTTTTTAAATAAGGAAATAAATAAAAATAATAATTAACTTTTGCATGTAGACATTCACTTTACCGTTACTAATAAAATAATTGCATAAGATATGGTTAATTTTTTTTTTAAAAAAAAAAAATTCTGAAATTACATGTACTTTGTATTTGATTTTTTTCCTAATAGCATAAACTAAACATTAAGTGGATTAGAGAAATTTTATTGGGAGGTTTGATTTTTGGAGCTTGGTGGTTTTGTGTAATTGATCAACAGTGTTGGGGTTTTTATTTTTTGGCAAGGGAAGATGGAGGAGTGATCTTGATTGTTGGAAATTTGTAGTGGGTGAATTTTCTACAAATTTTATAAAGCAAGTAGGTTAACCAATTTTCTAACAGCCCATTCCGCTTAGCCCAATTATAATCAAATTAACAAACCAACCAAACTCACCATTTTCTAACTTCCTATTTACAAAATTAGGCAGCTTTTCTTATAGTGGATGCCAGATGCATTCCACTACTTTTCCCAGCCATTCTTTGTCTCACACGTGGCCTTGAACTGTGTGCTTGGTTTTTCAACTCACACTTAACGCTTCACCAATCTTCTATTCATCTTCTCCCTTTCTTCTAAAATCTACCCGGTCAACTCAGGAAAAAAGAAAGGAAAGAAAAGTGAGAGAAAGCGTAGAGAACAAAGAGAGAAGCTGAGATTACTCAGAGAGTCAGTCATTTGACGCCGTTTGAGGTTTTTCTCTTTCCTTGGTGACTGTCCGACTGTTGGGTTAGAAACTGTCCATTTTGTTGATCATTGAGAGTAGAAATTAATTAATTAATTATTTTTTTTACTAGGGGCGCCCTGAAAATTTCGACTTAAAAATACTTTAAGAATTTTTTTTTAATTTTTTTTTACCAGGGGCGCCCGTCGCTGGGTCGTCCCCCACTATATCCGCCCTTGCATGCATGTAAAACAGTTCAGCAATATATCATGCGTCCATTGACCCCAGGTAAAACAGTAGGTCAAGTTAGAGAGTAATATTATAGGCCCTAGGCCTAGATGTTAAGATAAGATAATTGATAGCCAAAACTGACTTTCCATCTCGATTGGTTCAAGTGGTGCCTAGTACGTACCATCCTCCAGGATGCGGATCCTCTCCTGTCCAAAAGGGACAGGAGATTATCCAATTAAGAGCTTGGATTCTTTTATAGAAATCTAAGGCAAAAAAAAAGACACATCACCCTCTTAATTAAAAATAATAACAAAACGGGAACCAACCCAGTTAAGTTTCTGTTAAGGTTCCTTCGAATCCTCCATCCCCACATATGCAAAGAAAAAGTGACCTCCCCTCCTTCGTATTCGGATCCTCCAACCCACGTCTGCTAGACAAGAAGCTTGACTATGATCCGAAGATGGTGGCAAAGGCATGAAGAAAAAGTTCCAGGGACTGATTCGGGAGTGAAAAAATTCTGGTTCTTCTTTTTCTTTTTCTTTTTTTCTGAAAAACGCTAAACAGATAACTATCACAGTTTATGCGGAATTAACGGATATTTAAATCTAAGCAAGCAATCACCAAAATATGAATAATCAAGCACACATGATTTTGGTGACGAAGAGGAAACCTTCTAGAAACAGATCTAAAAGTAAAACCTCTCCGGGGCAGCCAAACCCAGGAAATCACTATCAAAAGATTATCCAGAGATTACAGACACTAGGAACACTTACAACCCTTTGCAAGACCTTGGCTCTGTAAGATCGACAAGCCTACAACTCGTCTCCTTGCTCACAATCTTCTTCAACGTGATTCTCCTTTACCGGACCCTTCCGATAGACTTCTCAATTACGCTCACAAACAAACTAACAAAGATCCTCTAAGAGGAATAACAAGGCTCACAATAATTCTCTCTTTAAGCACAGCCTCTCACGAACTCTCTGGGGGTGAAAATTCGTGCCTCTCTAATTCTATAGATATGTATTTATAATAGCCTCACAAACCCTAGACCTAGGACACAGTTTGAAATCATTTAAAACTGTTACAGGTACGGGATGTCCGGACATGTTAATTGGATGTCCGGACATGGCCTTGCGGAGCTGCTTCCTGGAATTTGTGTCCGGACACCATAGTAGCATGTCCGGACATGGCCTGCAGA
>CM017324.1:12973067-13002174 GCA_006937295.1 Carpinus fangiana
GGGAAGAAAAGAGTTAGAGTATACACCATGCCTAATTCGTTGCTTAGGGAAACCAATAGCTTAAGGAGTATACACCATGCCCTTAGGTTGGCAACCATTGAATATTCATCATGTAATTTGAGCATTGGCATATTGTTTTATTATATAAGCATGATTAGTGGTGGAAATCAAAGCCCTACCTCTTTCGCATTATTTAAATCAAACTCAATTTTTCTCTCTTACTTTTTATCGCAAATCTAATTTTAAGCGTAATTTACCAATCCCTGTGGGATCGATCTTGCACTTACACTTTACTACACCTTTTGACCTTGTGCACTTGCAAGTAAAACGTAGCAAATATTATCTATTAATTTAGGTAGTATTTGTCACAACAAATATATATATAATATTTTTCTGGATTCTTATTTTTTGGCTTTTAGAGTTCATGGCTCTTGGGCGATTCCCCCTTTCTATTGGGTTCTAATTTTCTCCTCATTTCAGAATTTATTTTTTCTAGGTTCTTATTTTTTGACTTTCAAGTTCTTGATTCTTGTAGAGGATTGGCTGTGAAACGAGTCATGGGTTCTTAATTTTTGTTCATGGGTTCTTATTTTCTATCTGGGTTTTTCATTTTTTTGCTGGGTTCTTCATTTTTTGGCCGTTTGTAATTTATGGGTCATTCTAATATAAGATTCCAAATTCCTTTGATATAAGATACAGAGAGCCAAGAGAAAGATATAAATTTGAGATACCTAGAATCTAAAACAAAACAGAGGACAATGAAACTCAAATACCCAATTTGAATTCTTAAACACACATCGGAATGATTCATTTGACACAAAAATATCCGAAAAAGGAAGAAGAAAAAAAAAACCCAGATTATTTTTTTCTCTGTTTGGTAGTAGCGAAACTTTCTGGGTTCTTCTATTTTCTTGTGGTTAATAGAATGAAACCCAAATACATATCTTTTATTTCATATTTTTCTTTGTTTGTCTTTTCCTATTCTCAAATTTTCCATCATTAAACGTGTCTTGGTTTTTGAGTAGTTAACGTTTGCAGAGTTAACGTCTACATTTGTTATTTTATTTATTTTTTTATTAAGGGGTGATGTGTCTTATATCTAGCCAAAAAATTTATGTAGAGAAATCCAAGCCCTTAACTGGATATTCTTCGGTTCTTTTGAATCGGAGAGGATCCTTTTCCCCATACTCCAATCTGACTATCTTTTAACTTTATTAATTTTCTTCAAAGTGAGGACTTGGAGTTGTCAGTTGTAAATAATATACGCATGCATTCTGGCCTTGACCGGCCGACCCGGCCAGTTATGATCACGTGAAGACTTGTAGTAGTTCGACCAAAAAAGTGATAAGGCTAGAAATAAACAAAATACATTAATCATAGAATCCTTAAAAACTAGCATCAAGCACACAATAGATGATCTCTAGGGAACAAAACAAAGGTTCGTCCCCGGCTTCCACTTTCGCTCTCTAAGCGTTCAGTTCTCACTGAGCTTGTCTTAGCCCCTCCTTCCAAGCTGGGTTCACTCTCCCTCTACATTCACTCTCCCTCTACTACACCATGAATAGCCCATCAGACCACACCAATACTCAAACAAACTTATTGAACTGGTCTGATAATCCACCCTTGCTTATACCCAACCCAGAAATTGCAAACAAGGACTCCCACTACTCTCTGGTGGGTTGTGTCATTTCCCTTGTCACCGTTACCAAACACTCAGTCAGGAACAATCTTCAACACGCTTGGAGCTTCCTACAATCCTTCGTCATTGAAGAAACAGAGGAGGTCAACACCTTCACCTTCACCTTCAACAATTTTTTGGATGCAAAAAAAAATCCAAGATCTGTCCCCCTGGAATATTAAAGGAAATCCTCTTATTCTCAAGCCTTGGGAAGCTGGCTCAACTCTCTCTAAAATCGACTTCTCCAAAGGAGCCTACTGGGTTCAAGTTCATGGGCTCCCCATTGAGCTTATCACTGCTCAAAATGCTTCTATTATAGGAGAAAAATTGGGCCTCCTCCTGGCAAAAGATTCATCCGCCCATCGAAGAAATTATTTGAGGATTCAAGTCCTTATTCCCTTGCTCCAACCCCTGATTCCAGGATTCCTTCTTCCCAGGTTTGGGAAGCCTCCGGCAAAGATTATTTTCAAATATGAAAGGCTCTTAGATTTTTGCTATGATTGTGGAAGACTTGGTCATACCAGTACCTATTGTCCATTTGAACCCCTAGCCAACACAAATATCCCCTTTGGCCCTACTCTCCGGGTAAACCCTCCTAACCCAAACATTGTTGAACAAATCATTACCCATAATAGCCTCAAGCCTTCTCCTACCTCGGCTTCCCCTAAACTAACCCAGCAATCCGCCTCAAAACCATCCACCAGTTCGTCTGCAAATCAATGTGCTATGGATACCTCTGAGTCAACCCATCAAACTCACCAACCCTCAAACCCCAACTCGCTTAACCTAACCCAACTCACTCTCTGTCAGTCTCTGCAACCCACGTCAAAAAACATCACTCAATTTTTGAGCCCCCAAAATCCTACTGTCTTCATCTCCTCCAGTCCCCTCACAATAAATACTACCCACCTTTCCCAAGCAATCTCTCCTTGCCAGTTATCCAAATCTCCCATTTTCACTGAAGATAATACTTTATTTCCCCAGCCCACGTGGGGAATATATCCCCAAGTGCCTCTTCAGGCCAACCCCATCTTACCCTTTCCACAAAAATTCCCATCCACATGTCCCAACTCCTCCCAGTCTCTTCCCTTAGCCGAGCCAACACAAACCCCCACAGCTATCACCAAGAATTCTACTTTTGCCCCCAATTTTTTGAATCCAAGATAATCAACATTGAAGAAATTTTTGACCCTCCCCCCGACACTTCTCCACCAAAATCCTTCTCTTGCATTGTAGCTCCCCCCATACCTTTCCCCAACCATCTCAACGCCTTCTATGGCAAAAATCCCCACCCTTCTTTCTCAAATCCCACCCTTCTTTCTCAAAAAAACCAGCCACCTCCCTTCAAAATTGTTTTCGTCCTTACCCACCCCACCAAAAAGCCTCTTGGTCCAAAGACAAAAGTATCACATCCCCCTTCACACAGGATGCCAATTCCCCAATCCACAACCCAAACACCACCCTGGCAATCAACTACCCCACTTTTGGGGTTCAAAATACCACCATTTTTGAGGAGGAGGGCTTCCAAACACCCTCTCCCGCTCCATGAAGATCCTTTCCTGGAATTGCCGTGACTTTGTCCGTCCCGCGGTAATTCCTTCTTATCGGACACTTGATGCACAAATTTAATTGTACTCGTCAATTGCACGAGTCGTTATGCAGTGTAGCGGGTGTGCAAGTGCGAGGTCGAATCCCATAGAGAATCGTGCTTTGTGTAAAAACCAATTTAAATTGCCTAAACTAATCATATCTTAACCTAGTCCCAAAATCAAATAGTTGGTGTGCATAAAAATAAACTAGATTAAAATGCAATAAAATAAATAAATAAAAACACTAAGGTCCCTAATCTACCTCACCACTATTTAATCAACATATAGGCATGCTAATTCACACATCCATCAAACAATTAGGCTAAAATGCATGTCCTATTCTCACGATAGTGCACACACCCATCGCACGGCCTAACTCTACGCATGTTCTTTTGCCTTTACAGAATCTAGTCGAATCATGCGATGTATTAACCCATAAATGGTCACAACGGATGTTGAACCGAAATTGAATCATCCGATGTGTCATTGACGACAATGGATATTGGACTCGATTGAACCATCCGATGTAACCCTCGATAAATCACAACGCATATTGGACGGAAAAACGATCCATAAACAACAACCAATCACAATCTTGTCACTAAATTGTGATTGAATCGAACAAACATTAAATTAAATGACAGAAAATAAAAACTAAACATGAATATATATAAACAAATCCATAGTGAGGGAAATAAGAGACTGAAATAAAACAAATGAAAACATTAAATAAATAAATGACGTTTAGAGGGTTTTACGATGATGAATAGGGAGGACTTAGGCCACTGAGGCGCCTCCAAGTGTTTCCAAATGTAAGTTACAAATAAAACATAAGGGTCCCATTTATAGAAAATATTAAGTGTGTTGCCAGGTTAGCGGTGCGCTCGATCGCATGAAGTGCGATCGATCGCATCCCTGCGTGCGCTCGATCGTTGGCTGTGCGTTCGATCGCAGATCCATCGCCGTGCAGTGTGTGTTCGATCGTTGGCGTTGTGTTCGATCGCAATACGTTCGATTGCACATAGTGCGATTGATCGCACATAACTGCCCACAACACAAGTATTGAAGCGATGAAGTATAGGGCCGGCTAGGGCAATGTAGGGATTACGACTGACGTGGAGTGCGCTCAATCGTGGCCCATGCGTTCGATTGTAGTGCGCTCGATTGCACTTGCAGGGACTTGACATCTCTTAACTCAATTCTTCTCTTTAAGCCACGTTTTCACAATAAGGACCTACAGCACAACACAACACTAAAACAATACAAAGTATAAGATATTAACACAACTAAGAGCCTAACAAACATAAGTTAAGGGGGGTCCAATATACAATATTTGACACCGATCAACACTCTACAGGCTGAATAGGCCTGATGTTCTTTTCCTGTGTGAGACAAAAGTTAAGTTTTTTGAAGCTCAAAACCCCCTCTCTAGAATTGGCTTCCCCTTTTTCGTTCAAGTACCTGTTGTAGGTACCAAAGGGGGGCTGGTTCTTGCCTGGAAAGCAGGTATCGACTTAAAACCCATTCTTTTCTCCCCTCATCAAATCTTCTGCATTATCTACTCTACCCCCCTTCAAACCCTTGGTTACTCGCTTGCCTTCATGCCTCCTCAAATCCTGGAGCTGACTTCTGGGCCTCAATGGAAGCCACTGGTAATCGTTTTGGTGGCTCTTGGCTTCTAGCTGGTGACTTTAATGCCATTCTTACTCCTAAAGAAAAACGTGGTGAGAGAAATTTTGGTTCATCCTCCCATAATGATTTTGTGGATTTTGTGCAAGATTCTAGCCTAGTCGATTTAGGGTTCGACGGGAACCCTTTTACTTGGTGCAATAAGAGGAATGGTCGGAATAGAATCAAGGAGAGACTCAACATAGGGCTCTTAAATCATGACTGGATCCTCCTCTTCCCAGAAGCCTTTGTCAAGCATCTTCCAGCAGCAGCCTCCGATCATAATCCGATTCTTATTACTACTGACAGCATTGAGGCAGCCCCCAAGCCCTTCAAATTTGAGTCTTTTTGGATCCGAGATCCCTCCAGTCACTCGGTGATCACCTTTGCTTGGAACTTCTCTTCTCAAGGATCATATGCTTTCTCTCTTGGTAAGAAGCTCAAGTCCTCAAAGGTTGCTCTTAAAAGATGGAACGTGGAACATTTTGGCAATATCCACTTCAAGATCAAGGCCCTTTTGGCAGAGCTTGAATTTATCCAAAGCTCTCCTTCCTCTTCTGAGTTAGAATTAAAGGAAGAGAATATTCAGCTTGCCCTTCTAGAAGAATTAATCCGAGAAGAACAACTCTGGAAGCAAAAGTCCCGGGAACAATGGCTCACCACTAAGGACTTAAACACCAAGTACTTCCATGTGTCCACAGCTATCCACCGCAGGTATAACTTTGTTACTACTCTCAAGCTGGACATTGGAACTTTTTTGAACAATAGAAAAGATATAGGGGATGAATTTGTGAGTTATTTTAATGATCTCTTTTTATCTTCCAACCCTTGTTTGGATGATGAGCTTACCACTCTTTTTTCCCTTATAATCACGGATTTGGAAAATGATGCCCTGTGTAGCATCCCTGACTCTCTTGAGATTAATATGGCAATTTCCCAATTAGGCTCGACTAAAGCCCCTGGCCCTGATGGGTTCACTGGGCTTTTCCACAAAACCTATTGGCATATAATTAACAAAAATGTCATTGATTTTGTGCAAGCTTTTTTCCGGAATGGTCATCTTTTGAAAGAATTTAACCACTCTCATATTGCCCTTATCCCTAAAGTGGACAACCCCTCTAGGGTTAACCAATTTAGGCCAATCAATCTTGCAAATTTTAACTACAAAATCATTTCGAAAATCCTTGCCAATCGTCTGAAAACTCACTTGGATAAAATTGTCTCTCCAAATCAATCTACCTTCATCAAAGGTAGATCAATTCATGACAATTCTATTCTTGCACATGAAATATTCCACTCCATGAAAAACAAAAAGGGTAATGGTGGCCTCATGGCTATCAAACTGGACATGGAAAAAGCCTTTGACCGTATGGAATGGAAGTTTCTCTCAAAAAAATTTTTGGCCTTAGGCTTCAGCCATTCCTGGATCCATTTTATTGAGCAGTGCATTTCCACTGTTTCCTTCTCTCTTTTGTTGGATGGTTCTCCCCATGGCAAATTTTCCCCCTCTCGTGGCCTAAGGCAAGGGGATCCCTTCTCTCCATTCCTTTTCATCCTTAGCACTGAGGTTCTGTCAAAACTTCTTATCCATGAAGAGGCTCTTGATTCCATATGTGGGATTAAGATCTCTCGTCACAGCCCCCCTATATCTTACCTTCTCTTTGCGGACGACCTCATGATTTTTGCTAGGGCCAAAGCCTCGGAAGCCACCAACATTCTCAATTGTCTTAAAAAGTATGCTGGCTGGTCTGGTCAAATGGTTAATATGTCCAAATCTTCCATCTTTCTCAATAAAAACTGCACCCTTACCACAGTCTCCTCCATCCTAACTATCATAAATCTTCACCAAATCCCCTCCAATGCAAAACATCTTGGTCTTCCCCTCTTTTTCCATAGGAACAAAAGCTTAGCTTTTGTTGACTTGAAACAAAAGATCATCGGCAAAATTTTTGGTTGGAAGGCCAAACTCCTTTCCCAAGCCGCCCGCACCACCCTTATCAAAACAGTTGCAAATGCCATTCCTACCTACTCTATGTCCCTCTTCCTCCTCCCCAAATGCTTCTGCAATAACCTTGAATCTTATTTGAGAAACTTTTGGTGGGGTTTTCCCCTTGAGAAAAAGCATAATCTTATATTGCTCAGTTGGGAGAAAATTTGTGCCCCAAAGGCTTTTGGTGGTTTGGGAATTAGGCCCCTTGAGTCCCATAATAGATCCTTGCTTGCTAAGTTGGGTTGGTCTTTGCTCTCCAATAAGAATCTGCTTTGGGTCTCCTCTCTTAGTACCAAATACCTTACCAACTTCGACCTGCTTAGATCCATCCCCCAACCACAGCCTCTTAGATTTGGAAAGGCACCATTAAATGTAGGGATTTAGTTGAAAAAGGGGCTTGCTGGTTGATCTCCTTTGGTGCAAACCTAGAGGTGTGGAATTCCCCTTGGATCCCTTCCATAGTTGGTTATAAGCCTTCTCCTAACCAAAACCTTTTTTTCTCTTGCTAGGTTGTCGGTTGCTGACCTTATCTCCCCTACTCAGAGATCCTGGGACCTGCCTACCCTCAATGCTCTTTTTGACACCCATACCATTTCCAAGATCCTTGAGATTCATATCCCTCTCTCCCCTAGGGATGACAAGCTTATTTGGATCCCATCCCCCTCGGGTATTTTCACAGTTAAATCCGCCTATGAAATGGATCTTCCTTCCCCAGCCCCCCTCCCACCCCCTTTTTGTAACACCCCAAGAATTAATTTGATGAGTGCCAAATATTGCATATTTGGGCCTCTTAGCTTGTATTTGTTAAACCCTTAGTTTTGTTATTTTCTGATGTTTTTGGTTAGTTTTGGTGTTTTAGTGTTTTGCAGGTTGCTAAGGTACATCTGGGGCTAACTACATTAATTCTGGGACTTAAGGCAGTTCGAGGAGCATTTGAAGCAAATTTGAGTTGAGCGATGATTTGCACCCAACAAGTCCCACCAAAACGGCCATATCTAGAGTTGTAGAACTCCGATTGGAGTGATCTTGGTGTTATTGGAAAGCTAACTTAAAGATATACAAATTCATATTTCACAAGATTTGGCAAATTCTGAAGCATCTGCGCACGATCGCACATATAGTGTGATCAATCGCACTTGCGCCCATCAGCACTGGAAATGCATGCTCGAGTGCGATCGAGCGCACCTAGAGTGCGATCGATCGCACTTGGCCGACCTGGCAATGCTAAAACCCTAAAATTAGCTTATAAATACTTTCTTTTTTCATTGTAAACATGTTGGAAGGCGCCGTAGAGAGCAGAAACACGACTTTTGTCGTGCTTAGGCATTTGTGAACGTTTTTCAATTGTAAGTGTTTGTTTTTCATGATTTCATTTGATTTTGACATGTATTTTGTGATCATGAGGGGCTAAACCTTCATCTAAGGTTGAAGATGAAGCCTTGTCGATGATAAACAATTGTACTCTCGTGATTATATATATACAATATGATATTTTGTTTGTTCAAAATTAATTTCCTGGCTTTATTACTTTATGTGATTGAGCATCTTTTGTGATTACATGTATTGTTCAATATTCGTTGTGTTCTATCTGGGGATACATCAAGTGATTGAAATTGAGACTAATATCCATCGTGATCTACGGATACGGTGGATGATTTGATCTCANCCCATCAGCATTGGAAATGCATGCTCGAGTGCGATCGATCGCACTTGGCCGACCTGGCAATGCTAAAACCCTAAAATTAGCTTATAAATACTTTCTTTTTTCATTGTAAACATGTTGGGAGGCGCCGTAGAGAGCAGAAACACGAATTTTGTCGTGCTTAGGCATTTGTGAACGTTTTTCAATTGTAAGTGTTTGTTTTTCATGATTTCATTTGATTTTGACATGTATTTTGTGATCATGAAGGGCTAAACCTTCATCTAAGGTTGAAGATGAAGCCTTGTCGATGATAAACAATTGTACTCTCGTGATTATATATATACAATATGATATTTTGTTTGTTCAAAATTAATTTCCTGGCTTTATTACTTTATGTGATTGAGCATCTTTTGTGATTACATGTATTGTTCAATATTCGTTGTGTTCTATCTGGGGATACATCAAGTGATTGAAATTGAGACTAATATCCATCGTGATCTACGGATACGGTGGATGATTTGATCTCAATTAAATACTCATTGTGATTCTTTAACGGATGGATTCATCGAATGATTTTACATGCCTGTTTATGATTTTTGAACTCTGTTAAAATGCGTCTGATTGTCAATTGTATATGTGAAACGCGAGAGTATGTTGTTTGATTTGTTGAGGCGGATTCGAAAACCTTAGTACTTTACTTTGATTGTCATTTAAATTATCACTTACTTTAGTTTTGTCACAATTGCACGACTAATTGTGGAACTAGGTTAAAATAGGATCTATTCGAATAGAAAATTGATTTCATCACAAAACACAATTCCCTGTAGATCGACCTCGCATTTTTACGTGCACTTTATTGCATACGACTCGTACACTTGCGAGTACTTTATTTTTGGTACATCAAATTTTGGCACCGTTGCCGGGGAGTTGTTAGTTTTTTGTAAAAATTGATTTTTTTTTTTATTTGAGTTAATTTTACTTTTCTACTAGTTAGTTAATTTTCTTGTTTTTATTGCTTGCAAGTTTTTTTTATTTATTTTCTATTTTAGTTCCTGCTTTGTTCTGACAAAAAAAAAAAAAAGTGTTTTTTTTTTTGGTGTTTTGGTGTTTGTTGCAGAAGTCTGGAATTTGCCTCTGCCGAGCACGATCGATCGCAATCCCTTGCGATCGAACGCACTCGGGACCATCTTACGCACTTGCATTCGACAACTGCGAATCAGATGCACGAACGCAGTGCCAACGGACTATCGAACACAATGCCAACGGAAGATCGAACGCAAATCACGATTGATCGCATCCTTCGACGATCGAATGCACCGTCACAATCGATCGCATCCTTCGACGATCGATCGCAGAGCCGCAGTCTGCAGCTAAGCACCACCTTTTTGTTTTTAGCTTTTTGTTGAGTTATTTTTCTTTAATTATTTTTTGTGCATGTTATTCTTTCATATTCATTTGTTTTTTGTTTTCTTTATTTTAGTGTTTGCTTTTTTTTTGTTTAGTTAGTTCATTTTGTTTGTCTTATTTTTTATTTTTTTTGTAAAAAAAAAAAAAAAAAACTTTTGTTTTGTGTATGCTTGGTCGGAGATCCCTGAACTTAGAATTGATACCCTTAGATCCCGACATTGATAGAACTCTTAGGACAACACAGAGAGCAACCATTGTGAGAAAGAGCAGAGGTGAGATGGGAGACCAACAAGAGAACATACCTGAGAATGCGGAGCAACCCATATTCGAGAATGAGGATGTGAGAGCGGGAAACGGAGAGCAAGCCAGAGCTTGGCACGTGGATTTCACTACATCATTGAGGGAACTGTTCGCACCTGTTGCAACTAGTTCCCATTCATGTATAGTGTTACCACCCACCAATGCCACTCATTTCGACTTAAAGCCGCATGTCATCCAACTCTTACCTTCTTTCCATGGACTTGATCATGAGAACCCTTATGGCCATGTCAAGAAATTTAAGGACATATGTGCAACGTTCAAATTTCAGAACTTTTCTGAAGAGTCGGTTCTCCTTAGACTTTTTCCATTCTCTCTTCACGATAGAGCCAGGGCATGGTTGGATTCCAACATGCCCTGTAACACCCCGACTTTACTTAATGAAAGGCAAAAGTGAAAATCTCTAAATTGCCACTAAGCACTACTATCTTTTCCTTAATATCATCAGAGATTATAAATCTTGCAGCGGAATAACTATTTTTTTTTTTCTATATATAAAATCCTCATAGAACACACCAAAGCTGAGAACTAGACTTATATATCAAACAGATCAGTACATTGTACTTTATACAATAATAAAACACACTAATCACAAGTGCCACAGACGTCACATAGGTGGATATACCTCAAAGGTACCTAGAATATGTCTAACTATAGATACATTCCAAAAGATAGACATCTTCAACACTAGAATACTAGAAAACCTTGTCCATAATAACCTAGACAGACATTTGAATCATCTTCACCTCCTCTGCACCTGCATCATATCTATGTAAATGTGGTATAATCGTGGGGTTACCACATTCACATAGGCGGATTAATGAGTCCACGGTCTCAATAAGTATAAGAATTACTAACATTTTCAATATGAGCCATCTTTTTCAAGAGTATCTCTAACATGATGATTATAATAACAGATACGTTGCATTTTCCAAACAAAATTATTTTTGTATAATCTATAGCTGATAAAATAAGCATCAAAGAGTTGTTTGTGATAAAATTCGTTTATCTTTCCTAAACAACTTTATATTTATACATATATGCATTTTACTTACATCTCATAAAATGAATATGCATATAAATACAAAGAAGTAAAACAATTAAATCATAAATCACATTATTCCATGTATGCAATGCAATCTCTAGTCTCTCTAGCTTTCTAAAGGACTTGAACCTTTCGTTTATGGCTATCAGCAGACACCTTTGGCTCCTCTTCGGCTTTCTAAAGGACTTGAACCTTTCGTTTACGATTTTCAGGAGACACTTTCGGCTTCTCAGTTAGTACTAGGCTTCTTATTTTAACCTGTAAGGCTCCTTCGGCTTACACCGTTAATATAAGAACACCTCAACATTTTACATTCACCTTTATGAAGACAAAAAGCTTCTTATTTAACCTGAGAGGCTCCTTCGGCTCCCACCGTCAACATAGGAAAACCTTCTTGCTTCATATTTAATTAATCTCTTATGCTCAATGTTCAACAGTATGCAATAACATGTCTCTTAAAATCATTCTTTTGTTCTCATAATCACCACATTTCATTTCTCAACTCATAAAAAGAATTGAAAGCATAAAATCATGTTACTCATAAAATATTCAGGCTCATATAATAATCATATTTCAAAAGCTTTATAAAATAGTATCAATCTCAGTAAGCAGTTGTACTCACTAAAATAATACTATGCTCAGTAAGTAATTATACTTGTTACCGTTATGCAGGATTCCTCTGCTAACTCTTGATTATAAAAAGTCACTGCATTTTTGTGCGCTCGCGCGCGATCATAATTTAGTCTAAAATTATAATTAAAAGGCTAAAATAACGACCTCTAAATTTCTCTCTATACTCTATCCAAAATTAGGCAGCATAACGCCATCTATCTAAAATATTATAATGTCACTTGGGCATCATAACGATTATGTAGCGTTACCACATATTTTTATATGGGCATTACTACGGCATTAATATAATATTTATCTAAAATGTCTAATATTACTTGGGTATTACAACGGCGCTATTGTAAAATACCTAATAAAATTTAGGCAGCACAATGACGCCTTTGTAATATTTAAAAGCATGATTGAATATAATATCCGTCCCGAAATATTCAATCACACTTTCCCGCGTAATTTAGGCATTATAACGACGTAATTTAAATTCTAATGACTATAATTGACATAATTTAAAATATATTAATTAGAATTGACATAAACTAAGGATACAAGAAATATACCTAGCAATCCCACTTGAAATAGCTCTCCAAAGTTTTTTACTAAAAATATATCTCACTTTCTCTTTTTTTCTTTTTTTTTTTTCTTCTTTCTTCTTCACTGAGCGTGAAGTTGACAGCTGAATTTCACTTCACAGCCATGTCCTATTTATAGGCAAAGGCTTGGGACAAGGCCGATATTTTCACTAAAGTTCAATGGTGGGCGCTGAACAGCTTGCAAATCACAACACTGCAGCTGATTTTCTTTTTTTTTTTCTTCTCCTCCTTGCCGCTACTCCATCAGATATACATGTATATATGGAATTCCTGAAGATTCTACATTCCCACGGCCAGCTACTTTCATTGCTAAGTAATATGATATTATATATATATATGTAATGAGCATTGAATGCTCTTCGTACATCCCAACTCATATATATATTATTTATATAAATAAATGAATATATATATAAAGCAATCAATAAATCTTAAATAAATGAATATATATATTATCATATTAAAGAAATCAAACAATTATTTAATACACTAATATCTCCATTACCACTAATACTTGGGCACTTAATTAGGTAAATCTTAAATGCCAAATAACTCATACTAGAAATTAGAGCTAGTTCAACTATCTATTTCTCAGTTTAAACTGAGAATATTAAACTAGACATCAAATATATTTTCCTGATATATTTGATTTAACCTAAGAGCACAATTTAGACTAAAGCATTTTAAGTCATCTTAATAAATTTCTCGGGTATTACATGCCCAGGTCTATTACATCTTGGGAAAGCCTGTTAAGCAAGTTTTACAATAAGTTTTTCCCAATGTCTAAAGTGAACGAGTACAGAAAGGAGATTAATTCGTTCACTCAGGAAGAGGATGAAAAGTTTTCCGAGAGGTGGGAACGTTTTAAAGACTTGTTGATAAAGTGCCCTCCACATGGATATAAGAAGTGGAGACTTGTTCAATTTTTCTACCAAGGGTTGTCTCAGCCCAACCGTAGCATGATTGAATCAATGAAGGGGGGGCATTCTTAAGCCTGATGGGAGATTTGGCATACAAGGCATTGGACAAGCTGTCCAACAGCTCACAAGTTTGGGATTTTACGAGCTGTCGGGATAAATCTGCCCGCATCCCAAAGAAAGGGGGAATCTATGAGTTGAAGGGAGAGACTGAAATGAACATGAAGATAGATGCGCTCACCAAGAGGCTCGACGCTCTCGCTGTAGGTCCATCCATCAATGCTGCCAACACTTACACTGTTGATAGCTGTTCCATCTATGAGAGTCCTATGCACTCAGCACAGAATTGTCAATCTGCTCCGGTATTTTCTGAATACCCGATGGAACAAGCGAACGCTTTCAATGATTACAGAAAGCAATCAGCTGGACCTTACTCAGAGACGTATAACCCAGGATGGAGGAACCATCCAAACTTTTCGTGGAAGCAAAATCAGGGAGGAGCACCTCAGAATGCTAAAACCCAATATCCTCCCGGATTTCAGGCACAGCAGCACAATCAGCCTTCTTCTCAAGTGCTTGCATCTTCACCTCAATCAGCTTTGGAAGAAATAATGAGGACATTCAACAATCAAATGGCCAACTGATGCAAGAACTCCATAAGTCTACCCTGATCAATAGCCAGGCTATCCAGGAGGTGAAGAATGCGACTATGGTCAACACCCAAGCTATAGCAAAGATGGAGAATCAGATAGGACAAATAGCTAATCACTTGGGTGAAAGACAAAAAGGAAAGTTCCCAAGCCAGCCCGAGCCGAATCCTAAGGCGTTTGCAATTGGAAATTCTTCCAATTCGGCCCACGGGCAGGTGCATGTGTAGGCGATTGTCACACTGAGGTCAGGGAGACAAGTGGACAATCATGTGGTGGACCCAGAAGTTGAAACTGCTGGGCAAGAAGAGGAAGCGAGTGGCAACAAAGAGGAAAGAGATGCGGAGCCATCTACAACCACTCCCATTGTGAAGGACCCTCCTAGGTCTTTTGAACCTAAGGCGCCCTACCCTGAAAGACTACAAGCGCCCAAGAAAGGAGGAAAATTTGAGGACATTCTGGAGGTGTTCAAGCAAGTCCAGATTAACATTCCGTTTTTGGACGCCATCCAGCAAATACCTTCCTATGCCAAGTTCTTGAAGGACTTGATCACTATAAAGATGAAGACGAATGTACTTAAGAAGGCATTCCTGACCGAGCAGGTTAGTTCTATCCTACAATGCAAGTTGCCCATCAAGTACAAGGACCCTGGATGTCCTACCATTACTTGCATGATTGGAGTCAGCCAGATTGAGAGGGCCTTATTGGATTTGGGAGCAAGTGTTAATCTGTTACCCTATTCAGTCTATGTGCAGTTAGGGCTTGGAGAGTTAAAGCCTACTACCATGACACTGCAGTTAGCTGACAGGTCAGTGAAGGTTTCACGGGGAATTGTGGAAGATGTGCTAATCAAGGTCGATAAGTTTTACTTCCCCATGAATTTTATTATGCTTGACACAGAGCCGGTTCATAACCTAGGGAGTCAAATACTGGTGATCTTAGGGCGACCATTCTTAGTTAAGGCTAACGTCCTAATTAATTGTAGGACGGGGGTCATGAAGATTTCCTTCGGAAATATGACAGTGGAGTTGAACATTTTCCATATCAGGAAACAACCACTAGAATATGATGAAGTGCAGCAAGTGTGCTTGATAGAGGATATCATGGAAGAGGCTGTTGAGGAATCAAGCATGGAGGACCCCCTGGAGGCATGCTTTGCTCAGTTTGGAGAGGACCTGGACTTGGACAAGTTGCTTGAGCAAGTAGATGCGATGTTGGAGACTACTCCTCTAGTGAGTAGTGAGAAGGAAGAGACCATTGTTCCCAATCCTCCTAAGAAGGAATTAAAGCCTTTACCTGAAAACCTCAAGTATAAGTTCCTAGGTCCAGCAGAGTCTTTACTCGTGATCATAGCTTCAGATTTAGTGGATGCTCAAAAGGAGAAGTTATTGGACTTGTTAAGAGAGCATAAGGAAGCTATCGGCTGGACCATTGAGGATATCAAGGGGATCAGCCCCTCGGTGATAATGCACAAGATACATTTGGAGGAGAATGCCCAGCCATCGAGGGAGCCACAAAGAAGGCTCAACCCAGCCATGCAGGAAGTTGTTAGAGCTGAAGTGATTAAGCTGTTAGATGCTGGGATCATATATCCGATCTCTGACAGCAAATGGGTGAGCCCAATTCATGTCGTGCCTAAGCGAGCTGGACTGACGGTAGTCAAGAATAAAGATGACGAGTTGGTGCCAACTCGTGTTCAATCAGGTTGGAGAGTTTGTATTGACTACCGTAAGTTGAATGCCGCCACCAGGAAGGATCACTTCCCACTTCCATTTATCAATTAGATGGTGGAGCGGTTGGCTGGGCACGAGTACTATTATTTTTTGGATGGTTATTCTGGGTATAACCAGGTCCCTGTGGACCCCGAAGATCAGGAGAAGACGACTTTCACCTGTCCTTTTGGGAAGTTCTCCTACCGTCGCATGCCCTTCAGGTTATGCAATGCACCTGCTACTTTTCAGCGGTGCATGATCAGTATATTTTCTGACATGGTAGAACGTTTCCTTGAGATTTTCATGGATGACTTCTCGGTCTTCGGTTCATCTTTCGAAGAGTGTTTGCATCGTCTCACGCTGGTCTTGGTGAGATGCAAAGAAAGAACCTTATGCTTAATTGGGAGAAGTGCCATTTCATGGTAAAGCAAGGTATTGTACTGGGGCACGTCATATCTCAACGGGGGATTGAGGTTGACAAAGCGAAGGTGAATCTGATCTCCAACCTTTTACCCCCATGTATGGTGAAAGATGTTTGTTCTTTTCTGGGCCATGCAGGATTTTACAGGCTATTCATAAAGGACTTCAGCAAGATCGCCTGGCCCATGTGCAAGTTGTTGGTGAAGGAGACCCCGTTTATTTTTGATGAGGAGTGTAAGCAAGTATTCGGGGCTCTGAAAAAGATTCTGACGTCCACACCAGTTATTCAGCCACCCAAGTGGGGTGCACCTTTTGAGATAATGTGTGACGCGTCAGATTACGTTGTTGGAGCTGTTTTGGGGCAGCGTATTGACAAACTCCCCTATGTCATTTACTATGCAAGTAGAACTCTGAACGACGCGTAACTCAATTATTCCACCACTGAGAAGGAGTTGTTGGCTGTTGTTTTTGCGCTAGACAAGTTTAGATCCTATTTGCTAGGATCTAAAGTCATCATCTACTCGGATCATGCTGCATTGAAGTATCTTTTTTCTAAAAAAGATGCTAAATCTCGTCTTATCCGGTGGATTTTGCTTCTTCAAGAGTTCGACATTGAAATTAGGGATAAAAAGGGTTCCGAAAATGTGGTGGCGGATCATTTGTCAAGATTGACTGTGGGCTATACCGAGGACGCCATCCCCATTTTTGAGACCTTCCCTGATGAGCAATTGATGCACATTGCTCAGAATCCCGCACCATGGTTCGCTGACATAGTGAACTATCTTGTCACCGGCCAAATGCCTTTGCATTGGGGGCGACAAGATAAATTCAAATTTTTTGCCATGGTGAAATACTTTTTTTGGGACGATCCTTATTTGTTTAAGTATTGTCCCGATCAAATCATTAGGAGATGCATACCTGAGCATGACTAATCCAATGTCATCTCTTTCTGTCATGATCATGCCTGTGGTGACCATTTCAATGCTAAAAAGACAGTTGCAAAAATTTTGCAGTGTGGATTTTACTGGCCCACCTTGTTTAGAGACGCTCATACTTATTGCACATCTTGTGAGCGTTGTCAGAAGCTAGGGAGTATCTCTAGAAGAAATATGATGCCCCTCAACCCGATTTTGATTGTTGAGATTTTTGATGTTTGGGGCATTGATTTCATGGGACCTTTTCCGAACTCCTATGGCAATCTATACATCTTGGTTGCTGTGGATTATATGTCCAAGTGGGTGGAGGCCGTTGCTTGCAAGACTAATGACCACAGAGTTGTGGTCCAATTTTTGAGAGACACTATCTTTGCTCGGTTTGGTACACCTCGAGCAATCATAAGTGATGGAGGCAAGCATTTCTGCAACCGGATTTTTGAGCAGTTGATGAAGAAGTATTTCATCACCCATAAGGTTCCCACCCCTTATCACCCACAGACTAGTGGACAAGTCAAAGTTTCTAATCGTGAGATCAAGCATATCTTGGAGAAGACTGTGAATCCCAATAGGAAAGATTGGTCTCTGCGATTAAGTGATGCACTGTGGGCGTACAGAACAGCATTCAAGACCCCGATTGGGATGTCACCATATCGACTTGTGTACGGGAAGGCATGTCATCTTCCCGTAGAGTTGAAGCATAGGGCATATTGGGCCATTAAACAGCTGAACTTCAATCTTTCGAAAGCTGGCTCACAAAGAAAGCTCCAACTCAATGAATTGGAGGAGTTGAGGAGTGATGCATATGATTGTGCAAGGATGTACAAGGAACAGATGAAGAAGGCTCATGACCAGAGCATTTTGAGGAGATCTTTCGAGCCTGGTCAGAAAGTCCTTCTTTATAATTCAAGATTGCATTTATTCCCAGGCAAGCTGAAATCTCGATGGACCGGCCCCTTTATCATTCGGTCAGTGTTTCCTCATGGGGCCATCGAGATTGAGGATCCCAAGAATGGTAACACTTTTAAGGTCAATGGACAAAGATTAAAACCATTCTTGGAGTTGAGAAGTAGAAAGGTGGAGACGACTCTGTTGGAAGATCCGAATTATTCAGAGTGATTGTGGTCTCTTGTGGAGAGTCTGGCTGAAGACTTTAAACTTAGCACTTGTGGGAGGCAACCCTCATTATTTTTCTGTGTTATTTGATCTTGTTTGTACATTTTGTTCTATTTTTATGTGTTTTTCAGGTCAAGTGTCTGCCATTCAAGTTTGGGGGAGCGTTCTCTTACGTTGTGCCTGACTTGCGCCATCCCTTTGGTATTGTATTTCTGGTCACATTGGGGACAATGTGACATTTTAGTTTAGGGGTGGGGTAGACATATATGTCATTTTATTTGTTTATGTTGTTGATTGATCTTGACCTAACATCATAACTGTGGATTGCATGTCATTGGTATGTTTAACTTGTTTGAACATTGCATATCATTAGAAATCCCAATGTTTGACTCATATGTTGGATTAAAGAGACCCCATGTGTTGGATAGATTTTTCACATGCACACTAGCATTAGGGTCCGTGGGGTATGAGATTTGACTTTAGGAGAGTGTGTCTTTAGAGATTTATGGGTTGATGTGGTGAGGAAAACCTTGGCTTTAAAAAAAAATAAAAATTTCATAAGGTTGAGCTTCTCATTGAGTAACCGGACCTCTTGCCTCATCAAGCAATGAGTGTTCGTGTAAAAAGAGGAGAAAGTCCAGCTGGTGATTATATGGCTAGTAAGGCTTCGTAGCTCTTTTTGACTTGAGTAATTAAGCCCTTAGGGATGTCTCTACATCTAGTGCCCTAAAGCCATCTGGTTTGGGAGTCACTGGCCCAACACTCGTTACATAAGTCATTTAGAAGCTTAAGGGAGCCAAGCATTGCACAGCCTACACAAAAAAAAAAAAAATCAAGCCTTGGTTGTTTTCATCATAGTGCAATTCTATGAATTTTTGGGTACACATTTTCTTTGAGAATGATTGAAACTGCATGACCTTGTGTTAGTTCACTTTTCACTTCTTGAAGCATATGTTGTCTCAATTTTCCAGTCGTGAGTTAAATGGTGTTTGGATGCCTGGATGATGTAGTTTGTATGTTTGACTTGTTAAATTTGCTAATGATGTATGAACCATATGTTTAAGTGAAATGCTTTGTCTATCAATAACATAGTGTCAATAAAATGTTTGTAGGTGTCATTCCTGGAAAACCCTCACGAGACTTCACTCGTTCTCTAGGGAATTCCTAAGGGTTTAAAAGGCTTGTTGCATATGCTAAATGCAACCGTTTCTCCCACGACAATGGACTTATGCAACCGTACGTCCGCTTCGAGGTCTTTCAGGGAGAACCTCATTTTCTCTCCACTGTTCACCTATTCTCCGACTCCTAAAGCTAACAAAGGCTTCCTAGGGCCTCCTAACACAGATCGAAACCTCCATGCAAAGACAACAACACTAAGCTATCAAAACGCTAGCCTAAGGAAGATTAAAGCATAACTAAGCTAACAACTACAACTAGCAACATAGAACTATAATCGAGCAACATAACGACGTATTAAAAAGCTAAGGAAACCGAGTGTTACCTCCTTGAAGCAAAACCTCAAGAGTTCCTCCTCCGGCAGCACCGAAACACTCACGAAACCTCACAAACACAAACAAAATGGCCTACTGGCAGCCTAGGGGTGAATAGAGGGGTTTAGGGGCGGAATAGGTGTGAAATGGGCGAGGGGGTGAGGGAGTATTTATAGGGCCAGAAAGCAGCGGACGTCTGGCCAGAGTGGCGTACGTCCGGTACTATTATACAGCGGTCCAAAGGCTATCTCGTACATCTAGGTATTACCCGGAGGGTATTCCAAAAAGTAGCGTACGTCCGGTACTTTTGGCGTACGTCTGTTGTACTATTCATAGAGTACGGTTGTACTATTTGTAAAGCGTACTTCTGGTGGGGGACCACTGTACGTCCGTACTACAGACAACAACGTACGTTCGGCGTTTTAGTGTACGTCAGCACTAAAAGACAGGAGCGTACGTCCGCCAACCCTAGCATACGTCTGGTCCAAAAGTCCAATTTCTCAAAATGCCCTTCTGGTAGATCCTAGTGACTCAAAGTCCAAATTAACCCTTTAACTAAGCTACTTATGTTTAGTTAAATGTTTGGGTCACTACACTTTTTCCCAGTTGATTGGACTGCATTTTGGAGCCTCAAAATCCAGCATAGGCTTAAACACTTCCTTTGGAAAATTACATGGAACATCTTCCCTTTGAGAACCAAAATTTTTCAATTCTCTCCCTTAGCCTCTCAAAGCCTTCTTTCATGTGCCTTTTGCAATGGCCCTACTGAGACTATACATCACATTTTCCTTTCTTGCCCCTTTGCAAGAGCAATCTGGAGAAATACCTCGTGGCCCTTAAACACCTCCATTTTTGAAAACCACCCCATTAGTTGCTAGACAAGAGCTCTTCTTAAGCCTAACATGTTTCTAGGTATTCCTCACAAGTTTGTTCATGCTTTCCAGGTGTCTGCTTTGGTTACTATGGATTACATATGGATGGCCAGGAATAATTTTGTGCACAAAGGGACTCCTCCCAACCCTTAGGCAGCCCTCAAGCTCATCTCCCTCTCAATGAACCAGCACCTCTCATCATGGCAATCCAGCACTAGCACCATGAAGGACAAGATCCCCCCTTCTAGGGGCTCCCTTAAAGTAAATTTTGACGTGGCTATCAAGCCACTTTTTGATGTAGCAGCTGCCATTCTCAGGGACAACAATGGTGACATCATAGCTGCTTGCTCCAAACGTCTTCCCCACATGGAGGCCAACCAAGGTGAAGCCAATGCTGCCCTCCTAGCCGTGCAACTTGCCTTTAGGTACTGTAGCTCCCCTCTTATCATTGAAGGGGACTCCTTGACCACAATCCTAGCCATCAACTCCCCCTACCTCAGCACTGAATGGGCCTCTGCCCATGTCTTCACCGACATCAACCTTCATCTTCTCTCCTTCTCGGAATGGACAGCTTTGAAGGTCTCAAGATGTACCAATTATTGTGCACACCACATCACCGAATGGGCCGCTTCGAACCTAGTGTTTGGAAGCATTCCCATTCACTCCCCCATGTTCTCCTATTTAAGATTTAGAAGTGGAAAGGACCCCCCTTTGTAGTCCTCCATTTCCCCCTTTGTTTAGGGGGAAAAAAAAAAAGCACATAATAGATGGTGTAGTAATCATCAAAAAAAGGCGAAGGTCGTCGCCCTCAGCCTCAAGTCCTATATTAAAGTTTCGTTATCATATTTATAGGTAAACAAATGAGTCTTCTTTTTTTTTTTGGAAAATTACACTTTACCCCCTCGAAGTATTCACCGATTTGCACTTTTACCTCCAAAGTTTCAAATGTGACACTTAACCCCCCCAAACTTTCAAATTGTGGCAATTCGACACCTTTGGCTTTTTTTCTTTCTTTTTTTTTTTTTTCCAAAATGCCCCAGTCATATATTTTATTTTTTTAAAAAAATCCAAAACAAAACCAAAAAACCAAAAAAAAAAAAGAAGGAAAAATATGATGGGGGTGGTTCGGCCGCCCCTTGGGCCAAACCCTCAAAACGCCATCCCCGCCAACCCACCCTTTCAAACCCTTCGTTGATCCCCTCCAGACCAGATTGGGCAAGCTTCGGCAACGGCAGGGCTATTGCCAGTGAGGTATGTGCTTTCTCCGTCGGAGACGAGGTCTTCGGCACCCTCTGAGGTGACTGGGCAACCTCCGTCGCACTCTCCGATGCCTTCCCAGCCAAACCCACCCTCTTAGTACCTACATCGATGCGTTCCTGCGCAGACTGGACAAGCTCCGCGACATCAAAGTTATCGCCTGCAACAATGGTGCAACCTTCAGCAACGTCAGTGCAACCTCGAGGACGGAGCAACCTCCGGTGAGATTTTGGATGGTGACAGAGCAACCCCTGGCGACGTCACTGCCTTATGCCTTTACTCCAAATGATGGCCAGCCACCCCAGCATATTTTTCCTTTCTTTTTTTTTTTTTTTTTGGTTTTTTGTTTTTTTTTTTGGATTTTTTTTAAATAAAATATGTGATGGGGCATTTTGGGAAGAAAAAAAAAAGGCCAAAGGTGTCGAATTGCCACAATTTGAAAGTTTGAGAGGGTTAAATGTCACATTTGAAACTTTAGAGGTAAAAGTGCAAATCGGTGGATACTTCAGGGGGGTAAAGTGTAATTTCCTCTTTTTTTTTCATAGTACAAGTGGGGATCACACGTGCAATGCACGTGCTTGGTTCTCGGTGTTAAAATATGAGAAATAGTTAATTTACATAGCACATATATGTCTTCATCTTGCATGACTACTTTAAAATTTGTTTCAAAATACACTACTTTACAATTTCTAACCTCTATATAAAAAGAGCGAGTTCCTGAGGAACAGTGATTTTTTGTTGGACAAGTAAATTACTATTGTAGTCTTCAGGTTTGTTCATCATAATTCAATAATGCAAGGGTATTTATGTCTTTTAAAAGGATATTTATGTCTTTAATAATTTTACATTACTATTTTGTCCCTGTTTACCTTTCGTCTTACTAAGAAATTTTATGATTACTCTTTTACCCCTTGCATTTGTAAAGAATCGAATTTCTTTGAAAGGCCTTTTGGGTATTTCACCCCATTTCTACTCCTCTCATCTTCCACTCAAGCCTCTGAATCCATTTCTCATTTCTCAACCGCTTGTCTCCGACTCTCCCTTTCCCCCGCTCTCTCTCTCACAGACGCGTCTCCGGTGGGGTTTGTCTTGCTCAGAAACTGATGGCAATTTGACTTCGGCTTCACAGATCCGGTGGTTGGGCTCTGACATCGGCGGTTTGGATCCGGCAACGTGAAACCAACTTCAAATGATTTTCTAATTTTTGTGATATTTGCTGTGAATTATTGTTCAATTTACTTTCCTAATTTTTGTATGAGTTTTTGACAATTGTTTGGGTGGGTTTTGTTGCACACAGACGGTGAAAGAAAAAGAAAGAGGAGAAGTGACAGTTTGGGTAAGGATTCATAAAAAATAAAAATTGATTTTTTTTTATAGTGTTTATTTATGTGCTTGATGATTTTCTAGGTGGGTTTTGTATGGATTTTTGACAATTTTTCTGGTGGGTTTTCTTTCAAACAGGTGTATCAAAGAGGTAATCATCCAAAAAAAAAAAATTGATTTCTTTTTTTGTAGTGTTTATTTATGTGCTTCATGATTTTTTTTTTTCCCCCTGGGTTTTGTATGGATTTTTGACAATTTTTTGGGTGTGTTTTGTTTGAAATAGGTATATGAAAGAGATTTGGTGCGGTTCTTGGATTTTATAGATGAGGTTGTCGTGAAAGGAATGAGCTTTCCCTCAAAACAGCGAAGAATTATGGGTTTTCTTTAATTTGTTTTGTGGTTTTTGTGATCTGTATGGATTTACTGTCACGCAGGGGCGGAACTGTGTTATAGGTTGGGGGGACGAATGTCCCCCCAAAATTTCTTAAAATTTTAAAAATTACCCTTAAAATTTATGATTTTTTAAGAAATATCCCCCCAAAATTTCTTAAAATTTTAAAATTTACCCCTAAAAGTTAGGATTTTTTAAGAAATGTCCCCCAAAAATTAACGTTTTACCCCAAAATTTCTTAAAATTTTAAAATTTACCCCTAAAATTTAGGATTTTTTAATAAATGTCCCCCCAAAATTAAAATTTTACCCCTAAATTTTTACTTTTAAAAATTTTGTCCCCCCACCCTTAAAAGTCTGGTTCCGCCCCTGCTGTCACGGTATGGATTTTTTTTTTTTTTTTTTAGTTTGCTTTTCTTTTGGGTTTTGGCAAATCCGGCGGTTGGGCTTCGACAACGGTGGTATGCATCCGGCAACGTGAGACCAACTTCAAATGATTTTCTAATTTTAGTGATATTTGCTGTGAATTCTTATAATTTGCTTTCATTTGATTTAATTTTTTAATGATACTCTCACAGATCTGGTGCTCTCTCTCAGGCCACTCTCTATCTCAGATCTGAATTGTTTTTTAATTTTTTGTTGCTTTGCGTCTTCTTGAGTTTAAATTTTTTTGGTATGCTTGCATGTGTCTCTTTGTGATCGACTCTTTTGTTTTCTTGTGAAAGAAGAAGGGGTGAGGGTTTAATATCTGTTGTGCTCTCTGGGTTTCTTGAGTTTGGTGGGTTTTTGACAATTCATTCGGTGGGTTTTGTTTGAAACAGAGATGTATCAAAGAGATCAAAGTATGACTTTTATAGATAAATTTTTTATTTTTCCTGGGTGAAATTTGATAAATTTGATGGGTTTTGTTTCATTTTTTTGTGGGCTGTTTTTGTGATTTTTCAGAGTAGAGATGAAGATCGAGAGAAACGATCCGAGAGTGAGATCCTGAGATAGAGGGAGAAGCTGAGAAACAAATTAAAGAGACCTGTTGTTGGGTATTGCTTTTTCATATTAGTGATTGGGTATTGCTTATTTGCTTCATCAGTTTAAAATTATTTACATATTTCCCCACTTTTCTTTTTTTCCTTTTTCTTTCATTTTTCTTCTCTCTCCTCGCGTCCCCTTTTGGCGACAAGCTTCACCGCCCATGTATGGGTAAATTGTACTCAGATTTTGCAAGAATTTGTAGTACTTTATTTTTTGGTTTCTGAAAAATTTTATTTAGTTTTGCAAGGAAACACGTGTGTGGCAATTTTTGTAGTAAATTTCTCAGTCTCTGCAAGATATAGTTCACAATAAAAAGTGTTGCCTCTATTTCATTTTTCTTATTATCTTTGCTTAATATTTTGCTGCAACTTGCTTTGAATAATCCAACCCTCCCTGCTTTGTCGCATGTGCAATTTCCATATCCAAGGAAAAATAAGATGAAATTGGATTTGGGTAGATCAAAGAATCAGAAAAGTGGGAAAAAAAGGAAGGTGGCTTGAAAAGAGGAGGAATGAGGAAAAAAGGAGAAGAAAAAAAAAAAAAGTTGCCAGGGATGGGTTACTTTGATTTTGCAGCTTTTGGAGGCATTCTTTCTCAAAGAGATAGAAATAAGAAATAATAATAATAATAATAATAATAATAATAATAGAAAATATCAATATGCAATTTAAGGAGTTTACATCAACTGCTAGAATTCGAGGATAAAGGATAGTAACGTAACCCCTACCAAGTCTCGCAGATGGAAGACAACTAGCACTGTTGTGAGTCACTTTATTTTTTTCAGTATTAATTGTATAATTGTTATATCACTAACAAAATTTTATAAGATGACAATATAAAATAAGTAAGGTCAAAATGGGAAATTTAGCCTAAAACAAAGATCAGGATTTAAGGAAAAAGTTGAACAAATTTCCGGATTTAAGGAAAAAGTGGAACAAAAATACTAATTTAAAAAGAAAAGGTAAAGAAAATCGAAATTTGAGGATGAGAAAAGACAAAAATAATCAGCCTTAATTTCACTATTATCAACAAAGGTTGAGACTCTGACTCAAGCGAGATTTTTTCACTTCTTTTTTTTCTTTCTCTATATTTTCTCTTACCTCTCCGACTCACACCATCAGATTCTCCATTTACGCTCCTATTTAATGACTCTTTGACAACACTCAAGCCATAAAAGATGTATGCAAGAAAGTCAAGCTATTTGATTTTCTTTTGACCTTTTCATTTTGGTTTTCTTTGTTGCTGCCATGTTGAGGCTCTATTCGTAGGAGAAGGTAAAAATGTACTGGAGGTGCAAAAAATGAGAACAAAAAAGAAAAAAAGAAAAAAATTATGGTAATATTCCACATCTTTGTTATGTCAATTAATTATATCATAATACACAAATCTTAGACATTCTTTTTTGCAAAATCATATATAATCAACTTTCTATAGTTACATTATTGCAAAAAACAATTGCATCAAGATTATAAACTCCAACAAACAATGAATACAACACTCCATCTTTTAGGTCAAAGTAAAAATTATTCTTCACAACTTACAACAACGTTTTTGGTACATAGCCTACAGCAAATGTAGCAAAACTACAAGTGTAGAAGTTAATGAAACATTTGCTTGTCTGAATTGCAAAGAAAAGATGTTGCACAATCACAGTATGGATAATCTACTTCTATATGATTTTTCTTTACCTTAGAAATATAAAATGAACAAATTTTATACTTTTAACATTATATTCCTAAATTTTTTCTTCTATGTTTTATGTTTTAATTTTAGATGTTGTATAGATGTGGAATTACATGATCCAACTGGTTTGTTAATCGTATCGTTGTTTGGAAAAGATGCAGAAAAATTCTTGCAATGCTCAGCAACAAAATTAATGTTATACAGCACTGACGTATAAAAAAAATCAAAACTAAAATTCTTCAAATCCGGATTTGCTTCTTGAGCCAAAATATTTATGCCATGCTGGGTTCTCCTCAAAGAAGGAGGTAAGGTTACAGGTGCAAAGTCTCTGCTTTAAATTAATGACCCTCTGACAACACTCAAGCCATAAAGATGTATAGGAAAGAAAGTCAAGCTGTTTGATTTTCTTTTCACCTTTTCATTTTGGTTTTCTTTCTTTTATGTTTTGCTGCCATGCTGGGGCTCTACTCGTAGGAGGAGGTAAGACTATAGGTTGCAGAAGTTTCTGGTGCATGTGTGAGTGTGTGACTGAAACAAAAGAATGAAATAAATAAATGAGGGAGTGGTAGTGAGTATGATCCCTATGGAAAAGAAGAAAGAAAAGGAAAAAAAATTAAAAAAGAAAAAGAAAAAGGTGGATTGCATCCATGATTGTATGATTATTTTTGGGACGATAAGTCTTGGAATTTGTAAAAAAGTTTTTTTAATAGGAGATTAGACGCATTTATAACAAGTCAGTAAGGTAAAATACAAAGTATGACAAAAATTTAATTGTTTCACAGAGTTGGAGAAATGCAAGTATGCAGCTGGATTTTAGCCGAAAAATCTGGGACACTTTCATATTTCAGTTTTTTTTTTAGTCAAATTTGAAAAAAAGACATAACAAAGGCATCAAAAATGAAAACCATTTGCAAGGAGTCAGATCCCTAAGATGACATGTATACTTTTTAGCAATGTCTCTTGTATTTTCTCCATGTACATGGAGAACAAACCATCAATATATATTAATGGATTGCTACGAGTAATCCAATGCCTTATATATATATATTCAGATTAATGGGATAACTATTGAAACAAGGTAGCAAAAAATGATTTTGTCTTGTAGCTAGCTACACCCACATCCACACAATAAAACCCTCCATGAGTTCTCACAGTATCTGTTGTATTATTATCAGTGACTTTTACGAGGCTGAAGTGAAAAGGCATTTCACCAGTATTACCTCCTCCTACAAATAGAGCTGTAGGCAGGGTCTTACGTCAATCACTCTCACTTTTTCCTTTGGCATTGATTATCATTTTTGTCTCTTGTATTTTCTCCATGAACATGGAGAACAAACCATAAATATATATATATTAATGGATTGCTACGAGTAATCCAATGCCTTATATATATATATATATACTCAGATTAATGGGATCATTATTGAAAGAAGGTAGAAAAAATGTTTTTATCTTGAAGCTAGCTAGACTCACATCCCCACAATAAAACCTTCCACAGGTTGTCACAGTATCTGTAGTATTATCATCAGTGACTTTTACGAGGCTGAAGTAAAAAGGCATTTCACCAGTATTACCTCCTCCTACAAGTAGAGCTCTAAGCAGGGTCTTACGTCAATCACTCACTTTTTCCTTTTTTTTTTCCTTACTTTTTGTCTCACTCACAGCATCCTACAAGTAAAGCTCCAGGCAGATCTTACGTACAGTCAATCACTTTCAGATTTTTTTTTTTCTTTCTTTTTTTGTCTTAGCACTCATGCTTCATTTAGTATAAAAGAGCAAGAAAGAAATTTCTTACAAATGTTTGCAGCCATCAAACCAGATCATTTCAAAGTATTCCAAGTTTCAATAATTATTTGTTGTAGTCACACCGACACACACATCATAGATCCTCGTAAGTCATATGTCTACAACGCTCAAAATACACCTCCAATAATTTGTAATTAATTGGTTGTATTATTATACACTTCTTAACTTATTCTTCCATCATTTCCTTCTTAAAAGTCAATCATTCACTATTTAATCATCCTTTAATTTATTCTTCTAATAGCCTCATAAAATAATTATTTATGTACTAAAACCTTTATACTTGAAGAATCGTAAATGGGCAAAAGAAACTCGTAAATATTATTCCAACTCAATCAAAATACATCTATTACATAAATGTAACATCATCATCCATTCTTGACTAATACAGGTTGTGCCTTGTTGCGTTCTATGGATGAAATTGATAAGCAATCAAAGCTGAATATGGGTAACTTTTCAAGCTACAAGCCCTAAGATACCCATATTATATATTCTCTCTCTTAGATCCTACAAGGTCAAGAAAAAGAAGAAGATGAACAAATACTCCTGTTGCGCTGCAAATATAAGGGCTTGAAAAGCATTTCAGAACACGATATGTATGTGATTTCTTTCAAAGACATTTGGGACATACATATTAAGTGCTCTCTATCTTCTGTCATATAAGATCACTAAGGAAATAGAGAGATATTTAGCCTGAGAAGCGTGATAAAAAATAATCTTGCTTCTACAGGACATGATCAAAAATAATCTTGCTTCAATGGTTTTTTATGAGAGTATAAAAAGTTGGGTTTCATGAATCAATTCATGATGCTGCATCTTTCTTTTGATAAGTGAGAAGAAACTTGTTGGGAGATTAAAGCGATATGGAGTTTATACCAAGAGCACATTAATATACATAATTGAACACAACTCTAGCCCAAAAGCCTAAGCTAATGGGCTAAGGTCCACTTAGGTATATTAAG
>CM017324.1:13003166-13116490 GCA_006937295.1 Carpinus fangiana
CATATCGCTTTAATCTCCCAACAAATGGTATCAGAGCCACGGTTACTTTCCTGGGATGGGTGTCTGGACGCGTCGGGTTTGGAGTTGTGTCCCTTTCCGCAACTCTTGACGTGAGACACTCTTGGAATGTAGAAAGACTCACAAGCGAGGGGGAGTTTGGTCAATGTGAAGAGACTCACAAGTGAGGGGGAGATTGTTGTGAGTACACTTGTGAGTGTTGTGTCCGACATTGAGAAAATATAAAAGAAGAGAGTGCTTAATATACCTAAGTGGACCTTAGCCCATTAGCTTAGGCTTTTGGGCTAGAGTTGTGTTCAATTATGTATATTAATGTGCTCTTGGTAAAAACTTCATATCGCTTTAATCTCCCAACAAATGGTATCAGAGCCCAGGTTTACCAACAAGTCTCGGCCCAACAGTCCACGGAAGAAACGGGTTGTCTCTGCTCCGACCCAGGGCCTGATGTGTGAGGGGGAGATTGTTGGGTTGTCCCACATTGGTTGTGGAAGGGGCTGGTGGTCAGTTTATAAGTGTGAGGGAAAGCCTCACCTCTTGAGCTAGCTTTTGGGGTTGAGAGAGGCCCAAGACCACCTAACATTGGTATTAGAGCCCAGGTTTACCAACAAATGGTATCAGAGCCACGGTTACTTTCCTGGGATGGGTGTTTGGACGCGTCGGGTTTGGAGTTGTGTCTCTTTCCGCAACTCTTGAAGTGAAACACTCTTGGAATGTAGAAAGACTCACAAGTGAGGGGGAGTTTGGTCAATGTGAAGAGACTCACAAGTGAGGGGGAGATTGTTGTGAGTACACTTGTGAGTGTTGTGTCCGACATTGAGAAAATATAAAAGAAGAGAGTGCTTAATATACCTAAGTGGACCTTAGCCCATTAGCTTAGGCTTTTGGGCTAGAGTTGTGTTCAATTATGTATATTAATGTGCTCTTGGTATAAACTCCATATCGCTTTAATCTCCCAACAAAACTCAAACTAAGAAAATTTGAGTTTCAGTACATAATAAAATATTATATGAAGATTGAAGGGACCTAAATTTATAGGAAGGATTCTGAAGATGAATTTAAAAGTTGAACAGTTAATTTAGAGAATGATCGCCAAAAGTCGTTCGAAGGTCAAAAAGGTGTAAGTTGAATTTATGACGGGAGAAAAGATCCAAAATCAACGGGATATTTTATGCAAAAAATCTTTCGCCACCTGAGGTAGTCTGTCATATGCTCTTTTACTGTTGAATTACCTCAGTTGAATTTTTTTTTTTAAAAAAAAAAAGCTAATCCTGCTTCTTCCTAAAGCACTACCATACCTTACAACTCTGAGCTTTTCGACATCTATTCTTCATCTACATTCTTCCCAAAATTTCATCTCTCCCAAATTCTTTACATTCTCAAATATTTTCCTTACTCTCCTAAACATGGCAGCATCATTATCATCTGTTTAAATGTTGCTCCTGTAACACAACTCATTATTATGCCTAATGTACAACCTGACTTGCATGTTCTTCAACCTGAAGTGCCTGTTGCACACCCTGAAGTATGGCAACCAACTTTTGTCTTTGACAATCGTCCTATCACCATTCATGATTCTGTTATGCTGAATGATTCGATTGCTATGACAGTGGCCAAAGGCCTCGTAACTCCACGAGATCAAAGATTGTTGGCTAATAGGTCTGATGCTAACGCTGTTAATGATTCATTGGCGTTCAGTATCCAAGGTGCTGCTTCAGTTTTTGACATGTCATGACATCTAAGTGTCAGAAATGAAGAGATGAAAATCTTAAGGAATCAGGTTGGGGTTTTAAAGCGACTGCTCAAAAACTACAAACAAAAACACGTGGATTTGAAGCAGGAAAATAATGAGCTGAAAAAATTGGTGGTATCGTACGCAGAAGACCTGGGAATAAAGGTGATAGAAATGGAGAAGACTACCGCCCGTCTCCAGCAACAGCAAAAAAAGCTCCAGGTCGATGTACAGGAGTGTCGTGCGTATTTCCTCTGAAGCTCTAGCCAGGTATTTCATTTGAAACAAATAGTATCTTCGAGCATCAGATCCACTATGATGTGAAGGACCACGCCAAAAGTTCAACATTACTACTGTTAAAGAGCTACCAAACAAAGATGGATATTTTCACAACTAAATAATTCATAGTTTTATCTTCTCCTTTCACTAACTAAATTGTAAAGTAGTATATTTTAAAACAAATTTTAAAGTAGTAATGTAAGATGAAGACATATGTGTCATATGTAAATTAACTCTCCCATATTTTAACACCGACAACCAAGTACATGCATTGCACGTACACACCCCACCTTCATTCTTGTTCTTTTTTTTTTCTTTTTCTTTTTTTTTTCATATTTGTCTCATCCCACACCTCCACCTTGTAATTGCTCAAAACGCGGTAATGATCGTTTGAAGATTGATTAGAACAAAAGCAATGATTAGTTTGTAGTTGGCAAGTCATGAATAATTTGAACATTGATCAATAAAGGGAAAAAAATGGATACGCGGATTTTGTATCATTTTTTGCTGAAATATTTTCAAGTGTGCCTTTATGTAATAGATGAGCTTGAAAACATCTATTACACGCGAGATTTTTTCACTTCTACTTCCTATTTTTCTATATTTTCTCTTACCTTCCCGACTCACACCACCAAATTCTCCATTTACACTCTTACTTAATGACACTCTTATTGCATAATTATTTTTGGGATAATGAGTTTTGGAATTTGTAAAAAAAAAAATTAATATGGCAGCGAAGTTGTTGCCTCTCCTACTCTTAATGATCAAATGGCTTCAACTTTTAACAACAAAGCCTTTTTATCAAAATTTCTAGAAGAAGCTTAATGAATTGATAGACAAATTGATGTACAAGAAGAAATGCAAGTAATGTAAAAGTAATGGGATGTAAAAGTAACCATAATGGTACGAAGAAATGCAAGTAATGTAATCTGAGTTGTATTTCTAGAGTAATATAAGTAATAGTATTCCCTTAAACAAAAAAAATATATAAGTAATAGTAATAGAAGATGTATATTGATTGAGTATGGATCTTTCCACAAATGGCACTTTTACTTTTTAAAAACATAACTAACCTATCTAATCTCATAGGCGAAAACTCAACTTGATTTTTAAGAGATATGATAGTTCAATGAGAAAATTGATGGCTCATATTTGGTCAAAATATGACATTTGAAGGACTCTCTCTCAATCCAATGTCTGCACCGAATGAAGATATTTTTTGCCCATCCTTTTGGACTTTTGGTTAAGTCATCCTAAATGTCTTGCTAGGCAAATTACTATCCTACGATACTTATATATTACATATGCTTTGATAGACTTGGACTTTGGAGAGTCCTACGGCAATATTTTTTCCTTCTAATTAAATCGATCTCATTGCCGACATCTTTTTTGTTGTTGTATTTATATGTTGTTTTTTTTTTTTTCAATAAAGAGAATGAGACAGAGAGAGATACATTTCAGGAAAAAATAAGAGCATTCAATGAGGCCTTTAGAAAATATATCGCCGGTCTTTGAATATAGGATAAAAATTTGATAGAGTTGGACTTTGGAAAAAAAAAAAAAAAGAAACTGTCAGGGATGGGTTACTTCGATTTCGCAACTTTTGGAGGCATTCAGAAAGAAGAAATAATAATAATAATAATAATAATAATAGAAAATGGCAATATGCATTTTAAGGTGTCAACATCAACTGATAAAGGGCCAAAATTTAATCCCTACAAAGTCTCGCAGATGCAAGCCAACAAGCACCATTGTGAATCACTTTCATCTTTTTGAGTATTAATTGTATAATTGTTATATCACTAACAAAATCTTATAAGATGACAATTTAATATAAGTAAGGTAAAAATGGAAAATTTAGCCTGAAACAAAGATCAGGATTTAAGGAAAAAGTAGAACAAAATTCCGGATTTAAAGAAAAAGTGGAACAAAAATACTAATTTAAGAAGAAAATGTTAAAAAAAAAATCCAGAATTTGAGGATGAGAAAAGACAAAAATAGTCGGCCTTAATTTCACTATTATCAACAAAGAAAAAGAAGAAGAGGAATTTTGGTAGTATTTCACATCTTTGCTATGTCAATTAATCATATTATAATACACAAATCTTAGACATTCTTTGTTACAAAATCATATATAATCAATTTTCTATAGTTACATTATTGCAAAAAGCAATTGCATCAAGATTATAAACTTCAATAAATAATAAATGCAACACTCCATCTTTTGGGTCAAAGCAAAATTATTATTCACAACTTGCAACAACGTTTTTGGTGCAAAGCCTACAGCAAATATAGCGAAACTATAGATGTAAAAGTTAATGAAACATTTGCTTATCTGAATTGTAAAGAAAAGATGTTGCATAATCACGGTATGAATAATCTACTTCTACATAACTTTTCTTTAACTTAGAAATATAAAATGAACAAATTCTATACTTTTAACATCATATTCCTAAATTTTTTCTTTTATATTTTAATTTTAGATGTGTAAATATAGAATTACATGATGCAACTGGTTTGCTAATCATATCATTGTTTGGGGAAAGATGTAGAAAAACTGGTGTATTACAAGTCTCTCTCTCTCTCAAAGATGAAGCTTCTGCGCTCTCTTTCACCTAAAAAAAAAGGCTTCTCCATAAAGCAAAGTCAAAAAGGTGATGCTCCCATAAATGTTGCTCCATGCTTCTTGAAGAAAGCTGTTGCCTCCTCATTGAGACCGCCTGGAATGGCTTCAAGAGACAATAAAGGCTTTTTTTCAAAGCTTCTAGAAGGAGCTTAATTAATGAGAGACAAAATGGCAAGTGAGAGATAAATGAAGACATAAAGCATTGGGGTCCACAGTAAGACTTGTGAAAAGCAAGTCATTTCCGGGTTCTCCCAGAAGGAGGAGGTAAGGTTACAAGTACAGAGTTTTTGTCTTAAATTAATGACCCTCTGACAACACTCAAGCGATAAAGATGTATAGGAAAGACAGTCAAGCTGTTTGATTTTCTTTTGACCTTTTCATTTTGGTTTTCTTTCTTTTCTTTCTTTCTTGCTGTCATGCCGGGCTGTACTCGTAGGAGAAAGTAAGACTAGAGGTGCAGAAGTTTCTGGTGTACGTGTGAGTGTGTGACTGAAACAAAAGAATGAAATAAATAAATGAGGGAGTGGTAATGGGTATGACCCATATGGAAAAGAAGAAAGAAAAGGAAAAAAAAAATTAAAAAAGAAAAAGAATGTGGATTACATCCCTGATTGCGTTATTATTTTTGGGATGATAAGTTTTTGAATTTGTAAAAAAGTTTTTTTAATACGACGGTTTTTTTGTCGGAAATCCAGCTAATAAGCATATAAGCCTATGCACATTATCCTGAATGGCGTGAGCATCAGTTCTTTCCACCAACATCATTGCATCCATTAAATATTAAAAAATTATCAGCTTTTATTAAGAGATGCACTTGGATTTTTTTTACGAAGATATTGCTCATTTTTACTTTTTATCAAGTATTATCAGTACTTTTTAATGAATTTTTTTTTTCGTATAATATAGATGCACTTGGAGGATTTACGCTGGAAAATCATAAATCTTTGAATACAGGGAAAAAAATTTATAGATTTGGACTTTGGAGAGTCCTACAGCAATTTTTTCGCTTCTAATTAAATATATATTTGTCTTCTGGATAACCTTTTTTTAATATTTCTTTATTTAATGCTATTTTTTGTGCCTTTCTAGGCATAAGTGAAGTGGATTACCACCTTACAGTTGCAGAGCTTCCTTTAGAAAATGGAAGGATACGAAGTTGCTAACTTTTTTCCTGTTTTTGTCTTTTTTCTCCTCCAAATTTATTGGGTTCAATAATATTCGGCTTCAGTTTGGGGATAAAGGAGAAAATGAGAGAAAATGAGAGATATTTTTAGGATTTGTCTCATGTAAAATTTCCTGCTAATAACTCCCTGGAAAGAAATTTCAGGGAGAGAAAAGAGACTTTCTCGGGTAAAGGAGAAAATGGATACGCTCCACTTCAATTGAGGGGGGGAAATAACTCAAAAATATATATATGATAAATCATAACCCAGCAAAGAAATTCGTAATTATTATTCCAACTCAATAAAAATACAACTATTTCATAACGGTAAGATTCTCATCCACTCTTGACTGATACATGTGTGTCTTGATGACTTTCAGAAATGGATAATTGATAAGCAAGCAAAGTAGGATTTGGGTAAATTACTAAGCTGGAAGGCCTAAGACACTTATATTATAAAAACTCTCTCTTAGGTCTTGCAAGGTCAAGAAAAGAAAAAAGAGAAACAAATAGTCCTGCTAAGCTGCTAATATAAGGCTTAGTAAACAGCTGAGGACATGATATGTATGCACCTTCTTGCTAAGGTTTCTGGTACATACACATCAATTGCTCTCTCTCTCTTCTGTCATAGAAGATTATTACAAAAGAGAGAGATATTTAGCCTGAGCAGCATGATCAGGGATAATCTTGCTTCCTCAAGACATGATCAACGATAATCTTGCTTCAAGCATTTACTATGAGAGTATAAAAAGTTGAGTTTCATGAATCAATTTGTGATGCTGCATTTTTTTAAGTGAGAGGAAACTCAAACTCAAAGAAAATTTGAGTTTCAGTATATGAGAAAATATTATAGAAAGATCATGGGTGAAAATTTTGATTAAAAGGCTTGCATTCCAATAACGAAGAGGCATGAATTTATAGGACAGATTCTGGAAAACAAACAAGCGCGCGTGTTGCGCGTTGGCATGATAATTCATTCCGCCATGCACGCGTGAATTTTAAAGTTTTTGATTGAACAGTAAGTTTGAAAAGCGAGCACCAAAAGTCTTTCATAAGTAAAAAAAATGTCAGTCAAAATTATGACTAGTGATAAGATCCAAATTTTACGGGATCTCTTTGACAAAAATCCCTCACCACCTAAGGTCTTCTGTCGTATGTAACTTTAACTGAAGTAAAACATTATGTTAAAAGCCAAACATCTGCTGCTTCAAGAAGCATAGTAATCTGTTCACGTTGCAACGTTCAGCCTCTCAGGATACTTGTCCTCAAAACTTCGTCTCTCCCAACTTCTTTGTATTCTCAAATATTTTCCTTACACCAAGAATGGCTGATTCATTATCCTTTATCAACAACATTGACTTAAATGTTGCTCCTACAACACAACACATTGTTATGCCTAATATACAACTTGATGTGCCTGATGTTCACCCTGAAGTATCTGTTATACACCCTAACATGCCTGCCATACCTCCTAACGTATGGCAGCCAAACTTTACTTCTGAAAACCGTCCTATCACAATTCATGATTCTGTCATGTTACATGATTTTACTGTCATGACAATGGCTAGAAGTCTCGCAACTCCAAGAGACCAAACCTTGTTGGCGGATAGGTCTGACTTTGAGGCAATCAATAATTCATTGGCGTACATTATCCAGGGTGTTGTTTCAACTTCTGACCTAGCACGACGTCTTTATGTTGGAAATGAAGAGATGAAAATCTTGAGAAATCAAATTGGGGTCTTACAGCAATTGCTCAAATCCTACAAGCAAAAAGACATGGAATTGAAGCAGGAGAATACTAAGCTCAAAAGGCTGGTGTTATCTTACGCGGAAGACTTAGGACCAAATGTGTTAGAAATGGAGAGGAATACTGAACATTTCCAACGACAGCACGAAAAAATCCAAGCCGATGTCCAAAGTTGTCGCATGTCTCTCCGCCCAAGCTCTAGCCAGGTACTTCCATTTGAAATAGTAATTCCTTTTTATAACTCAAATATATGTAATATCTATGATTCTGCTCATACTATGTTTTCTCCTTGCATAAGTAATTTCTTGGAGCAGCACATCCTCTCCTCATTAATACAAGTCCCTTTGTTACCTTCCACTTCTCGTGCAACCTTTGCAACATGCCTTTTTTCTCATTTTTATGATTCATCAAACCTATCTTATTTTTATTCTGTTGTAATTAGGATGGCATTATTATTGACATAGAAAGTCTTGCAAGGCTTTCTTTCGAACAAGAATTCATTATTCGCCTAAGAGCTACATTGATTGATGAACGTGAAAGGCCACGCAAAAGATACAACATTAATTGTGTTGAAGACCTACCAAATGAAGATGAATCAATTTACACAATGCAGTAATTCATAGCTTCATCTTCTCCTTTCATTAACTAAATTGTAAAATAGTGTATTTTGAAACAAATTTTAAAGTACTCATGCAAGATGATAACATATGTGTGCTATATAAATTAATTATTTCTCATATTTTAACACCGAGAACCATGCACGTGCAGTGCACGTGCCATCTTACTTGTCATCAAGACTATTTGTTCATTTTCTTCTTTCTCTTTACCTTGCAAGACCTAAAAGAGAGAATATATAATATGGGTATTTTAAGACTTCCAGCTTAGAAACTACCCATATCCAACTTTGCTTACTTATTAATTTCATCTCTAGAACGCAGTAAGGCACAACATATATTAGTCAAGAATGTATAATGATCTTACATTTATGTAATAGATGTATTTTGATTGAGTTAGAATAATATTTATGAGTTTTTTTGCTCATTTAATTGCCCATTTAATTTTCTTTCTTTTGCCCATTTATGACATATCTATATATATATATATATATATATGTTAACCAGTTTTTTTTTCAAAGATTCTAGAAAAAGCTTAATGAATAGAGAAATAAAAGCACGTGGATGAAATACAAGTCAAAGGGGATATGGTTTGGAAGCAAAACAAGGTTTGATGTGAAAATAAAATCACAATTGATAGTTAATAAATTAAAAATAAAAGTTGTCAGTAATAAAAGATTGTAGAAGTTCACGCAAGGCCACCAAGGAACTCCATGATCTTAAAGAAATAATAAAAAAATGACAATTTTTAAATTCGGATTTGCTCCTTAGCAAAAATATTTATGTCATACTAGAGTTCTACTCGTAGGAGGAAATAAGACTAGAAGTATAGAAGTTTGTGCCTTAAATTAATGACTATGTCCGACAACGCTCAAATCATAAAGATATATGGGAAAAAAGTCAGTATTGATTTTTGGATTTTGTTCTCAAGTTGTTTGGCCGAACAAAATAAAAAGAAAACCTTTTTATTTTGGTTTTCTTTCTTTGTTTTCTTTCTCTGTTTTGGGCTCTACTCGTATAAGGAGGTCAGATTAGAGGTGTAAAAGTCTCTACTTTAATGATCATGTCTACTAATACTCAAGCCATAAAAATGTCTGAGAAAACAATTATAAAGAAGGATGGTGCTCGAAAATTATGAAAGCCATCATTTATTATTCTTGTCTGATATGGAATCAGACCATGTTTTAAGCAACCTTCAAGCTACTGAAATAAGTTGGACAAATGCAAGTGGGAGCAGGTGAGAAAAGAGAAAGAGAAGGAAGAAAGAAAACGAAAGAATTATTATTTTTTTAATAAATTATTCATTATTATTATATTATCATTCATTATTATTGGAAATGCTGCCAAGTGTCCACTCTTTTGTTAAATGGTAGAAGTCTCGACCCTGTCTGACAACAACCATAAAGATGTATCGGAAAAAAAATCAAGTTATTTGGCCGACATATTTTCCTTTGAACTCTTTATTTTGGTTTTTTTTTTCCGTTTTCTTTTTCTCTGCCATACTGAGACTCTACTCGTAGGAGAAGGTAATGCTAAAGGTGCAACAAGGCAAATGAGCATGTCTGCTTATACTCAAGCCTTAAAGATATCCGCAAGAAAAGTCGTAAAGCAGGGATGATGCTCGATAATTGTGAAGGCCTTCATTTATTGTCCTTGTCTGATATGGAATCAGACAACGTTTTAAGCAACCTTCAAGCTACTGAAATAAATGTAGCGGGAATCATTACAAAACATTTCCTAGTTTAAAGCAAGTCGTGAAAGAAAAATCTCTAAACTTCAGTAAGTTATTTTCTAAAACTTTTTTCCATGCTCTTACTTATGTTACTTATTTTGAGTAACTTGTGATTTAATTTTTCAACAAATCTTAAAAATCTGTAAAATTAATTTATACAGAGCAGACCAAGAGAATTTGTTTCAACGTGGTTTAACGAATAGAAAAGGCTATCTACCTTCAGTAAGTCTACTTTTAAAAGCTTTATCTTTATTGAAGTTTTATCTTTTATATAAATTCATTTATGTTTTGATCTATGTTTCTATGTAAGTTTTATCTACCTTCAGAGTAGTTTAACGAATTGAATGAACGATCAAATCTTTTTTATGTATGAATTGAATTAATAAAATCTTTCTTATATGTGAATTTAATGAATGACCAAATCTTTCTTATGTTTCTATATAATATCCTTAAGTCTACTTTAGGGGCCAATTTTGCTATAGATAAAAGGATTATGTTAATCATTGGATCATGGATATAACACGTGAAGTGAGAAGCAAAGAAAACAGAAAGAAGAGCTTTAAATGGTAAATAAAATCCAATATTAATATAACAATTACCAAAAAGATGAATATAACATTAGACTTTCTTTGGAACATGGGTGTGGGTGTGTGATCACCCGATGAAAACCTCAGGCTACAACCAAAAATGATAAAATCCATTTGTTAAAACCCAAAAGAAAAACAAACTAACGAAAAAAAAAAAAAAAAATCATCTTCTGGCAGTAACTCACTTCATCTTTTTGATTCAGCCCAAACATGTGAGCCACCCACTACAATACTCTCCATTAACATCTTCCCAACCTCTCTGTATATCATCTTTTCCTTCACTTTATCGGCACCCAAACAACAAGCAAATAAGTTCTAAATCAGATTAAAACAAAACATATTGAATCAGAGACTACAAGTTGAACCAAAAAACGAAGAGAAACTTAAAGCTAAGCAGCTTCTAAAACATTGTTTCAAATCAAACAGAGCCTCTGATTCTATATACAACTATTGCTTCCCCATCACCAAACCTGATTGCCGTTCACCAAAATACCAAACTCATATGAGATTAACATAATCCCATCCGCAAGAAAATACATCTTTTCCTCCACTTTCTTGGCAACAAAACAGCAACAAAAGAGTTTGACAAACAATACTCACTAAAACCTTTTTCTTTTATATAACAAAATGTCAAAACATTATTTAAGTTCAAAGAATGCCCAACTTAGTTCAGTCCTAACTAAATCTTTAAAAGCGATTTTTATATCATAAATAAAGAATACGAACAAAATAAAAGGGAAGCATAACAAATCCAATAAGTTAAAGTTAATATAATCCAAATAAATGTTTATTACTAATTATTAAAACTTAAAATTTAGGAGAGAAATGAAAACAAGGAAGACAGATTAAGAGAATTAAAGTGGTTCAATATATGGCCTACATCCACATATCAAAGCCTTTTCGTGGCTACATATTTCCTTGATAGATTTGATGGTGTACAATACTCTATTTATAGAGAAAGAGTATGAATGTTACAATCATTTACTTTTACATTAACATCAATAAACTTAATGGATCATTTGTAACTCTTGTCACTTGAGTTCTTGTAACTGTTGACTCTTGAGTTATTTGTCTTTTGAGTTATTGTAACTCTTGTCTCAATGCGCCCCCGCAAACCCAACGGTAGATCACGTACATTGAGGTTTGATCTTGAACATCAAAAAGCTAAGAAATGGCTTCTATAGCCTGAATTGAAACATTGGTTGCTATGATCGAAACTTGGACTCCGGCGACTCTTGACTTGCATCAGCTACTATGAGTCTATGGCCGTACTTGAACATCGGCAACTTTTGGGCCGGCATTGGCTACTATGGCCGGAACTTGGATGATAAGGATGCTCCGACGGTGAAAATGTTTTTGACCCGACGGTCACTTATTAAGGAAGAGTGATTGAGAAAAATCACAAGATCGATAATTGGCGTTAGCCTATAGCTTTGATACCATATTAGATATTAAAATTTAGGAGAGAAATGAGAACAAGGAAGATAGACTCAGAGAATTAAGGTGGTTCGGTCTATGGCCTACATCCACACATCAAAACCTTTTCTTGGCTACATATTTCCTTGATATATTTGATTGTGTACAATACTCTATTTATAGAGAAAGAGTATGAATGTTACAAGCATTTAATTTTACATTAACATCAATAAACTTAATGTATCATTTGTAACTCTTGTCACTTGAGTTCTTGTTACTGTTGACTCTTGAGTTATTTGTCTTTTGAGTTATTGTAACTCTTGTCTCAATACTAATCAACCTAAAAAAATCCCAAAGGCAATGGGCCCATTTGTGTAAAGAAGTCAAGATAATGAGAACGTCTCAAGGCAATGGGCCCATTTTGTGTGGAAAAGATAAGATACTGAGAATGACATAAATTATAACTTTAGTTAATAAGCCTAATAATAATCTATAGTACTCCACAGCTGCAAAATTTTCAGTGCCCAACCTTATGGATTCAGCTGTTCATCATCAGATGCATGGTCTTTTGTGAAAGAAACTTTAAGGTGTGACCCCAATTACAGTGGATTTAGAAGAAGCAACATTGTTACCTTGTTCGACATACTGTTGAAAAAAATAATCATAGAGATGCATTTGGATGGAAAAAAAACAAAAAAAAAGCGATGCTTTGAGATAAGTGCAAGTGAAAAAGGCAGAAATTATTAGCAAAGCTGCAAAATTTCCAACGTGCGACCTTATGGATTCAACTGTTCATCATCAGATGCATGATCTAGGTATGGTCATAATAGAAGTTGGCAAAAAAGTTTGGATGAATATTGTCGTGTAGGTATTAATACCAACTTCTTAACATCTCATACTTAATTTATTTCAATTTATATTTAGAAGACGAAGACAACGACTATGCAACAACAGATTCCACCAATCAAATCAATCCACATGGTCCACTTAAAAAAAGAAGTCGGTATAGTGCATTATCAGAGGAGCAAAGAGAAGAAGCTCGTAAGAAGCGGAGAGAAGTGTATGCACGGAAAAAGGCTCTTGCAAACGATACCATTAACAATAAGCAAATAGCTACAACCTCAACTAGAGATAAAGATGTAATTCCAATGACATCGCCAATTAGATTAACAGGTATGATGTCATCATGGAATAAATCAATTCTAAGATTATTAAGTATTCCACAGTTCTATTACTTAGTTATAAACAAATTCTAAGAAATATGATTATCTCGCTCTTGTTGTGTGTGCTTCTGTATATTATAGGTAAGAAATATCAGAGCTCCACAAATCTTAGGTATGCATTACGAAATATATCGTCTGAGATAGAAACTTTGCTCCCGGCACCAGCTTGTAAATTTTGTCATGCAAAGAGGTTTCACCATGAGAGTAAAGGTTTCTGTTGTGCTGATGGAGAAATCTCTTTAGTTTCTAATGATGTCCCTGATGAACTTCATGAATTATTTACTTCAAACTTAGCGGAATCAATGGAATTTCTTAAGTATGTCCGCACTTTCAATAACAAATTTGCATTGACGTCCTTTGGTGTTAAATATGACAAGAACTTTTGCAGGCGAAACAAAGGGATATATACGTTCAGAGTTTAGGGTCAAATCTATCATTATATCAATGACTTATTGCCATTGGATGGTCATCCTTCCTATTTGCAATTGTATTTTTATGATACTGAACATGAGATTGAGAATCAGATATATGATTCAGATCGATTAAATCCATCTATTTTGAGGAGAATAATAGATATATTGAAGATCAATCCATATTGTGATTTCTTTCGATCTCTGAAAGATGTGCATATTTTAGAACATCAACAAATTCATATAAGATCAAATACTTCTTTGGACCAACGAGTTTATAATACTCCATCGACTTCACAGGTTGCAGCAATATGGATAGATGAAAATACTTCCGAACAACATATGAGTAGAGACATTATTGTTTATAGTCATTCTGGTAGTAGTCATAGAGTGCAATACTATTTTGGGTGTTACGATCCTTTGCAATATCCTCTATTATTTTCTTATGGAGATACTGGTTGGCACCAAGGAATACAAAGACTTCAAAAAGGCAAGCAATATTCATCTTCCCGTATTGAGGAATTAATAAATCCTCGAGTATCAAATTCAGCAACTGAGTTACTTGACAATAAAACACAAGGTATACATTGTCTTCAATCTTAACTATTCACCTCTAACTTAGATAATTAGATTGTATTAATTAAAAACTTATTAATTTCTATATTTTCAGTACTGGAGAAGAGAAGAAGTCGAGCAGCAGTTTCTTGTCGTGAATATTATTGCTACAAATTGCAAATACGACCATCAATTAAATCAATATTGTTGCGTTCAGGGCGCCTCTTACAACAATATGTCATTGACATGTATATTAAGATTGAAACATCTAGGTTAGACTACTTTCGTACTAAACAAGAAGAAATTCGGTCAGAAGTGTATCAAGGCATTGTTGATAGCAATTTTATTGGTGAAACTCGAGCTTCCAAAATTGGACGTAGAATTATTTTACCATCCTCTTTCATTGGTGGTCCAAGAGATATGCAGAAGAGATATATGGAAGCTATGGCATTGGTCCAGCGTTTTGGAAAATCCAATCTTTTCGTTACAATCACTTGCAACCCATGTTGGCCAGAAATTAAAAAAGAATTAGAACCACAAGAAGAAGCACAAAATAGACCTGATTTAATTGCACGAGTCTTTAGAGCAAAATTAGAAGAATTGAAGAATGAGTTATTCAACAAAAAAATATTTGGTGAAGTTACTGTATATGTATATGTAATTGAGCATCAAAAAAGAGGACTTCCTCATGCCCATTTCTTGATAATATTAAAAAGGGATTGGAAACTAATTGCACCAGAAAGCTTTGATAATATTGTATTAGTTGAGCTACCAAATAGACATGAAAACTCACATCTATACTCAATTGTTGTTAAGCATATGATGCATGGTCCTTGTAGTACACTTAACCCAAACAACATATGTATGAAGAAAGATAGGAACTGGAAGAATCATTATTCGAAACAATTTTCTGATGAAACAACTATAGGCAATGATTCATTCCCAAAATATAGACGGCGAAATAATGGAGCAAATGCTAAAGTTCGAGGACACAATTTAGACAACCGTTGGGTTGTACCGTACAATCCTTATGTCCTTGCAAAATTCAATTCTCATATAAATATGAAAATATGTTCAACAATTAAAGCAGTTAAATACATGTACAAGTATATCTACAAAGGCCACAATCGTGTTGCTTTCAATTTGATTTCAGAACATGATTCCCAAGATATAGATGAGATTCAACAATTTCAATCAGCTCGCTAGATTACTCCTCCTGAAGCAATGTGGAGAACTTATGGCTTTGTATTAAACGAGATGCACCCATCTGTTTATAGCCTACAACTACATCTAGAGAATCAACAAGCTGTTGCTTTTTGCAGATCTGAAAATCTCACTCATCTGGTTAACAATGACTTCTCAGCAAAATCAATGTTGACTGAATTCTTCTCCAGGAATAAGGTAGATGACAATGCACAAAGATTATTGTATAAAGAATGTCCCAAGCAGTATGTTTGGAATCAAAGGGACAAAATATGGACTCCAAGAAAGCAAAGAAGTGTAATTGGTAGAATTGTTGCAGCAAATCCAATTGAAGGTGAAAGATATTATTTACGATTACTCTTAAATCATATAAAAGGACCATCATCATTTGAAGACTTAAAAAAGGTTCAGGGAATTGTGGCATCTACATTTCGAGAAGCTACTTCACTACATGGTCTATTAGAAACAGATAATAGTTTAGAAAAATGTTTGGAATAAGCATCTTCATATCAAATGCCTTACAGTTTAAGGCGTTTATTTGCCACAATATTAGTCTATTGTAATCCTACGAATCCTAAAGCATTATGGGAACAATTCAAGGAGAGCATGTCTGAAGATTTCAAGAAGTCAAAGGGCATTATAACAACTATTACAACTAGAGTATTACGAAGTATTGCTTCTACACTAGAATCCATGGGAAAAGATATAAATACTTATTGTTTGGTTGACTACAAAATTACTTTTGATGAAGCAGAAATGGGATCAAAAGAAATTAGCGATGAACTACACATCTTGGTTTCACCTGAAGATCTTCTTGCTGTCAAATTGCTTAATGCAAAACAAAAAAATGTATATGAACTTATACTTGATAAGGTTTTCTCAAATACATCTTTATCATTCTTCGTTGATGGACCTGGTGGAACTGGAAAGACTTTCTTATATAGAGCAATTCTTGCTACAATTAGAGCAAAACATATTATTGCTCTTGCCACTGCATCATTTGGAGTCGCTGCATCCATACTACCTGGTGGTCGCACGGCACACTCACGATTTAAAATTCCACTTGATGTTGAAAAGAATATAACTTGTCGTGTTAGCAAACAAAGTGGCCTTGCAAAACTTCTACGAGCTACAAAATTAATTATATGGGACGAAGCACCAATGGCAAAAAAGCAAACAATTGAAGCTTTAGATCAAATGTTACAAGATATAAATGAATCTGATTTGCCATTTGGTGGTAAAGTAGTTGTGTTTGGTGGCGATTTTCGCCAAGTATTACCTTTGTTCCTAAAGCAACTAGATATGAACAAATTCATACTAGCTTGGTTACATCATATTTATGGCCTATACTACAAAAAATAAAATTAACAGAGAATATGTGAGCAAAATTAGATCCAATGTTTTTAGAGTACGTACTGCAAGTAGGAAATGGAACAAAGCCTGTAACTATTGATAATAAAATAGAAATTTCAACTACAATGATAATTCCATATATAGATGATATGACCTCTTTGAATGCTTTGATAGATATCGTATTTCTAGACATTAATGAATATTTAGACAATTTGGACATTATGATAAATCGAGCTATATTGACACCAAAAAATGATTGTGTTGATGAAATAAATAATTTGCTCATAAATCGATTTCCATGAGAGATTACTCGATATTGTAGTTTTGATGAAACTATAGATAAAACTGAACAAAGCATTATGGAAGATTTCTTAAATAGCTTAACACCAAATGGACTCCCTCCTCATGAATTATTGCTCAAACCCAATTGTCAAATCATATTACTTAGAAACATTGATCCTTCTGAAGGATTGTGTAATGGAACAAGATGAGTTTGCCATGACTTTAAACCGAATGTAATTGATGCAGAAATTGCGGTTGGTCATTATCGCGGCAAAAGAGTATTTATATCAAGAATACCATTTTTACTAACTGAAAATGAAAACTATCCTTTTCCGTTCAAAAGAACACAATTCCCAATTAGATTAAGCTTTGCCATGACCATCAATAAAGCCCAAAGACAAACTTTAGATTATGTAGGCATTTACTTACCTCAACCAGTATTCTCTCACGGACAACTCTATGTAGCTCTATCTAGAGCAAAAACTGCAAATTCTATTAAGATTGTTATTAGGCCAACTATTGTTGATAATTGCAACAACAATTGTACAAAAAATATTGTCTATGGAAAACTCCTATAAATGACACACATGTGATGAAAGTGATGACACTCCAAACATATATGATCAAGTAATTTCATTTTTATTCTCTTTTTTTATATTTATTGTTTCTACAATATTCTTAAATATATATAATGACTCTTTTGCTAATGTTAATCTTTTTCCTTTCATATTCAATAACTATGTTTCACCAAAAATGCATATTGTTATTTTCCAAATTATAATGGATAATAAAGTCATCCATTTTTTCTCGCCGTGTTCAAGGAAATAAAATGCAAACACCATATCATTCTTTAAAGGAGATTACTCCAACAACTACAAATTTGAGGATCAAAGTAGTTCTTGCTGAGAATATGATACCATGCGGTGGAACCAGTAGCCCAACAACAAATATCAAAGACTTATATTTGCTGATACAAAGGTAAGAAAATAATTACATATTGTTTTGACTAAAATAATTATATCTATATTTAACCAAATATAGGTTTAACCATTAATCAATTTACTAAATGAATTACATTTATCCATACAAATATAGGGCAATCGTGTTCAGACAACAATTTTTGGACGTGATATTGAACGGTTTGATGATATTTTAAACATATCCAACACGTATTACATCACCAATGCTCTTGTGAAGCCAATCCAACCAGAGCATCGAATAGTTAACAGTGAATACTAGTGGACTTTAAATGCTAGGACTATAATTGAGGTTGCAACAGAAGATCTAATACATTTGCCTAAACTAGGATTTAACTTCGTCCATTTTTCAGAATTGCACAAATATATCGATTCTCAATCACAAGTTGGTAAGAATTATAAATTTAAATCTATAATATTTTCTTCATAGTATTTTTTATTATTTTATTTTTCTTTTGCTAATAAATTTGTAAGATTTAATGTTCCAGATATAATAGCTCTTGCAATAGATGCTCAACCAGCTCGAGAACTCCAAACAAAGAATGGTGTAGCCATGATCCAAGAGCTTACTCTCATCGATCAAAAGTAAAATCTACCAATCAATTTATTTTTCTATATTAGATCTTCTACATTAAATTGCATTTCCAAGTTACTTTTCTATCTCTCTTTCATGATTTTTTTTTTTTTTTTAAAAAAAAAAAAAGCACAGATTTTCGTTTTAAACATTTATTCTCTGCAATATAGAAAATCAACAAAATAATGTTTCATATATACTAACTACTATAATTTTATGTATAACCTTAACCCAATATGCTTAACAATGTGGGACCATTTTGTCCATAATGACTCTGCTACAATTTCAAATGTTATTAAAAGCAAGCCCATTATTGTAGCATCAAGATTAAAAGTCGTTTCATATAAAGGTATGATTGTCTATAAAATAATTAACATTTTCATTTGATGGAGCTATATAATGAAATATCAATATTTTTATCATAGGTATGTCTCTATCAACAAGATCATCCAGCTCCTTTATTATGAACCCCAATAACTCTGAAGCAGCTGCACTACAACATTGGTAATATATCTTCTCTCATAATTTAACATTTTCTTACTTTTCAACATTACTTGTTTAGATATTTTATCTATTTATAACTAACTAATATTTTTTTGTCCTTCATATAGGGCCAATGCAAATCAAAATCTATTAGACGAAATAATTCAAAACAAATCCTACTTGAAGCCTTCATCAAGTTCAACCTCAACATCCAACATAACTATTACACAGATTGTTGCAATACTAGAATTAGCTAAAACGGTAACACATTTTTCCTATGTCAATTAATCATACCATAATACACAAAATGTTAGACATCATTTTTTACAAACTCATATATAATAAAATTTCTATATTTACATTATTGCAAAAAATAATTGCATCAAAATTATAAACTCCAACAAACAATGAATGCAGTACTCCATCTTTTGGGTCAAAGCAAAAATCATTGTTCACAACTTGCAACAATGTTTTTGGTACATGGCCTGCAACAAATGTAACAAAACTACAGGTGTAGAAGTTAATGAAACATTTGCTTGTCTTAATTGCAAACAAAAAGATGTTGTTGCAGAACCACGGTATGGATAATCTACTTATTCGTGACTTTTCATTAACTTATAAATATAGAATAAACAAATTTTATACTTTTAACATCATTTCCTTGACTTTTTTCTTATATGTTTTATGATTTGATTTTAGATGTCGTGTGGACGTAGAATTACATGATTCAACCGGTATGTTAGTCGCATCTTTGTTTGGGGAAGATGCAGAAAAGTTCTTGTAATGCTCGGCAACAAAATTAATGTTTTACAGCTCTGAGGTATATAAAAAAAAAAATCAAAATTATAATTCTTATACCTCAAAATCTTTTTGATACCTTCCACTTCTCATTGGACTGCAACATGACTTTTTCCTGATTTTTATGATTCATCAAACCTATCTTACTTTTATTCTCTTGTAAATAGGATGACATTACTGATATAGAAAGCCTTGCAAGGTTTTCTTCAGAGGAAGAATTCATTATTCGCCTAAGAGCTACATTGATTGAAGGACGTGAAGGGCCACGCCAAAGATACAACATTAATAGTGTTCAAGAGCTACCAAATGAAGATGAATCAATTTCCACAACCCAACAATTCATAGCCTCGTCTTCTCCTTTCACTAACTAAATTATAAAGTAGTATATTTTAAAATAAATTTAAAGGTACTCATGCAAGATGACAACATATGTGTGCTATGTAAATTAGCTATTTCTCATATTTTAACACCGAGAACCATGTAGTTAGTAAAAGGAGGAGATGAAGCTATGGATTATTGGGTTGTCCGGAGAACAAGCTCCTTATATATATTACAGATCAAATGTTCATTAAAAAAAAAAAACACAATGAAAGAAAGAGTTGTTGCATAAAGAGACTTGTAGAAATGACGAGCTGCAAAGAGAAAACTTAGTATGAGCAGAATTATAGATATTTCAGATTTATGCGTTATCAAAGGGAATATTTATTTCAAATGAGGTACCTGGCTAGAGCTTAGGCGGAGAGACGCGCGACACTCATTTACATCGACGTGGAGCCTTTTTTGTTATTGCTGGAGACGAGCGGTAGTCTTCTCCATTTCTATTGCTATTATTCCCAGGTCTTCTGCATACTACACCACCAGTTTTTTCAGCTCATTATTTTCCTGCTTCAAATCCACTTGTTTTTGTTTGTAGTATTTGAGCAGTCACTGTAAAACCCCAACCTAATTCCTTAAGATCTTCATCTCTTCATTTCTAACACTTAGACGTCGTGCCATGTCAGAAACTGAAGCAGCACCTTGGATTCTGAACGCCAATGAATTATTAATAGCGTCAGCATCAAACCTATCAACCAACAATCTTTGATCCCATGGAGTTATGAGGCCTTTGGCCACTGCCATAACAATCGAATCATTCAGCATAACAAAATCATGAATGGTGATAGGACAATTGTCGAAGGCAAAAGTTGGCTGCCATACATCAGGGTGTACAACAGGTTCATTAGGGTGATCAGCGGGTACGTCAGGGTGTGCAACAGACACTTCAGGGTGAACAGTAGGCAAGTTAGGTTGTACATTAGGCATAACAATGGGTTGTGTTGTAGAAGCAACATTTAAGTCGATGTTGTTAACAAATGATGATGATGCTGCCATGTTTAGGAGAGTAAGGAAAATATTTGAGAATACGAAGAATTTGGGAGAGATTAAACGTATAGTCAACTGCCATAATGATTAATTTGGTCACTTTTCAAACCCTAGAGAGGAAAAAAAATCAAGTTTTGAAACCCCAGTTGATATTAAGTATTTAACCCTAAAATTTAATTTAATAAAAAAATAATAATAAAGAGGCATATTGGAGCTCCTCCGCTGCAATTTTCATTCTCAGTGTTTCACGTGTTCTGCCACTGCCGCAGCCCATCATCATTATGTGACAATTGTCCAATAAAAATATAATTTATAGTGTCACTTAAGAGAAAATAATCCAGCATGTCTCCTGTTTCAATTGATTTCTCAACATACTAGTATAGTAGTATTTATTAGTTATTTCTATTTACGTTTTCCTCCCCGTGTATTATTAACCTGGGTTAAAAATATGCTATTAATAGATTGAACCATATCCGTTTGGTGATAAAGAATCAGATGGATATATAAAACCTAAAAAGAAAAACTTAGACCTGTGGGCTTGTGGCTGTGGGGAGGAGAGAGCTCTAGCTCTCTCTTCCTTTCCCCTCCCCCGTACTCCTCTCTTCTTTTCTACCCTCCTTTTCTTAGTTTTTTCCTTTCGTTTTTCAATTTATTTTATTGGTTTTTCGACTAGTCCAATTGTTTCGGTCATCCCTTTGCTTATGTTGCTTTACCTTTGTCCGCCCTCTACAATTTTGCGCCGCTCTTCGCCTCCCTCATCTCGGTTGTTGTAGTTGTTTGCTGGTTTTTTTTATTGTGTATTATTATTATTTTTTTTTCATAAGGACTTGACTTCTCCTTAGATCTGCTTTCATGAGCAATCTTTGAGGTGAGATTTCAATGTAAGGGTTTTGCTCTTATGGCCAGGAAAATAGAAGTTTGGAATATGGGCTTAGATTGAGTCTGCCTCGAATAAATCTGTTATATAACTGAAGTTTAGATATGGGTTAACAAATACTAAAGTCATAGATAAGACTTGATTTTAAGATTTTTATGTTTGTCTCTATAACGTTGTAAGTTGTAACCTCATAACTTTAGCTATGATTTATCAAAGCTTTATACTCTTAATTTTTTTTCAATGAATGAATATGAAACATTCTTCTCAAAAAATAAAGAATCAAATGATATTTTATTTCTTAAAAAAAAAAAAAATGATTTGCAAATATAATTGAAAAAGGTTGGGCCCTTCTGGCCCGTGGCTCATAAACTTCCCCCAGGGTTGGGCTTGGCCCGAGTTCGTGGTTATGACTTTGTGGCACACATTCTGAATGCCAAACAGCTAAAAGTACGTGAAAAGCAGAGGATATCCCATTCAATAGATTTTGTCCAGGAAAGAGATAGACAGCTTAAATCAGCATCAGCATCAGCATCATGGACCACCACGTTACAGCTTGCTTGCTTGCAAAATAATATCTATGTTTTTTTAATTGACGTGTCATGTTTAATTTATTCTTAAAATATTAGTTTTAATTAAAAATAAAAATAAAAAAATTGAATTGAGTATGCTGCCAAAATGATTGAAGAATGCAAAAGGGTATGTGTTTTTTTTAGCCAATTATTTGTTTAAGGTCCCCCCAATTATATATGGGGCTACGAGGCTATCCATATTATATATAATGTACCAAAAGGGACATAAAGGCCCCTTGGCCAACTTATATGCATAATATTCCTTTGGGCATGTGAAAGAGGTCCAATATATTATATTAACTTGTATTATTGTGGGATGTGGGGCCTGCAAGTCCACCCTGGAAGTCATGCAAGTGTCAGAGAAGGGGCGGAGGGAGTCCTCATTGGAGGACTTTGATAAGAAAATGCAAAGACTTTTGTAGGGCATTGACCCTACTGCTTTGAGGTGTGAGCTGTATGGGCCCATGCCAAGCCATAATCCATGTTTGTGTTTGTACTTATATAATACAGGAGGAGAGAGGTGGTGCTGAATTATTAGAACACTAGAATTGCACATGTTGCCTTTGGAAATTGGGAACAAGTTTTAAAGAATTGCAATGTTTCCACGTGCATTTGACAGGGAGCAAATGGGCTTGGGAGACTTTTTGCACCCTTTTTATTCTTCCTCTTTTGCTACTTGTTTACCTAGCAAGCATCATCTGAGTGTAATTAGGATTATTTCAACGTTATTTCTCGTTGAAATGAACCGGAAAATATTTAGTTAGTTGAAGTGAATGAGTATTTGTGTTCTCTCAAAAAGTGAAAAGACAAAAATACATTTCAAATATAATTAACTGGATATTCTTCAATTCATTTAAAATGAAAAATATTTTATTCCATGGTTGTAAAGGATGGGGAGTCTTTACCAATAAACAATTTGGATAGTAATGAATAAATGTATATCATTATTATTATTATTATTATTTTGAAATTTTCACAAAAGAAGAAAATGGAGAATTCGAACCAGCAACATTATCCATTTTAGTATTAGAATGTTATCAGTACCGTTGATTAAGATTAAGTACAATAGTAGTCATCCTTATCTCGAAGACATTGTGCAAGGCTATTTAGCCGATTGCTTGAATGAATAAAGTGTCAAAGAATTATTCTACAAACTATAGTTGTGTGGACTGCTTCCAAAATGGAGTGGTATTCAGACGGCCTTGCCGGAACAGAGTTCAAGATTCAAAGGAATCGAGGTAAAGTCAACCCAAGCTGGTATCGGCGATGCAGGCGACCCAATTCTTGAAGCAAGAATGCTCCATTCAGATTAGAAAATATGTGTATCTCACAAACACTTGACATTTATTAGAATAGATTAGAGAAAATTTAAGTTCCATAGAAAGGAGGCATTAGATTAAGAGCCTGTTTGGGATTGTGTTTGACAAATAGAACTTTTAAATCAAAAAACGTTTTTTGTCAAAAGTTTCATTTTTAAGCTTTTACCAAAAGTGTGTTTTGACAATTTTTAAACTTTTTGGATCCTTAAAAGCGTTTTAATTTTTTTACCAAACGAGTATTTTTTTCTTCAAACAAACTTTTTGAGTGTTAAACGCATTTTTAGCCCATTCAAACGCAATCTTAAATAGACCCTAAATGTTTTCACGTTCAATAGATAATTGTCATTTAACATTAAGTTTTTTGTTCATGCATTTTTTGTAGCTTTTTTTTTTTATTTTTTTTTTTATATGTCTACACAAGAGAATGAGGAAGAGGAATTCAAATTAGTGACATACGTTTCTTTTTAATCATTCTTTCAAATCAACTTTTTGTTTCCTTACACTAACAGTTGTTTTTTACTCACAACTTCTCAAACAGGTTTTCTAGTGAAAAACAGTTTTCAAAAATAAGAAAAATACACTTTGGGTCGGTCAACTATTATTTATTTTGCACTTACACCTCCAAACTTTAAAAAGTGACATAAGGGCCTCCCATACTATCACCGCGTGTCAAATTAGACACTTTTGCATATCAAAATACCTTTAAATTTATTAAAAATAACAATTAAAATTATTTAAAAAAACAAAAACGGTGGCATTTTCATATTAGCCTCCTTAATTTTTATTTTTTTTCAAATGGTTATTTTTATATGTTCTTTTAATTTTATTTTTTCAATAACTTTAAGGGTATTTTGAAAAAGAAAAATGCAAAAATATCTAATTTGACACACAATAATAATATATAGGACCTCGATATAGTTTTTAAAATATAAAGAAGTAATTAGGAAATAAATAATAATTTAGAGGCCAAAAATGTATTTTGTCCCTGGCCTTCAGAGAAATAGTTTTTGGATGACGACATACGTATAGAACATGCCTTTGGACTCTCCATTCATTTTCAGGTGGCCCTTACTTAATGAATAAGTGAAAGAGACAAAAACTAAACTTGATTTTTCTGATAAATTAGTCAAAATTAAGGGGCCCCTATGGCCCATGACTGTTTCATTCCCCTTCACTAAATACTCTCAATTAAAGCTGGAGACTGTGGGGCTGCAATGCCCTAGCTCTTTTATTTTCTATTTTTTTTTTTATTAAATTTAATTTAATCTTTAGTAAAATTGGGCTTAATTAACTTTTCTCTTGTACTTTAACCTTTTTGTATGAAGCATCATGATTCCATCATTGAATTAATCTGCCGCTTATATACTCATGACATTGATGGGTCAACATAATATGGGTGTTCAAGAAAGTAATCTAATTAAACTATGATTGCTTATGTGAGACTAATTGAATCCTCACCTCTCAAAAAATTCATCATTTTTTACGTAGAATATTCAACCCATACTTGATTCTCTAGGGCATCAATTAGATAGAAGACCACTTCTCAAACTTTGGCATCGTTACTATTTAATTATATGCATCTTCAATGGTTGAAGTTGTTAGAATCTGTTTGGAATTGCATTGAAGAAATAGAGCTTTTAAGTTAAAAAAGTGTTTTTGAACAAAAAATACGTTTTGACTATTTTTAGGCTTTTTGAACCTTTAAATGCGCTTTTTATTTTTTTTACCAAATGAATACTTTTTTTTTTTCAAACTAACTTTTGAAGTGTTAAAAACACTTTTAGGCCCCTCAAATAATCTCATATAGAGCCTTAGAACAGTTATTGAAAAAAGTATACATTTTTATTTGACTTATTCATATTTTTATACACATTTCAGCAAATTTTTTGTACTCTTTTTTTTTTTTTTTGGTGGGAGAAAATGTGAAAGAAAGAAGAAGAGAGAGAGTAAACGAAAAAAAGAAAGGGGGAGAAAAAAAAAACAAAAACAAAAACAAAAACAAACAAAGTTTATAGTGTAAACTCAGCTTATTTAAAACATTTCCAAAAGAATAGCCAAATCCTCAATAATAATCAAATATGACTATTATGAATACTCTTTCTTCTCCAGCAAAATATGCAACTTAAGCCTTTTTTTTTTTTTTTTTTTTATCTAGTGTGAATAGTAAATAAACTGATTAGCATATTCACTATTTACACTATAAACTTTGTTTATTATGTTTTTTCTCTCATTTTCTTTCTTTTACTCTCTCTCTTCTCTTATTTCTTTCACACTATTTCCCACGCAAAAGAATATTTTAAAAAAACAAAGAGTATGATAGAGAATCTGTTGAAGTGTATATGAAAAAACAGAGTAATTAAAGTAAAAATTTATGCTTTTTTAGTAGCTATTTTACCTATTTCTGCTGGAGATGCTTTACTGTTCATACTATAAGGAAAAACTACATAATGACAATTCTACTGGAGAGGAAAAAAGGCTAGTAATAATCAAATTTGACTATTATGAAGAATTTGCCTATTTTGTTGATGATGCTCTTAACTACTATAATATATATATATAATATGTGTTGTAATTATTTTTTTATCAGATTAAATTATCTTTTTATTTTTATGAAAAATTTAGAATTAAATTGGATATATTGAAAAAATTACAATGTATATGGCGTAATGGGTTGGAGAATTAGAAATATATGGAGGCCACATCAGATCTGGCTAACATATTTGGGTTCATATCTGTCATAATAAATATCAATTTTTTTTCTTATCCATTACTTCATTTATTTATTGGTATTTATTATGATAAATCTAAACCTTTCAATTACTTCAATTATTTATTATAATAAATCTTTATCATTCAATTTATAACAATATATATATTATTATTTTAATAATATATATTTTAATAACAACATGTAAACCAAAGGGACAGACGTGTGTAATTAATTGCTAGTCATAAACGTACGAATTTCTCAACTTTTCTCTCTGTTTTTTCTCTTTAAAAAATTATTATTTTTAAAAAATTAATATCTAAAATATTTCTCGAAACTTTAACAAACGGCTTAATGCTTTTTTTTTTTTTTTTGACAAACGGCTTAATGCTTTTGTTTGCTATAGTCGTAGACGAAAATACACGGTTGCCGTGCACAGGACTCTTTAAGATTTGGATCCATCTCTCACAATCGCCTCCTATTGGCCGCCTTGAAAAAAGCCAAAAAGACCTCTCCATTTCAAAAGAAATTAATGGGAAGAAAATGAAGAGATATCAGTTAGACAGAATAAGAAGATAAAATTGTCCTGAAAAATTGAAAAGACTATTTTGCCTTCCTTTATTGTCCTAATCAGTTGCTCTCCATTTTCTTTGAAATGGAGAGTACCTCATTCCCCTGACAAGTGTGGGTCCACTAGAATAGGACACAATGCAATTAATCGATGATGTGTTGTTTTATAATTTTCCTTGGCCAAAAAAAAACAGAAAAAGAGAGGTTGTTTTATTGAATCTAAGGGTTGTTTCGTGATCGGTACAACTTTAATGTACCGTTACTACAGAATAAACATTATTAGTTGTGTGTATCACTTGAGGTTGGACTCAGTTGTGTCGTTAATGTTATAGACAGTAGTGTACAATATCTGGATCACCGGTGTTGTATTATATATCTCTCGGGACAACACCAACTCTGTTAAAAATAAGTAATATCCCGGATAAATTATATTGTTAAACTATCAGTGTTATTTATAATTATAAGCATGTATCTTATATCAATGTCACATCTATGGAAACCGTCATAATTAAATTGTTGCATAAAGTTCATCATTAAACTGGCATGTATATTATGTACATTAACATTCATTAAATCTTTAGACTTATCCTCATTGCTTTTATGTTTTCCCCCTCCACTATGAATAATTGTACAGTTTAGCTAGCTTATACAAAGATGTCATCGGATGAGATATTAGTGATTACGCGACCTGATCCGAATCATTTTTGAGGATGTGGACTCTAAGTGGTTAAAGTCCATGTGAGATGATAGAGGAACCACCCGAGCAAACATGATCAAAATTATTATCTCTTTAGCCCTACTTAAGCTTAAGATTTGATATGTGGATCTTTTGTAAGACAATCATGATTTGAGAATGTAATATTTTGTTCTGATGATGGTCTAATAACCAATATATTTGGTGACTTATCTTTATAATATGAGGTTTTATGTTTACTCTGGTATATGAATGTGTATAGTTGTTTTAATTATTGTTCTCTATTCCTATAGTTTAAAAGTTTTCCGCTAAGGTCTCTCGTATATGAGAGGTTATAATCCCTGAGTTTTGTCCTGTGAGAGATAAGGTTAAGAGACGAACCGTGAGATCAATTGCCAGTTAATTGATTTTTTCATCGGAGTCGTTACATATTCTTTAGGGTTTGAAGGAAAATAATGAAGAAACTCAATTTTGAGTAATCTTGTTGATAAAAACCGAATAATAATCAAAAGTTATGTTTTATGATCTATAAAATATGTATTTATAGTTCCCAAACCCTAAACCTAAAAATAATATGAAATAGAATTGGATTGGAAATCCTAGGAGGCTTGTTCGGACGAGACATACCCCTGTCTGACAAGCACTAGCAAAGTGCGTAAAAATAACATAGGTGCGTCCGGACAACCAGATGCCTTATCTTGATGGACTTTTTCAAGACTTAAATGTTGATGACATGTCCGGACATGTGAGATCCATGTCCGAACATGAATCTCCATGTTCGGACACAAATTTCATAAATTTTGAATTACTCCCCATGTTTGGACATGAATGTCATGTTTGAACACTGCGACCATGTTTTGATTCCTTGGGGTTTCTTTACACTCACATTTGCCCAAGTTTTTACTACTGAATTTATTAAACTCATGTGAATCTTACAAATTTAGTGATAAGTTTGCAAAAATAAGACTAGAAAAGATCAATATGAAGGTTAAAAAAAAAAAAAAAATTCATTGATCTAGAGTTGTCGTCTCAAACCTCGATTCATAATAAGACACCCGTGACTCCATGAGTTGTTACAACTCACACGCAACAAGCAACAAGGACCAAGTCTTGATAGGCGACAATTCAAACATAAATAAAGAAAGAAAGAAAAGTAGATTTCATAATTATTGCGACTTCATTTAGATTTCATAGTTATTGCGCATACTTTTTTGCCTTGCTTTCTCTCTAAGTGCCTTCTTCTTTTACGAATAATTCTATTTTTTTTTTAATTTTAAAATTATTATTTAATTAAAATTTAATAATAATTAATCATAAATTTTGAAGAGACATAAAACTGACACAAGAGAGACTTATATAATATTACTCTATTTTTACTAAAAAAGAATAAGAAGTTTCTTTCAGCGGCTGTGTTTATAAATTTTTTTTTAATTTTTTATATATTCACATAAGGAAAAAAATTAAAATTAATAACTTTTAATTTATTACACGTAACCTTTTTTGAATATTTTTATAAGCACAAAATTGTATTGCAACCTACGACACCCCAACAAACATTGCGTTTATGGTGGGTGCTGTTGCGTGCCTTGGCCTTGAAGAATCTCCAACTGGGGCATCAAATGCAATTTACGTTCCCCAACCACTCAACTCAACCCAGCTGTACACACTGCCCCCACTTTAAATCAATGTTCATTAATTACGCACAAAGTTCATTATTACACATTGATTTGAACGACATGTTATTATTAAGACCAGCTTATCGGATAGGGAAATGAAACCGAGAGGATTCCATTCCGGTGTTTTTAATAAGGATAAAATGGTCATTTTAATTTTTTTTAATAATTTTAAAAAGAAATTGAGAGGATATATTTAATGAGAACATATCAATCTCCGGTTTATTTTAAATAACATTTAGTTATGTTAAAGAAGTATTTTTGTTTTTTTAATTTTTTAGAGGATAAAAATACTCTTTTAATATAACTATTTAAATATTATTCAATTTAACTAGACTATAAAAGATCCTAATTCTAGGATACAATTAGTGTAATGATAATTTTAATTTTTTTTCATGACAATTTTACCATTCTCAAAAACATTGATGGGTTCTTCTCAATTTTCATTTGAAATTAAGATGATCTTTTTTTTTTCCTTCTCAATCTTCTCAATTTTCGTTTGCTTCTTAAAAACATTGACAGGATCTTTTATTTTGTTTGAATTGGAGATGATCATTGTCTAACATATGGCCTTGTTCTTTAAACAACATCAAATTCCATCACATTCCTCCACATTTTCCTATACTATTCACTTTATTTTTTACAAAAAAAAAAAATCAAATCATTTACTTTTTATATCACATCATTTACTATTCAAATAAAAAAATCATTATAAAATAATTTTTTTTTTTTTTTTTCACTTTTCAATACCACTTTTTCATTTTTCCATATCAATTATTTATTTATTTTTAATATGTGAACGGTACATTGTTGAGAAACTTGGGGGAATGTGTTGGTGTTTAACAAACACCCTTGGAGTTATGCTATTTTTTCAACTCTTGTTCATTTATGTCTAATTTTATTTCAAATCTATTATAAGATTGGTAAGATTTACACGTGGGTCTTATAAATTTAAGAAAAATGATAAAAATTAGAAAAAATATATAATTTATTCATTTTTTTAATCATCTCTATTTTGAATGAATAAATTTACTATTAAATTTATGTAGAGTTTACAAATTTAATAATTGATCTATTAAATTTATAGAATAAATTAAAAAAAAATATTAACCCAAATTAATTTTTCGACTAATTTTTCACTCATCTAAAATAATATAAATAGGATTAAATAGCCGTTAAAAAAAAGAAAAGAAAAAGAATTAAATAGGAGAATAAAAAATAACATTTCTTATCCCATAAATGATAATATGGGTAAATACACGGAGGGCGTTTCCGTCATTGAACTCGTCAAAATTGTGAAAGGGCCAAAACATGCATAGAAACCGAGACCTACGGCAGCATGTGAACACGCCACTTCCTCCCCATCTCTCTGAACAGGACCTGCAAAACCCTGTTTCTTCTGTTCGCTTGGATTTCTTTATTTTTATATTTATGGAAATGGAAGCATCAGAACCCAACCAAACCCATTCAATTATCATTTTACCCATTTAATATAAATATTTGTTTATCATTTTTTTGTTTTGTTTTTTGGTACCAAAACAAACTCATACATCCTCATCAATCACTGTTTCTTCGTTTGCACTTCATCGCAGACCAAGAACCGAAAGCCATATTGGAACTGCTATTAGCACCTTTCACCTGCCGGGGAGTTCTGGGTTTTCTTGTTCATAAATGAGATGAGATGGGGGAGGTGAGGAGACCCACAAAAAACAGGGGATTCTATGTGAGGATGAGGTTCTTGCACAGCAAAAATGGCAGACCCCAAGAAAAGAACTTCTTTTACAGATACTACAAATGGGTCCTCTGGTTATCCTTGTCCCTCTATCTCTTCAGCTCCTACTTCATCACCAAAGACAACAAACCTCCCTCTCTAGACAAAACCCGTGTCTCTTCGGCATCTCGCGCTCTCTACGAGTCCACCAACGCCAGCTTCCTTCAACAACCCATAAGCAATCCAGGTGAAGGATCGTTTTTCCTCCCTCAACTTGCTCAAAATTTTTAGTAAGATTTTTTTTTTTTAAAAAAAATTTTATTTACATTTTATATATATATTTTTTGTAACAGCGTTGTTGAATAACTTGAAGATTTTCGTGTACGATCTGCCTCCGAATTACAACACGGACTGGCTTTCAAACGAGCGGTGCAGCAGCCATTTGTTTGCTGCGGAGGTGGGCATCCACAGAGCGTTGTTAAACAGTGATGTGAGAACTTTTGATCCTTATGAAGCCGACTTTTTCTACGTGCCCGTCTACGTTTCCTGCAACTTCAGCACCGTCAATGGGTTCCCAGCGATTGGGCACGCAAGGAGTCTGATATCCTCGGCCGTCCGACTCATCTCCTCGGAGTACCCGTTCTGGAATCGGACCCGGGGCTCCGACCACGTCTTCGTCGCCTCCCATGACTACGGAGCCTGTTTCCACGCAATGGTGAGAGAAAAAAAAAAAAAGAACAAAAAAATTCCAATCTCTTGTATTTGGCTTCTGGGTTTTTTTTCAATTGTTTTCAACGTTCCTGATTATTGTGTTATGTTTTGTTTTGAAGGAGGACATGGCTATTGCGGATGGGATCCCTGTGTACTTGAAGAAATCGATCATATTGCAAACTTTTGGTGTCAAATATAAGCATCCGTGTCAGGATGCGGAGAACGTGCTAATCCCACCATATATTCCGCCGGATAGTGTACAGACGGCCCTGGAAAATTATCCGGTGAATGGGCGGCGAGATATTTTCGTATTCTTCAGGGGTAAAATGGAAGTCCATCCAAAGAACGTCAGCGGCCGATTCTACAGCAAGTAATTGGTTCATCATTCCCTCTAATCTAATCAAGATCCTTATCATAGCTTTTGTTGTGTGCTAATTGACCAAATTGCCCTCGCGATGTTGATCTATTTCCCATACCATACTGTCGTTTTGACTTTTTCTAACCTTTTTTTTAAAATTTTTTTTTCCTGGTAGGCGCGTGCGGACGGAGATATGGCGTAAATACAACGGCGACCGGAGGTTTTATCTCAGGAGGCATAGATTTGCCGGTTACCAGTCAGAGATTGCGCGGTCCGTCTTCTGTCTGTGCCCTCTGGGGTGGGCCCCGTGGAGCCCGAGGCTGGTCGAGTCGGTCGTGTTGGGATGCGTGCCGGTGATCATAGCGAACGGCATTCGGCTGCCCTTCTCCTCAGCCGTGAATTGGACGGAGATATCACTGACGGTGGCCGAAGAGGACGTGGAAAAGTTGGGGCCGATTCTTGAACACGTGGCGGCGACCAACCTAAGCACCATACAAAAGAACCTATGGGACCCAAGGAACAGGCGGGCCCTAATGTTCAACAATCAGGTCCAAGAAGGGGACGCCACGTGGCAGGTGTTACATGCTCTGGCTCAGAAGCTGGAAAGGTCGTACAGTCGGGGGTCGGGGGTTTCGAGCCAATGGGCGTCGGACACGTGAGGGGGCTTTCGAAGTGGCCAGCTAATTGACATCGGGGTCGCAAAGAGTTAATGGAGCACAGCTGGATTTTTCTTGGACTGCCCACATATATCAGAAAGATGGGAATTTTTATTTCATGGTGGGGTCTTATTTTTGAAGAATTTTCTTGGGCATGTGGGTTCCCGACGAGATGCCCAGCTTTGATTGGCTGGTTGTGGCCTGTGGGGACCAAATATATAATTTATGTAAATGTGGGGGATACAAATTAATTTTTTTTGTGACATATAATACAATTTAGGCTTAATAGTGATGGAAAGATGGGGTGAGAGCATCATATCTGACACATGAACTTGAATCAAAGCAAATTTTGTACATTTTTTTTTCTGTCTGTCTGTTTGTCTCTGTGTGTTGCTGTTGGCACGTGACGAGAATTCCAATGTGGATTAAATTAATTTAATTTTAATTATGGGTATTGTAAAAAGGGCAGCTTTTTAAAATAGTGGGAAAGCTGGGCGTCACAGGGCAGACAGGGTTTAAGGACGTTGGCAGGGTGGGCAGTTGACAGGTGCGTCAGAGCTTTAATTGTTAATGGTGGTGTCAGAAGTCACTCACGGGACTCACCGATTCGAACCCAAACCGGACATTAACGTCTTTTTGCTAAAACTTGCCTTATTCTTCTCGTCTGCATTACTGTTCTGTGCACACCGGATTCTACCCTTTGTCCCATTCCCAGTGCGCTTCGCGGAAAAGCCGGTGGGTTTTGATACGGGTTGCGTTTTAACACGGACTATGTAATTTATTCGTTTTATTGTTTTCTTATTGTTATGTTTCGGTGACATTATTATTGGAAGGATTCGAGTTTTTAATTAGGGTTTTAAAAATTTATTTCGGTATATTATTATTTTTATTATAATATGTAGACGAATATTGACAATATTTTGGTAGTTTGGAAGGACATTGTCACAGTTAAAAGTTTTGGAGACATTGTCAAAGGAAATGTTAAATGTTCTTCTAATGTTCTCTTGTGTCCTTCCAACTGTGATGTAACTTTTAAAATCACCGTTAAATTTAATATTATCATTATTGACTTTTAATCTATTTGTAATTTTAAAAGCCGCATCATAGTTGGGAGAACACCAAAAAAACACTATAAGAACACCTAGCATTTTCCCATGGTCAATTAAGTAGTAGTTCAAGGACGGTATGTAAACTTCATCCTTTTTTTTTTTTTGGGTAATTATATTTCCCTTCATGAACTGTAACGCATTTTTACTTTACCTTCATAGACTACCATTTTTACTGCCCAACTCCATGAACTATCATTTTGGTGCTCAAAACTCCATTCTGTCAGTTAAAGGCGTCAACTCAGACAATTTATCAGTCACTTTACCTCCATGAATTACAATTCGTTCACTTTGCCCCCATAAACTACAATTCACTATTACTTTGTCCCATGAACTAAAACACATTGTCACTTTGATCGTTTCAATTAACGTTTTTAACTGACAGATGAGAGGTTTTAAGTACAAAATGATAGTTTATGAGAATCGAGCAATAAGGATGGTAGTTTATGGGGTAAAGTAAAAATGCGTTATAGTTAATGAAAAAAAAAAGGATAATTACCCCAAAATTTTATTTTTGAAATGTGTTGGTAAATGGTAATGGATTGGTGTCTCGTTAAGTACGTTGCTTGTACTATCATAACATTATAGCATTAATAATCAAAAGGGTACAAATGATATTTGTGCGAAACTCGATAAAGTAAAAACTAAAAAGCCCAAAAGATTTTTTAAAAAGTCCGACCTGCCGGATTCGAACCAGCGACCTAAGGATTTGCTGGCTATAACTAACTACAGTCCTCCGCTCTACCAACTGAGCTAAGGTCGGATTTCTGTTAAAACCTGAGTTATTTAAATATATAACTTACATAAATGTATTGTGATTTATTTCTTCGGGCCACCAGCATTAAGATTAGTAAAAAAAAAAAAAAACACATGTTACCACCTGGACCGTAGGAAATCAAAAGCATGATCCCTATATATTCTCTTGTATTGTGTGTGCGCTTCTTTCTTTTTCTTATTTTTTATTTTTTATTTATTTTTTTCATTATAATAACATAGAATTAGGTGATTAGGCCTTTTTGTTTTCATGTAAAATATTTTTTGACTTTTGGCTTGCATGAAAAAAGCAAATATTTCTTATACTTTTATAGAATCTAAGGAGCTGCGAAAAACAGAGAGATGAAGAAGAGAAGCTATAAAGCAAGTATATGAAAATAGGTATTTGAAGGTAGGATTAAGACCGAAGGCAATTGTTTGTAATTTGGCAATATTTGTGTAGTAATCCAAATTATTAACTAGCCATAAGTAACTTAGTTGGGAGGATTAATTTGGGCTTTGGGTCACTAAGGACGCCAAAGGGTAATTTAAACTTTTGGACGGACGAACGCTAGGTCTAGCAGACGTACGGTGCTATCTGTAGTGCGGACGTACGCTCTGCAAACCGTACAGGTGGACGTACGTGGGACCATTGGACGTACGCTACTTTTTGAATACCCTCTGGTTAATACCTAGACGTACGAGGCAGCCATGGAACCGTTGGGCAAGAACCACCGGACGTACGCCCCTTAGCCGGACGCCTGCTGCTTTCTGAGCCTATAAATAGCACCCTACCCCCTTCGTGTTTTTCATAACTTCAGAACGCCCCCAGGCTGCCAGAGTGTTTCCAAGTGTTTGTGAGTGTTTAGTGAGTGTGTGTGTGAGGCGTTTGCGAGTTCGGAACGTTTTTGAGGCAGAACTCTTGCGGTTTTGTTTCAAGGAGGTAACGTTCGATCTTTAACTTTTAATTACGTCGTTATGCTGCCTGTTTTATGTTTAGTTGTAGTTATTAACTTAGATGTGCTTTAAGACCCGTTTGGATTAGCGTTGTTACGTTGCATGGAGGTTATTAACTAGACTAGAAGGCTTTAAGTTGTTGCTAATAGCCCTAGGAGTCGGAGAATAGGCGGACAGTGGAAGAGAAAATGAGGTTCTCCCTAAGGACCCATACAGCGGACGTACGGTATCCTGACCGGACGTATGGCTTGTTGTTGCACGACGGACGTACGCTCTCGAGCCCGGACGTACGGTCACTGTGTGACAGGGAAACCCTATTTTCACCAACCGTCCCGTAGCTCCTGTTTTCCTTACTTTAGAGTTGTTTTAGTGGAATTAAGACTAATAGAAGGTTTTTCACAGATTTGGAGAACCCGGATCTTTTAGAGTTTTCAGAGACGCGTATCGATCCAGGTGAGTTTTAACTCACATAATGCGCATTGTTATTTTTCATGCACTGCACGTCTATTTTGTGTACTAAGCAAACATGCATATTTTATAACTCACACGTTTTGTACGTATTGCACATGAACTCCGTTTTTTGGAAAAACGTTGTACTGAACATGTTAACCAAGTGAGACTTGTAAAAAAACATGCATGTGAAATACAGATAAGATAATTGCATCGTATGATATGGTACACCGGTACGTGCTATAGCAATGGCCATGGGCTTACTATATATGTTAGCTTTGTGGTCAAATGTGTGCGTTATGTGAGGGCTGTGGATCCATTGGTTTCGTGACCTTGATGCAACTATTCTCAATGGTTCGATCACTACAAGACAAACGTCATTAGTTGGTGTGGGCCACTCGGGGTAGGATCTGATCGTGCCACTAATGTTACGTACGGTATGTTGTACAATGGCTAGGGCACTGACATTGTATTATAAGTCTCTCGGGACAGCATCAACCCTGCTGAGAAGGTGTAATATCTCGGGTAGACCATACTGTTGAACTATGACTATTGTTTATATCATATGCATATATCATTACTATATATATATCACGTATAACTAAACTGTCATGATGGAATTACTTTTACTTATTAAATACCTGAATTCATTATTAAAACTGGCATAGGCATTATCTGCGTTAAAGGTCACTAAGTCTTAGACTTACCCCCTTTATTTTATGTCTTTTCTCATCATTACGAATAATTGCGCGGTTTAGGTGCTTTAGACGAGGATGCCGTCGGAGCCTACTTGGGTGATTGCTCAGGACCTGATTCGGGTGATCTTTGAAGATATGGATCATGTGTGGCTTAGAACGATGTGGGAGGATAGAGGATCTGCCCGTGCAGACATGATAAAGATTCTGATCTCATTAGCTTTGTTGAAGCTTAAGTCTAGGCTTTGATCTGTTGATCTTTTGTGAACAATGTTGTAGTATCTTATTTTGGGAATGTACCTGTTTGACGGCTAATGACCGATACATTTGGTGACTTTTTATTATATTATGGATGTAGTACTTTATCTCTGGTATCTTGTGTGATGTTTCATTTACTATCTCTTGATTAGGGCTGGGTATCAGTCATATCGGTCCGGTTAATAAGTCTACCGATTACCGACCGATAAGCTATCGGCTTATCGGTTAACCGACCGATAAGCTATCAGTTAATCGGTTAATCGGTCATATCGGTAATCGGTTAAACCGGTTTTTGTTAACTTTTTATTGAGCTTTTTACTGGTTGCTAATTGGGCCAAAAATTAGTTGTTTTGAGAGGTCAAATACCTTTTGTTAACTTATTAAAAATTAGTTGTTTTGGTCATTTTGGGGGCCTAAATATATTATGGCTAAAATAGCTTATTGAATGTTTTTTTATATTGATCTACTACATCTTTTTTATATTATAAAATAAAAATCAAAAGAGTAAAAAGTATAAAATTATAAAAAAATTAAAATTTAAAAATATTTATCGGTTATATCGGTCATATCGGTTAGCCGATAATAAATCCTTGACCGACCGATAAGCTTATCGGTATAAATTTTTTAACCGATTACCGACCGATAACTATCGGTTACAGTTATATCGGTTCGGTTAATATCGGTAATTGGTTGGTTAATAGGTAACCGGTTAATTTGCCCACCCCTACTCTTGATCCTATAGTCTTGGTAAAGTCTTCCACTGCAGTTTTCTCGTTACGACGAGGAAGGTGTTTTCTCGGAGGTCGTGTCTCGAAGGGACATGGCTGGGATGACGCGCCGTGGGGTCAATTACTAGTTAATTGATATTCCCATTGGACGGAGCGTCACAATTTGTGAGAGGACCCTTACAAGATCCACCTTCCCGAGCAAGTGTTCCAGTAGCTGGAGACTTGCTCAAGTAGGTAAGCTTCAATAAGGGTCCTCTCACAATAGTCCCATCAAATATATGGGAGAACGACAAAAACTAGTTTATGCAATACCTTAAGAAAAATTATTTTTCTTGATCAACCTGAAAACACTTTTAGGTAAACCAATATTTTATGTTGCGCTAAACATTCAAAAACAAAAACAAAAATAAAAAAAAACTTAAAAATGCCACTTATTTTTTATATTCTTATAATACTCTATTTTTTTAACAAATAAAATAATACAACTATTGTTAAAAAACCATACAATTTTTGTTTTTTAAAAAAATGGGTGAATAAATAAAAAATTAGTTATTGTAGTTTGCCTAAATTATAAATTGTTTCATGTCGTATGAAAGTAAAATCAAAGTTCTTGAAATATTAAAAAAAAAAAAAAAAAAGAAGCTTTAGCCACTGGAATCAAATTCCGTGAAAAAATCATTTTTATTCGCCCATTGGTATTTAATTCACTTTTCCAACAACTTTTTCTAATTTTATTTTCTATTATTTATACCATCTAAAAGGAAATACACAATAGAGAATGCAATTCCTTGGCTTGCGTAGATAAATTGTCTCCTCTTTTAGTACCTGTGATCATGAATCATAAGATGAGTTAACCCCCTTTAATTATTTCTATCTAAAACATGTTAAGATCACATTCATCATCTATGCAGCCTTGGCGATAATCTTATTTTGTTACGACGAATAGAAACTCGTGCCAACACGCATCCCTTGTTTGGACAACGCCTATGTTCAGCACAAGAAAACCCAAACAAATTGGGGGTGTCTCAACTTCCTTGTGAATCATTAACTTAATAATGTGTTCAGGTAGTCCTCAGTAAAGATATCCTCACTTTTTTTTTTTATCATAAGATATTCTCACTTTTATTATGAACAAAAAGCTTGCGGAATTTGACACTTTATCCAGCAAAAACTACATGTTCTCCATGAAATCTTTGCGTGGATGTCACTAAATGAGGCATCCAGTAATTAAATAAAGAGGTTTCATCAACCATGAGAAGACAAATCAAAGATATGGTAAAAAATCACTATATGCTCTCATGATAACAATGCAGCTTAAGATTTCCGTTTACTGTTACAAAATTCAAGTCTCAGTACCTGGGCTACTACAGATGTGTTCCTAGAAATATCAAATTAATACACTTAAATAAAGTAGAAATAACAACTAATTTGAGATAGAAGATATCAAGACACGGACAGAGGCTTACCATCAAAATGACCTTTTTCAACGCTTTCGTTCTGGCCGCCACTTGTATACTGCTTTAGAAGTGGGAGAAACAATCTCATCTTCACGTAATTTTCGCTTCCGACCCTTTTTCTGTTTATAAATGGTATGTGTTTATTTCCAAAACAGACAATTAAAAGCAAGGAGTTTAAGATGTCTATACCTGTAATTCCTTCTGCAGCGCCATATCCATATAGAGTTTCTCCAACTGACTGACTCTATTCCTCCTTGCGTCTAGTTCTCTATAGGAAGCAGCTGTTTTCCTGTACATGGAATACAAAAGAATACAATAATAAGTGAAACATAGTTCAGAAGAAAAAGAAACCACAAGATTAAGAAAGCATTCAGCACATTAAAGCATAGGATACTTTAAGATGCAAGATTTTAAATAACAATATGTAATTTTTGCTTGCATTAAATGACAAGTTAGCACTGGGATGATCGCATTAACATCTTATGTTTTGTTTGAATAAAATGCCAACAAAAATGCATTTAGCAAATGTGTTTTTTCCTTCGCTACAATTTTGTTGACGCATAGACTGACCCACCACCTGTAAAGCATGCATCTCTGCTCAGGGAGTAGGTCAAAAAAGAAATAAACAAAAAATAATAATTATGAACAATGCTACAAACTCAACTCTTGCACAACTCCAATACAACTTGGCTGTTGTGGAGTACTCATAAATTATTAGATCAATCTTTATTAAAAAAATGCCCATAAATCCAATGGTTTAAAGGCATCCTGCCATCCTCCCATCAGCCGAGTTGCATAAGAGTTGAGTTTTTAGATTTACTCAAGAATTATATGCCCCTTCACCACCACCATCAATAAATGACAATCACCACCATTCTTCCACCAACACTACTGGTTAATCCCTCCACAATTGACGCACCAACCAACAACATCAAACCTTCACCACCACCACCTCACCACCATTCTTTCATCAACACAATACAGCACCAATCCCACCACTATTGCTGTTACCAACACCATCAATGCCTTCACCGCCACCACCCCTATTATAGTTTTTACTATAAGAGTGACTACAACACCAATGCATGGCATGCATGGTCAACACCAGTGTCATCACTATAATCACAACCACCACATTGATACACCATAAGTGCTACCACCAACATCATACTAGCGGACCCTAAGTCTCTTCCAATGCAATGATGTCACACTTGCCACCATCACCATGTTTTAACAATCAAGACATCTGTTTTTTAATAATAGGATTAAACTTAAAATAATTGGCCCGTTTACTGTTTCCTGAAAAAAGGAAATCAGCATCTGTTAATAGAAACATAATTTTATTGCTTTGAAGCAAAAATATCTTCTTAAACTTCTGCATAAAACATCAAGAGAACCTTTTTTTTTTTTAATATAAGCATAAAACATCAAGAAAACTGATGTAGGGGCAACTAAGCCCAAAAAAGCAAAGAAGCCCTCTAGTGTATTTTATCCAGGCCATTAGCTATTTCAAGATCATTCTTTTATTATTATGTTATGCTTTATACTATAAAGTTTTTTATTTTGAAAAGGTCATGTGACTAGCATGTGACATGAATGGTGACAAGGTGCTTGGCCTTCATGGTGGTTACGCTATGGCGTGCTTCCCAGCTTATTGGGATATATTAAAAGAAGAGATTATGACAGTCTTTTGTGAGTGGCACTTACAAAGATTGCAAGGGTTGTTGATCCCAAAGACTTTCGCCCAATTACTCCTGTAAGTGGCATTTACAAATTATTGCTAAGATCTTAGCAAACTGGCTAAAGATGGTGTTGGAGAAGATTATTTAAGTCGCAGAATGCTTTCATTCTAGGAAAGCAGATCCTAGATACAATTCTTATTGCCAATGAATGCCTTGATGGTAGAATACTATTTGGGGGATGAATTAAAAAATAAAAACGCTCTCGCCACGTCAGCATGAAGCACTCTCACCTCCCCTCGACGCATGAGGCATAGTGACGGCGCGTGTGATAGTTCTGTAACAGTGATCATTACAATTCTAATTGGTTCTCAAGGACGTTGAAGGGTCTAATGGGTTACCTGGGTTTTTTCTATGTGGAAGCCAAAGCTGTTGAGATTCGTTCAGAGTTCTGTGTGTGAGGTGGCGTACAATTGGCAGAGAGAAGTAGGGGACTGTTCAGAGCTGTGTTTCTAGGAAGAGTGAGTATCAATTGGTTTAGGAAATCTATGGAGGCATTGCAGCAGGGTTGGGATGCAGGAGAGTTCTGTTGGACTTTCTGTGAGTGTGCTACCGTGCATATTGTACAATGGTGCAGCAATAATCGTGGCAGGTTTGTGGAGTTGTCCAATTATGGGGACAGTGGCCATCATACTTCTGTGATTATACTGGAGGGCAGAGATGGGAGAGGATGGGCTAGTTGTTTAACACAGCTGAGTTGGTTAGAGGCATATTTTGAGAAGGTAGAGAATGGGAGGATAGATGGGAAGAAGCATGATACCAATACGGTGGTGACACGACTGGTGGAGCATGGTGAAACGTCGTATGCAGTGGCTCTGTTAGGGCAGGGGCAGGATAAGGAAAAAGATGTCGGAAGCAAGGGCAAGATGGGAAATTTCAGCGATCAATCACTATTAACGAAAAACTATGAAAGGAAGGAAACGCGATGCTCGGCCAGAGATCAAGCAGATAATGTAGGAGCAGATATTATGCATATGTGGGTTGTAGAAGGAAAATTCCAGCTCGAAAAATTTAAGACAATGCTGACATCAATTAAAGAGGAAATAGAAAAGTGGCTGGGGCTACTGGATATGGGCTGCATGAGGGAAGAGAATTATCTAGATGGATCAATTGAAGGCCCGATCGTAGGCCCAATAAAAGAGGGGGCCTCAGCAGGAAACAATATTGTGTTGGAGTTAGTGGAAGTGGGCTTGCGAAGGGATAAGAGCAAACAAGCTATTGAAGTCCAAAACCCAAATAACTTTAGTAATAGGCAGGTGCAGCACATGAATTCTGTCTACAGCCGTAGACCTCAATCCACGTAGGCAACTAAGAAGCGGTGATGAACCAAATCGCCAATATTATTCAGAAGGTTGAGATGTCAACGGAAAAGATGGTTTCGGACCCAAAGAAAGCCGACATTGAAGCAGGAAGTGAGGGTGTAACAGATTGGCAAGCAGTAAGATGCTGATGGCTACGTCTGGAACAAAGGGTGACGTTGGTGGGTCAGGTTGCAAGAAGGCGCCAGAGGCTGTTTTTAGCTTTAAAAGCTCTATTTTCCAATACAATCCCAATCATGCTTTAAGAAGCTTCAACATGATTTCCCCCCTCTTTTTTTATGACGAGGAACCCTCCAAGGCAGGGCCACTTCAAGTACCAACCCAACTTCAACATGGTTTCTTATGGGGTGGGATCGGCGAAGAGTTCAAATAACACCTGGTAAGCTAGTCCAAGGTTTGTTCTCCAAATGAGGGTTAGGGGGTCCGAAACTTGCTAGTGCTCAATTGTACTCTCTTAGGAAAATGGCTATGCCGCTATGCGCACGAGAGAGGCTTGGTGAAGAATTGTGGTTGACTCTAAATTTGGTAGTTCGTAGGGTGATTGGTGTTCTAATGAGCCTCTGGGGACGTATATGTAGATTTATGGAAGAATGTTACGAGGGGTTGGGGAAAGTTCTCTAGCCATACCATATTTAAGATGGGAAATGGTTCCAAGGTTAGTTTCTGGAATATGTGTTGTGTGTATATAGCCCTAAAAGAAGCCTTTCCAGATTTATTTAGCATTGCTTGTGTGAATGATGCTTTTATTGCGGCTCACTTGGAGCTTTTGAGCGGCTTCAGTCAGTAGAATGTAAGCTTTGCTAGAGTATCTCATGACTAGGAGGTGGATGTCTTCACTTCGTTCTTCAAAGTGTTGTACTCAGATAGAGTGATGTTGTTGTTTCCCTTGTAAGAGTGTTTGACAAACTAAAGTTCCTTTAAGGGCGGCATTCTTTGCATGTTTGGCGGCCCTAGGAAAGATCCTTACCATGGACAATATAAGGAAATGCTATGTCATCATGATTGATAGGTGTTGTATGTGTAAAAAGAATGAAGAGTTTGTGGACCATCTTCTCCATTGTGAGATTGTCGGCGCCTTACAAAATATTTTCTTTAGTTAATTTGGGTTGTCTTGCGTTATGCTTAGACGAGTAGTCAACTTATATGCGTGTTGGTGGACTGCCGGTAACAATCGGAGTGCTGTTGTGTGAAAGATGATGCCTCCGTGCCTTTTATGGTGTTTATGGAGGAAACGAAATAACAAAAGTTTTGAAGACATATGAGAGGACTTTAAAGGAGATTAAGTCCTTATTTTTCTATACTTTGTATCTTTGGACAGCTGCTTTTTTTTATATATAAATTATCATGATTTCCTTTGGTGATTAATTATCATGATGTCCTTTTTTTTTTCTAACTAGATGTTTTCTCATGTATATTTCTTGTACCCCTAAGGGCACCATATACTTTTAATGATATCTAGATTACTTATAAAAAATAAAAAGATAAAAACTTGTTTATTGTTGGATTTCTTCTTAAACCTTTTGTAAGCGTTAATTTGCTTGAATGATGGCATCTTTGACTGGTTCATGTCAAATCTATTCTATATCTATGTTCTCCTTGCCGCATCAAAAACTTAGAACAGTTTGTTTGGATCTAGGGGGAGCAAATGCAAAAGCTACAATCTACAAAGTGTGCATTGTGTGTGTGTGTGAAAATAATTTAAGGTCGGAGCATCTCCAAGGCAACATCAAGCATTTTTTTCGTACCTTTTAATATCACTGGAAACATCATCAGAAGCAAGCACTATTTTGCTTTTCAAAGAGAGAAACTGTATTTCTTTAGCCTCCTCCCTGCAAGAGATAGGAAAGGGATAAAACAGATCCAATGAATTCATTATAACTTCAAATTGAAGAGGCAGGATTGGACAAGATATTGCAAATCACAATTGAGAGGGGAAGAGAGAACAAGTGCAATGACAACGAGATAAATTTCCATTCTTTTTTCTTAAAAAATAAAATTTTCAACTGACACAAAAAGATAATGAAGGGTGTGCAACCCAAGTGTATAGTAATATCTACAAAGGAAACACGCTGAAAGAGAAAAAAGAACAAAATTGAAATGAAAAACAAAAGGAGAGTTTAAAATCCAAGCCTAAAGCATCAAGAAAACTAGAACCCAAAAAAAGAACTGGAAATTCTGAGGGAATGTACGATGGATGGTCAAGAGCATAACACTATGAGCAAATAATTTTGAGTTCTACTAAGGATTGCTTGTTCCCCTCAAATGCCCTCTTATTTCTTCCGAACCAAATGCTACACATGAAACATTGAGGCACTGCTTCCAAGCAATATGGCACCTTCTGTTTACAATATTTCCCCTCCTACAAGAGAAGAACTAAACAACAGAACTTAGCATCGTCCAAGACACTTTAAAGAGAAATCCATGAACAAAATAGCTTTAGCTACTGAAAATTGTAGAAGCGATTGTCCATTGTTTCCCTTTGACCTTAATCATATTGAAGCAGGAAGCAAAAAACAAATTTTACTTTAATTTAGTTTTATTTAATGTTATAAGGGTATTTCTATAATTTTATATTTTTAGGCATGGATTGTACTTTTGGTTCATTGGGGTTTTATTTTGGGTTTTATCATGTTATTGCGCTTTTATTTGTTGGTTTTACTGCTTATTTAGTTGGGCTTAGTAGTCAAAACCCACAAACATTCAAATCCTATCAGTTATGTATTAGACACTTGGTAATAAATATAATGGTTTCCATTCGCTGAATAACGTATTTATAAGAATTTTCAATAAAGATTGCTCTTGAGGATCATGTAATGCAACCTTCTTCAAGGTGTGATACTAAGAAGCCCTAGGTGTCACGACTCACGTGGCTATTCTGTCCCTAAATCTTAATCTTCAGAAAAACCAAAACACTCATTACTCAAACAACTTTTGAATAACTACAAAAAGCCAATATACTATAACCGCACTACTGCTCACCAGTATGACAATGTCATAAACGCTCCTACTACAGTAAAAATCTCTCTGTTCTCTCTTCTGATTTTCAATTTTTTTCAAATTGCTTTCAGACGTCGATGCCTTCGGTGACCATGTAAGGCTGATAGGTGTCGTGTTTTAGGGTTCGGTGCTGCTGCGATGGAACGGAGGTTTTCCATTGAGGCCAAATCCTTTTGTTTTTCGTCTAAGGAGGGGTCCTCTTTGTTCCAGTTGGAGGAAAGGAAGAAAAAATTTGTAGGGTATATTATTGTGAGCACCCAATGTTCTTCTTGGTTGGTAGACACGGTAGAAGCGGCGAGTCAGGTGAAGGAGGACATCGCTAAGTCATTCCGTGAGGGGGATAAGGCGTTGATGGTCCATGGGGGTGCTAATAAGGCAGGGAGATTCTTGGAGGTGGCTGTGTTTGCGAAGGGTGCTTGAAAAGGTGGTTTATGGCTCCCGGAGGGGCGTGATGGATGGGGCTGGCGGCGCTTTGCGGGCGAGTTGCGTCGTTTGGTGGCTTCCGGTTTGTCTAGTGTGAAGCCTTTACCGACCAAACTCGTGGAGGTCGGGGTAACTGGGGAATGCTCTAAGAACCGCTCTTTTGCGGAGGTGCTGCAATCGAAGTCTCGAACTCGCGTTGAGGCGAAGATTGGCGGGGACGATCTTGGAAGTACGACGCTGCAATTGAAGACTCATATTGAGAGGTTGGGATGGTCTTCGGTTAGCATGGACCCGTTATAGATCTCGTCGCGTGTCGAGGCGGAGATAGGAGGGGAGGATGTGCGGCTCGCGGTTGATTGCTCAAGCTTGGAACCTCTGGTGATGGCGGCTGGGTCTGTGCGTTTGAGGAGGAAGAAGAAGGGTAAGTTTGGTATTTGTGGGGTTTTGAGTCTTCTAGGGCAAATTAATCGCAAATTGGACCGGTTCTTTGCTGGGCATGCCCCGAAGCCCAATCGCAGGAGGAAATGGGTCCGGGTGGTGGGCCTAACCACCTCTGGTGGGGGTTGGGCTCATGGGTCGGACCAAAAATCAGATTCGGGCCTTTACTCGGATCCGGGTCACTTTTCGTTACCGGGTCTTGACATGGGTACGGGTCAAAAAAATGTCTACTGGCTTGTTTTTAGAGCTGGATTGTGTCGAGGCGTCATCTCTGGTGTCTTCGGAGGGGACTTTTTTGGGATTTGAAGATGGCCTGGAGCTGGCGACTAGGGATGTGACGCCGTTGTCGAGTATTGCGGATGTGGAGCCATCGTCATGCTTGGGTGTGCCAGCGTCTTCGGCCAGTGAGCCTTCTCCATCAGTGTGCGCCCGCGAGTCTATCGCTGAGGATGTTGAGGTGAAGGATTCTGGAGATTCGCCGATGACGGAGGCCTCTCCTGCCACCGCGTGCTTGGGTGCGCCAGCGTATTCGGTCAGTGAGCCTCTTCCATTGGTGTGCGCCCGCGGGTCTGTCGCTGAGGATGTCAGGGTGAAGGTTTCTAGAGATACGACAGCGATGGAGGTCTTTCCTACTACCGCGTGCTTTGGTGCGCCAGCATCTTCGGTCAATGAGCCTTCTCTCTCGGTGTGTCCCCAGGTCTGTCGCTGAGGATGTTGGGGTGAAGGATTTTGGAGACGCGCCGGCGACGGAGGCCACTCATGCCACCGCTGCTAGCACTGGGGATGATGCCGGTGATGGGTTGGGTGTCGGAAATGGGTCCGCTGATGGAGCTAAGTTGCTGGTCCCTGGTTTTCATTTCCCCTCTGCGGAGGATTTTTCGGCGGGTTTTCTGAGCAGGGATTGGGAGGATTTTTTCTCCTCGAGGCCTGTTGACCGCTTGGGTGTGTCTCTCAAAGAGTTTTTTGCTGCTCCTTGGGAGGTGGACGAGCCGGTGAGCCCTTCCAGCCCTTCCTGCAGGGATAATGAGGTCACCTCGTCTGGGGCGGAGGATATTCAAGTGGTGTGCCCTTCGGCCCCGGCAAAAAGTTTGATTCGGCGAGGGTTCTTGGGTCCGAGACCTGTTCCTTCCCCTCCGATGGTGTTGAAGGAGGTCTTGCCGGTGCTTAAGGGGAAGGATCCTACTTCAGAGGAGGGGTCTAGCTCTGGTGCTACTGTCCTGCTTCCGTCGCAGGTCTACTCGTCTTCTGATGGGGCTGCTGTGATGGAGCCTAGGAGGGAAAATGGTAACCCTTCTAATTCCTCTGTTTGGTATACTCGGCGGGTGAAGGAAAAGGTTGCCAAACAGCTGAACAAAAACAAGGTTTTGATTGCGGAGGCTGTGGGTGTTATTCCTGTGGTAGGGGAGGATCGGGTGGCTAACGCTTTGAACCTTGCTCCTGTTTTGGGGTTGTCTTGGGGAGGTGAAGACAAGAAACTTTAGGATATTGTTGAAGCTTCTGTTCCTAAGGTTAAGGGGATATGAGAGCTTAAAAATCTAGAGTGCACCATCTCTCCGGTGAAGGGCAAGAGGTGACGGGGTTGGTTGGGTTCGAAAGATGCGTTTTCGTTTCCTCCGGAGGTGCACTAGGGTGGTCTGAGGAGCACTAGGGATGTTTTTGTTAGGGTGTTAGTTAGGTCCTTTGCTGTTTCTGGGTTCTTTCGGGGTTGGTTTTTGGATTCCTTTGTATACTTTTTGTGTACTTAGAGGCGTGTTTGCGCTTTCTTTGGGTTATTGATTTGGGGTTTCCTATGTATGCTTGAGGCGCTTTGTGTTCTCGTTCTTGTGTACTTAGAGGCGCTTTGTGCTTTTTTTTGGTATATAATACATTGACTTATAAAAAAAAAACTACTGCTCACAATACAAGAACAGCCGCCCAAACCCTCAGTTTTTCCTTATTTCATTTCAGATCCTACATTTTCCTAATACAATTAAAAATCCTGCATTACCAACCGAAGCCCTAACTATCCCTAACTATCCCTAAACCCTACAAACCTTTGCCACCAATATAAACCCTACCAAGCCTAAAAGTCCTTCATTGTTGCTGTTCTACATTAATTTTTCGAATTAGAGTGAGGCTCAAAGCAAGTCTGCCCGAGAAGATTGTTTAGAGGGACATTGAGCCAACAAGATAAGATGTTTCCAAATTATAGAACAACTCAATGGCATTACAATAAAATAAGTAATCTAGAAAGTCAAACCCCTCAAATAAATGGTGGTGCTGAGCATGAGTGCAGAGAAGAGGAAGAAAATCAAGAACTGCCACAGATTGTTGCTAAAACGTGGGAAGACAAAAAGATTGGCTTTGGATGGCTGTTCTTGAGGTGTGAAACATTTTGCGGTTCTTTGGAAGCTGTTTGAGGAATTGATGCTTTAGGTTTTCAAAGATTAGGATTTAGGGAAAGAATATGTCAAAATTCAGATCTCATATAGGCTGGAATACAGTACAAAATTGCTAGAATATCTGCAAAAGGATGAATAAACCAAATTACTACAAGTAGAGTTTCTCATATCATAACTTGGAAAGAATTGCATCACACAATCCTGAAGAGCAATCTCTGCTGAAATTCTTATAAACAGATAATTCATTAAATAGAAACCATTATATTTATTTGTATAAGCATCTAACCTCTAAACCGCTTTAGTAAATGGACTCTTTTGGGTTTTTACTTCTAACCCTATTTAAAAAAAAATTAGTAAGACCCAATAACATAATAAAACAAGACCCGATGGACCAAAATTAAACTCGTGTTAAAAAATGTTAAAATACAGAAATATCCTTGACTCCAAGTTAAATTAAACTAAAACTAGCTTCTCACTAGCTGCACCTCATATAGCACCAACTTATACAGTCTTGAGATTCTCCAAGTTATACACTATAGGCATCCAATTCAGAACTGCAATCCACAAAAATAATGCCAACTTGAATGGCACCCCTACTCACCAAATAACTAAACTAAGGGAACAACCTCTCTCCTGGAACACATAAAGAATATCTATCAGATATCTAGTGTTGGTCCCAATCAGAAATGATATAAATCCTATCTGTATATTTTATATATACGAATATATATTATACACACCCCCATTTCTTTTCTGTCATTTTTCTCATGTAATTTGAAATACTTGAATTCGATTCTTTTTTTAATTTTTTTCATCATATCTTCTAATTTTTCCACCTGAAAACAGAGGAATCGTTCATTATGATCTGGATTGCATTTATCTGGATACACCCTTCTCTTGCTTCTTTCTCATTTTATTCTTCTCCTAGAGAGAAAACAGAAGTCTCAAACCTACAACTCTAAGTTGGCTTCAAACCTGACAAAAAAATTAATCAAGCAAGGGATTTTGATGTGATCGAGGATTGGATACCATTTCAATGTGGAGGTTACAACCATGAGAATTAACAAAACCAAAATACAGTTTCATTACAAGACACTGATACAAACCATCATTATTTTTTCCCCTTTTCTTCTTGAAGCCTTACAAGTTATTAACAGAATTTCGATGTACACATAATGAACAAGTTTTCTCCATATAGAGCATGCTGAGATAATTGATAGACTTCTCATCTAACTGTCAAATTTGTTTGGCATTCGTTCCTTTTCTCATGCAACAAAGACGTCATGATATAAGGGGCACAAACACAGCATTTTATGGAGATTTGAGAACACAAATTCCAATCTTTTCCAGTGAACAAGTAGAACAAAATTGGCAGCAAGGGCTTTCTAATCATCATTCCAATCACACTCTACTCTAATGATGTGAACATCACAAGGAAGATTGATTGGGAAATTAAATATTTGTGGAAGTTTACTTTTTGAAATATCTAGTTAGTGTCGAATCAAGTGAGACTACGTTGGTGAAAGTGGAAAAAATGAGGAGCAAGAGCTCTCTAATTATCAAGTTGATCACAATCTACTTAAAGAGAATGAAAGTCACAAAGAAAGTCAAGGATATAAAACACTATAATCATTCTTAAAAGGATGCCATTTGGTCCTAAAGGTTGAAGGTTATTCCACACATTCAATGCCATGTGGCTTTGTGAGTTGTATTACTTAAATACTTATCAAAAATAAACGGACTGCAAAAAAAATAGATAATGGCATTGTTAATAGGATTCAAGTCATTTGACAGCAATGTCATTGAACCAATGCTCCTTTAGATGGCCACATATTCGCAAATTCCTACTCAATTACGATCTCAACAATATCTTATTACATATTGAGAGTGTCATCTATACAGAAACAAGTAATCCCCTTTAGTCAACAAGGAGTTTCACGTGCAGCACAAGAGAAAAAAAAATAGACATCTAAATTTTTCATAAATGCAAACAGTCAATATGAATGCAATACAATTAGAATTTAAAGATCAGAAGCTCAAACCTGTCTTCAGCATAGTAAACATGTCTATTTGACGGCTGATTATCAAGAGAGTGCAGCACAGCAGTCAGTTTTTCAATTTTCTGCATTGAACATTGGAATGTCATAATCAACACCTTTAGGAAAAAATTGTTAAAACAATTGACAAACCATGAGTTTTTGTTTTTAAGAATTCATCTACCTTTTTCTCACTCTGCAATTTCTGAAGAATGTACCCCATATCTTGGGTCTTCATCAGCATAAGTTCTTCCGGAGTGTATTTGTTTGCATTACTCCTGTAACAGAAACTTACAATATCAACTATGATTCACAGGCGACATGTAAAAAATTGCTAAAGAGGCATCAGAATCTCATTCATATGTTACTCTAATTTATGGGCTCCATCAACATTTCTTGTTTTGATCATCCGGAAGTAAAATTCATCTGGGTTTCTAAAAGTAGCTTTCTCCTTAAGTTTCTGCAGAGAAAATACAATGAGAATAATAACCCATTAAAAGGGTATATATGAATATGTATATATATAGTTTTTTTTTAAAATTGGCTACCAGCAAAACATCAAGAAAAAAGCAAGACAAAATTTGTAACTTCACCTGCAAAGTCTGCTCCTTTTTGTGGAATACTTGTGCACGCTCTACATAGTCCTTGTGTTTTTCAAGAAGCCCAAATTTTTTCCTTGAATGCCTGAGAAAACAGAAACAGAATACATAAATCGTTCATTGAAAATGGGTGTAAAACAATTATATACTTGAAAAAATCGATTAGGGGGATTCTGTTGACTCACGGTTGAGCTCGTTCCTTGTGAGCTCGTCTACTAACAGCATTCCTTAGCGATGACATGTTGAATTAAAAGAAAGCAATCACTGGCAACACCAACAAGGTTGCAAAGAAACCAAACTTCCTTCAGAGAGTCACTACAAAAACATGGAGCATTTACATCCTTTTAGAAAAGTCTACAAACATGGGAAAAGGTAGTTAAAGTAGTGAGTGATCTTTAAATTTAGACACTTGCAAAGGGTATAAAATTTGTAGTCTTTAAAAAAATCAACCCAACCTTTTATCCCTAAAGGTAAGGGGTGGGTATCGGTTCGGTTCAGAAAAGTAATTTTTGGTCGGTTAACTGAAATTGTCAGTTAAATCGGTTAATTCACCGATTGCATTTCGATAACAAAGTATTTCGAAATTTTCGGTTAATTTCGGTTAGTTAATCGGTTAACCGTGGGCCTTTTTAACTGGGCCAATGCTATTTTTAAATGGGCCAAAAATTGGTTGTTTTGGGAGCCCTAGTTTTTTTTGGGGGGGCTAAAAAGACAAATAACTTATTGAACATGTTTTTTGGGCTAAATAACAAATTTACTGTAGGCTTGGAGCTTTAATGAAGGTTTTTAATTGGTTTTTTCTGTTCAGTCCTGAAGTGTAAAGTTCTTTCTATTCTCATGGTTTTAAATTGGTATACAGTTCACAAATTGGTTACAAACTTACAAGCTTTAACTAAGGTAAAATATATGTATTTTCACATATATTTTCAGAAAGAACTTCGAATAATAAATAAACAGTTTGAAACTTTTGTTTTAATGGAAAATTGCAGGATATAAAATTGATTCTCTACATAGAACCTACAAAAATGGGTAGATTCAGACAATCCCAAACCTTGGCAAACTTAGAATCTATCAAAGAATAATAAATAAAGTCTCAACTAAGCCACCTCCAACATGGATTACCTTCAATTCCTAAAATTTTCTTCCTTCAATAATCAAACAAATCAAAACATAAACATAATGATCAATATAAAAGAGTAAAAGACCACAAACAAGTAATATCAAGTAAGAAAGCAATAAGAACATAAGATGCGAAAAACTTAATCAAACAACAATCAATCTTCTGAAGAAAAAAAAGACAATGAATGCACCCCATGCACCCAGCCTATACATCATACTAAAGGTTCTAAACAACCAAAACCTGACACAAACAGAGAAGAAAAACAAGGGCCCAACAGCAATACAAATTTCAAGAATAATTACAGCAATTAGCAAATGCTTATCCAAAAGAAGAAAATTTATTTGCAGGAAAAAACTAAAAATCTATCACTTTCATTCCTAAGTATTCCTAAATCCTAATAATACAAACAAACTCGAAAATAAATGCAAAATCGCAGAATCAAGTGTTCAAAATCAAAGAATCAAATCTAAACCCTCAATTAGTTCAAAAAATAAAAAACAAAGAAAATGAAGTAACTCGAAAAATCTATACCTGAAAAGACGGGAGACAAGAGAGAGACACGATGGCTTGCCACTTGAAACGATAAAGCGAGAGAGAGAGAGTCGACAGACGGCTGAGGGAGACGAGAGAGAGAGAGAGAGGCAGGCAGCTGGAGAGAAACGGCCGCGCGGCGAGAGAGAGAGGCAGAGCCGCAGGAGAGTGGAGAGGCCAGCAGACGTGAGGAGTTGGGGATTAAAGTTCAAACGAAAGGTCAGATATTCAAACCTAAAACGACGCCGTTTTGAGTTTCAATTAATTTTAAAATAAAAATTGTCTAAACCACGCCATTTTACTATGCAGGAATGGTTCGGTTTGGTTTGATTAACCCAAAAAACTAATTTTATACCGATTAACCAAACCGAACTGACGTTGGTATAAAAAAATTCATACCTATTTTCAAAGCACAAAAGTCGGTTGACGATTAATTTTGTGACTTCCTAAAGTTTTCATAGAGTCATCTCAAATGTGATGTGACTTTTTAAATCACCAATCAATAAATCACATATCAAATTTAATGGTAATTTTAAAAGTCACAAGATGACTATAGGAAGACTCTAAGAAGCCTTATAAATACTATGGGTGTAAACAAGCCGAGCTTGGGCGAGCTTGGCTTGTTTGGGCTCGGCTCGTTTACTTTGAGGCCAGGCTTGAGCTCGAGCTTGACACGAGCCTAGAAATGTTGCTCGAGCTTGGCTCGATAGGGTTGGAACCCTGTTCAAGCTCGAGCTCGATCAATTTTGGGATGTATATGTACATGCATTTGGCAAAAATGATTCAATCCTAGAATTCAATATTATGTGAAAGACCAGCACCCATTTGTTTCATAACACGAAGATACTTTTTTTGCCCTAAATTCGTCAAACACAAACCATAATTCAGTAAAAAACAGAAACCCCAATACCTATCTATACAAAAATATTTACACATTTTTCCGGGCAACCAAACAAACACATCAAACGGTGAAACCCTAAACCACCCACCACTAGGGATGTCAACCCGGTTCGGTTTTTCAGTTTTTGGCAAAAACTGGGGATTGGAACCAGGGTACCCCGGTTCTTTGTTTTGGGCAACCAGAACCGGAACTGGGATCCCGGTAAATTGGAGTCTCGGTTACAGGCCGATTCTGGTTGTACCCGGTCCGATAACCGGTTTTAGAATATTAGACCTAAAAAATCAACTCAATTTCAATTTTTTAATTAAAAATTACACAATTAACCATGTAAATCTAAATCTGGGGGGGGTGGGGGGTGGGACTCGGAACAAACCCAGGAATTTTTTTTAAAAAAACAACAATAATGAAATGTGCAATTTGAATACATCTCCAATTCCTTCAGTTTTCGAATTCAAAGCAAGCAACTTGAACCCACGTATCACCAGAAGCCAAGACCCACTCAGAAAATTTTAATTATAATCACACAAAAAAAACTCACCTAAGTACCCATATCACCGTATGGTTGTAGAGAATCCGACAGAAAACAAGAAGGAAAAAAAACTAATTTATAATTATAATAATATATAAATAATTATAACATAATTGTAAAAAGAAAATGCCTAAACCCAATAATTATAACGTAATATGAAGAAGAGAAGAGAAAATGCCTAAACCTAATTGTAAAAAATAATAATATATAATTATAATAATATATAAATATTATTAAATAATATGAAAACCCAGTTCTCGGTAACCCGGTAAAAATCAGCTACCAAAAATCGGGTACCGGAACCGGGGTACCCGATTTTTGGATTTTCTAAACCAGAACTGGAACTGTGTCCCTGGTTTCCAGTTTTCCGGTAATTTTTTACACCCCTACCCATCACCCAAGAAGAAACGGAGAAAAAAAAAACCCAAAAAGAAAAGAAAAACCTACAAATCTTATCATCTCCTCCGCCTTCGATTCGCGGTGTACTGCGAGAGCGGAACGACCTCCGAGAGCGGCGTGGACAGAGGGGTTGGCAGCGATGAGTTCCTGCAAACTGGGCACGAGCCGTTCAGCTTCAGCTAGGCATCGAGGTGTGTGGTTGCTATTGGGGGCCCTGGGAGAGTGGTGGGAGCGGCAACAGAGATAGGAGGCGAGGAGGATGGTGGAGACTGTGAGAGGAGAGTCGAGAGAAAGGAGAGATTATATATGATAGATTTAGGTTAAATTTGGATTAAGGCATTGTTTGTTAAACAACATGAAATTGCCTCATATTCCTCCATATTCCACTACGCTATTCATTTCATTTTTTTTTTAAAAAAAAAAACATATCAAATAATTCACTTTTTATATCACATTATTTACTCTTTATTACTATTCAAATAAAAAAAAATTACTAGAATTTTTTTTTTTTTACTTTTCAATACTGCCTTTTCATTTTCCCATATCAATCATTATTTATTTATTTTTTTTAAAGGTAAACAGTGTGGTGGGATGAAGAGTGCCGTGGGGGGTTTTGGTGTTGTTTAACAAACACCACCTAAATTTTAAATAATAACGATTTGATTCGTTTTACCAAAAACTTATCCCATGTGGCTGTTTCTATTTAGATCTAGTGTGCTTGTTTAATATGATCTGTTGATTATATATATGTTTTCAACATTTAATATTACTAGTCAAATTAGATCAAATAAGGCAAGCTTACCGTGTCTCTGTTACACCATATACATACTTCTTAGTAAATGCTTGTTAGTTGTCACCCATTAATATCATCCAACGGCTATTAGATCATCAAAACATTTTGGATGGTCAAGAATCAACTGACAAAGCTTACGCATTACGGAATTAATCCTGGAATATATTCACCTGCAATTAATCATTTGTGCACCGGTTCCATGCAAGCATAGTAGATGCTCTAGACCGTTTATTAGGATCTTGACTTTCTTATTCAATTTAGAACGTTAGATTAATGAGCTTATTATGTCAAGTGGATCACCATATAATTATCACTTTCAAAATGGTTTACACTTATATACCATAGATCAAACCCAATGGCTAAGATTAAATTCAATTAAATTNTAGATCTAGTGTGCTTGTTCAATATGATCTGTTGATTATATATACGTTTTCAACATTTAATATTACTCGTCAGATTAGATCAAATAAGGCAAGCTTACCGTGTCTCTGTTACACCATATACATACTTCTTAGTAAATGCTTGTTAGTTGTCACCGATTAATATCATCCAACGGCTATTAGATCATCAAAACATTTTGGATGGTCAAGAATCAACTGACAAAGCTTACGCATTACGGAATTAATCCTGGAATATATTCACCTGCAATTAATCATTTGTGCACCGGTTCCATGCAAGCATAGTAGATGCTCTAGACCGTTTATTAGGATCTTGACTTTCTTATTCAATTTAGAACGTTAGATTAATGAGCTTATTATGTCAAGTGGATCACCATATAATTATCACTTTCAAAATGATTTACACTTATATACCATAGATCAAATCCAATGGCTAAGATTAAATTCAATTAAATTGGACGGCTACGAGTAAATTCAAAATTCAAAATTTAGGAATTAGGAATAAAAATTGTGTTATGTAGTATTATTTAGGGTCAGTTTGTTATTTAAATTTCAATAATTATGATTTTAAAAATTGTATTTTTTTCAATCGTGTATTTTCTTCTTCTTATTTTAGATTAAGTATTTTTTAAATCACAATGTCAAACGTTTTATGTCACAGACACTAATCACTATTATCATATTACATATTATATTATTTAGTTAATATGTTAAAATGTTAATGCTTAACACGGGTCAAGTATATAATGTCAATATTAATATATGTTGTATCTTATATGTAAACATTTATATACTTATATGATTGTATTATTATATGGGTCAATATTAATTGTTATATACTTATATTTTATGATCACAATTCATGACATATGATTTAAATTTAAATTGTTAAGTTTTTACTTACTGCAAATTATGATTATAATGTATAAATTATAAGAAACACATTAGTTATTTAATTATTAATCATTTAATTTTAATCTAATGGTAATACTCGAACTCTAAGTCCTAAATTTTTCATAATCTAATATGATGAATTGTTTACGTAACAATTTACGGGAAGTAAAAGTTGTTAAGTTTTTACTTACTACAAATTGTGATTATACTTTATAAATTATAAGAAACATATTAGTTACTTAATTATTAATCATTTAATTTTAATCTAATGTAATGCTAAAACTCTGAGTCCTAAATTCTCCATAATTTAATAGTCATACATTCATACTTAAATTATATGATCATATTATCTCATAATTCATATTAATACTATCTTAGATTTGAGATTATGTGATTTACGTTTTTTAAGAATAAAATATTTAATTATAATGCATTGATTAAATAATATAATAACTTATGCAGATATATCATGTGATTATATAATGATTAATGATTATGTGATATGCGATTCTAATTTATAAAGTATAAACCATCTAGTGATAATATTTTTAGTAAATGACACAATTACTTGTACCATATGATTATATCATATGATAAAATGATTAATAATAATATCAAATATTTCGTATTATTTACTCTCTATATATATTTATTATATAAATAAATAAATATAAATATATATATAAACACATATCCATAAATAACAAAAAAAAAGGTATATAATATATTTGTTATTATTGAGTAATGTTTACTATATATTGTTATTTGTTACTTATTAAAAATATACGAGCCGAGCCTAATAAATGAGGCAAGCCTTATACGAGCTTGCTCACGAGTTGTTAACGAGTTTAGCCAAGTCGAACCGAGCTTACTTTGTTTAATATTCGAGCTAAGATTCGTGTTCACGGAACGCTTTATTTAATATTCGAGTCGAGCACGAGCCGAGCTCGCTCGTGAGCGGCTTACTCTCTTAACACCCCTACTTATAACATTACTCATGGTCGATAACCGGTAGGTGGTTAATTTGCCAACTCCTAGCTCTTACAAACAAATTTTACAAAAAAACTTTTACAACATGATGTGGCACAATATGATTAGATTTCTTAAAAGTTAATTTATCTTCTTTCAAATCATGTTGGGTTGTTATTTATTTATTTATTTTTGAAATTTGGTTATAGATTGGAGTGTCTCTCGCCCAAAAGATTTTTAAAAAGTCCAACTTGCCAAATTCGAACCAGCGACCTAAGAATTTGCTAGCAAATCTAAATTGAGCTAAGGTCAGATTTAAATCTAAATTGAGTTGTTTATATATATATATATATATATAACTTATTACTTATATAAATTTATTGTGATTTCTTTCTACAAGCCAGCAACATGAAGATTAGTAGAAGAAAAAAACACAAAAACACATGTTAGCACCTGGACACTAGGCAATCAAAAGCATGATCCCTATATCTTCTCTTGTATTCTGTTTTGTTTTGTTTTGTTTTTTTCTTCTTTTTTTTTTTCAATAATAATAATAATAACATTTTAGGTGATTAGGTCATTTTATTTTGATGTAAAATATTTTATGGTATTTGGCTTGCATGAAAAAGTAAATATTTCTTATAATTTTATATAATTGAGGAGCTGGGAAAAAGAGAAGGATGACGAAGAGAAATTGCAGAGCAAGTGTATGAAAACAGGTGTTCAAAGGCTGGATTAAGATCGAGTGCAATTGTTTGTAATTTGAGCACTATTTGTGAGAGGACCCTTATGGGATCCACCTTCCCAAGCAAGTATTCAAGTAGCCGGAGACTTGCTTAGGTCAATAATCGTAATAAGGGTCCTCTCACAATAGTCCCATCAAATATATGGGAAGACAACAAAAAATAATTTATGCAATATCTCAAGAAAATTATTTTTCTTAATCAACTAAAAACATCTTTAGGTTAACCAATATTTTATGTTGCCAAACATTCAAAAATAAAAACAAAAGGGAAAAATATAATTTAGCCCCCTAAACTACTAGTCATTTTCATTTTAGCCCCTTAATGTTCAAAAAGTGATAAAATAGCCTCCCAAACTACCAAACAATTACAATTTGGCCATTCTATTAGTCATTACCGTCAAATAGGATGGAAAATTCAAAACTACGTCGTTTTGGCAAGGTTGTGACAACCCCGATAGGCAAATTAATTAACTAATAATTGATTCTATGGCTCGCCTCCCAGTCCTGTCCCTCGCGGAACAAGACTCAGGGATTCAACCTTTCTCGTTGTAACGAGAAAGCTCCAGCGGAAGACTTTACTAAGACTATGAGAATTAGAGATTAATAACTTAACATTCACACAACATGCACCAAAGAAAATATAAAATCATCATTATCATAACATAGATAGTCATCAAAATGTATTGGTCATCAGACCATCATCAAGTAGGGGTACAAACCATAACAACATAATAAACATTGTTCTAAAAAAGGATTAACAGATCAAAGCCTAGATTTAAGCTTAAGTAGGGCTTATGAGATTAAAATCTCGATCATATTTGCACGGGCAGTTCCTCCATCCTCCCGCATGGTTCTCAGCCAAATAGGATCCATATCCTCAAAAATCACGTGGATCAAGTCCTGTGCTATCACCTAGGTTGGCTCCTGCGGCATCCTCGCCTAGGATAGCTAAACCGCGCAAATATACGTAATGATGGAGGAAAACATAAATAAATAGGGGTAAGTCTAAAACTTAGTGGTTCTTAACACAAATAATGCTCATGCTAGTTTGATTATGAACTCTAATGTTTTTGTAAAGCAAATGATAGTTTTATCATTACAATTTATATTATGAGTGATATAGATATATAATATATGTATATGATACAAAGTAACAGTCATAGTTCAACAGTATTGCCTACCCGAGATATTACCCATTTTCAGTAGGGTTGGTGCTGTCCCAAGGGACCTGTAGTTCAATGCCACTTTTCCAGCCATTGCACACTACTGTACATAACACTAGTGGCACGACCGAGTCTGACCTTGGGTGTCCCACACCGCTAATGATATCCATCCTGTAGTAACCGCCTGATAAGAGCTGAATGTTGCACATTCAAGCCCCTTAACTCGCATATGTTAATTCCTTAGTGTTATTATTTGTTTGATTTTGTTTCGTTTATGTGTTTCAGGTCAAATATCATAATTTTATTGAAATTGGGCTTAAAATGACAATTTGGAGCCATTCTGATGCTGGGATCGATCCAGCTGAATTGGGATCGAGTGCTCATGCGCTCGAGAGCACAAAGCCTAGGATCGATTGCACTCCTGCGATCGCGTGCACAACAGCTAAGCTCGAGCGCACACCTTGCGATCAAGCGCACTCGGGGGTGCATAATGGACTGACACATTTTTTACAGCTTAAACCCGATTTTCAGTCTCCTAATTAGACTGGAAGACTGACCTACGATTGTAATTAGGGTTTTAGGGTTTCTAGGGTTTTCTAATCCCTATAAATAGGCTCTTAAACATTGTAAACGGGAGGCCGTTCCCTAGAGAAAAATTCATAAACTTGTCTGTGGAGCTTAGAAGATCATGAGCGGCTAAAACCCTTTGTAGGGGTATCGATGTAACTCTCTCCAATCACAATGGTGATTGTATTTAGTTTTAGTTATTCAATTTATGTATGTGATTGCATAGCTGTGAGAATTGCAACCATTGATTTCTGTCCTTAATATTAATTGCAATTATTCTTCATTTATAAAATCAATATTTGCGAAATTCTATTCTTATCTTAGAAATTATTTTGCTTATATTGAATCCAAATCAACCTTATTTTCTGTGATTATAAGATTGATGGTTATGCAATGGGGATTAATAGACATATGATTAATAGGATTAAGATAGGCCATGCCTAGGAAAGACGGGTCGTACTACACCCTAGTTTAGTGTAATTTAGGTAGACGATCCGTTCCAACTGAAGATGGGTTATGCTCTTCCATTAATTGTATGAAACTTATTAAAGGATTTTATAATTTATACATAGGAAAGACAGGTCGTGCCGCATCTTAGTGGTTAGGTGGACGATCCGTGCCAACTGAAGATAGATTATCCTTATCCTTTAATATTGTATTTTCTTGTTCTTTTATAACATACATATCCTAAGTTTTTGAAATTAAATATGATTACCATTGTTGTGCGGATAGTGGTGAAATCCGTACCTTACTCTCTCTCTCTCTCTCTCTCTCTCTCTCTCTCTCGTATATTTACTTTCAATTCACTTAGTTTATTTTCATGCATTTGAATTCACTCAAACAACAAATCTCTCTTGTTTAATTAGGTTAAATTTCATCTTTTAGATTTAATAGCGAAATCCCTACAGTCCTTGAGGTTTGACACCCTCTCTATAGCCTTATCCTAAGGGATTCGTCCTATTGCGAGTGGTTATTTTTATAATTGATATTTTTGGTCACAAAAATACCACATCAATTTTTGGCGCCCATTAAAGATTGAGAAAAATAGGTCATTCACAACCACTGATAAAGGATTCCTTGAAAAGTTAAGGATTAGTAATCTTTTTTAGAAATCGAATGGATTCAATCTTATCTTATACATACGCGAGGAAGGTAATAAAAAAAGGAAAGAAGACGAGTTCTTCTTTCTTTCCAGGGCTCGGGGCTGTATGTCCGCTGTGACACTTTGGATCATACATCTGGTCTCGAGACCGTAAGTCTGCTTCGAGGTGGGAGAACCTCATTTTCTCCACTCGTCCTCCTAACCTCCAAACCCACTCCTAAGCCTACCAAAGGTGTAGCGCCCCGACTTTATTTGAAGAAAGACAAAAGTGAAAATCTCCAATTCCCACTAAGCACTACAAATTATTCCCTAAATCATTAGAGATTATAAATTTTGTAGCGGAATAAGCTTTATATATATATATAATCCTCACAGAACATACTAGAGCTGAGGACAAGACTTCTATATTAAATAGATCTGTACATTGTACTTTACACAATAAGAAAACACACTAATCAAAAGTGCCATAGACGGCACATAGGTAGATATACATCAAAAGTACCTAGAACATGTCTAACTATTGATACATTCCAAAAGATAGACATCCTTAACAAACTAGAATATTAGAAAACCTTATCCATAATATCCTAGATAGGCATATGGATCATCTTCGCACTCCTTTGCATCTGCATCAATATCTATGTAAATGTGGTATAATCATGGTGTTACCACATTTACATAGGTGGATTAACGAGTCCACGGTCTCAATAGGTATAAGAACTATTGACATTTTCAATATGAGCCATCTTTTTCAAGAGCATTTCTAACATGGTGATTATAATAACAAGTATGTTAAATTTTTCAGACAAATTCATTTTTATATAATCCATAGCTGATAAAATAAGCATTGTAGAGTTGTTTGTAATAAAATCCATTTAACTTTGCTAAACATACGACTTTATATTTATACATATATGCATTTTACTTGCATCTCATAAAATGAATATGCATATAAATATAAAGAAGTAAAACATATAAATCATAAATCACATTATTTAATGTATGCAATGTAATCTCTAGCATCTTTGGCTTTCTAAAGGACTTGAACCTTTCGTTTACAGTTTTTAGGAGACACATTCGGCTCTTCAGTTAGCACCTGGCTTCTTATTTTAACCTAGAAGGCACATTCGGCTTCAATTAAATTTGGATTCATTTTGTGATTTGTACAAGGAATGGATACATGGGATGATTTTGATTAATTCTTTGAAGCATAGTAAAACATACATAAGATTTAATTTGTGAGAACTTCGGATTAATATTGATGAACATGAAATATGTTGTTATGATTTGGTGAGTGTGTTGAAGAAATTTATGGGCCTAACTCATTTCATAAAACCGGTCTAACAAGAGAGGGTTGCCCATTCTTTATAAACATGCCCAAGGTCTTGTCCACAGGCAATGTGAGACTATTTTCTCAACACCCTCCCTCACGTGCAGGCCAGTATTTTTCTTGGTCCTTGTCATGGGGTAAGTAGTGTTGGCCACATTTGTCCTGTGGTAGGCTCTGATACCATAAAATAATTCAAAGAGAAAAACAATGTTGAGTCAAAGATACTCTGTATTCAATGATAAAACAATTACAATGTACATCAGGATTTATACTTGGTTTACATTGATATTAAAATGGAAATAACACTTATACTAGGTAAATATACAAAGCAATAATTGCAATTACATAAGAGAATAAACTTATACAATATAAGATTATATATGCTGAAACAATCATTTCCTTGTGAGTGAGTATTCACATATCTCTTGGAGATTCAATCTCTGTTGTCCTTTGCTGTAGTGTTGACAGAAATAAATGCTGAAGATACAGAATTATCTGCAGACTTGGTTGCTACGGGATCCTTGTCTTGATGAGGAAGATTAGTGCATATAGGAAAGGATGAGGTGGCAGCATCATGGCATGCAATAGAGGATGAGGTGGCAGCATCATGTAGCTGCACTTGGTGCACAGCTGGTTGCACTTGTGGCATAGCAGCATCATGTAATCTAACAGATTCCGCAACCTTAGTATTTTATCTTTTGTTTTGTTTTATTTAATTTATGTTTATGTTTTTAATTTTCAAAAACCCAAATTCAAAAACCCTTTTGGAACTACATTATGATTTAATTAGTTTAGATATAAAATTGATCTTTTAAAAATACAATTCTCTGTAGGTTTGACCTCGCACTTGCAATCCATTAAACTATAAACGATTCGTGCACTTGCGAGTTAAATAAATTTGCACAACACCATACTTTTTTAAACTATAGAGAGGACATCATTAGCGGTGTGGGCCACCCGAGCTCAGACTCGGTCATGTCGCTAGTGTTATGTACGGTAGCAGTGCAATGGTTGGGGTACCTGTATTGTACTACTGATCCCTCAGGACACCGTCAACCTTGCTGAGAAGGAAAAATATTTCAGGTAGACCATACTGTTGAACTATTAATGTTATTCATGAATATAAGCATATATTATATTATATCTATATACATCCATGATAAACTGTCTTCTCATAATGTTGCATGTGCTTTATAAACAACTGAATTCACTATTTAATGACGGGTACGTCATGTGCATTTCTACTCACTAAGTCGTCAGACTTACCCTTGTATTATTTCCTTTTTTTCTCCATATGTACGACTATGCTGTTATAGATAGTGGATACCGCGAAGCATCCGGTTATGTTGGAGGATTCAATCTGGGAGATTCTTGAGGACTTATAGCAAGGTTAAGTAGGTACTCCTGGTAACTAATACTTTTGAGTTATGTGGTAGTCATTAGGTCTTAATGCCTGCTTGCATATTAAGGTTTAGCATAAATCCTTTGTAATGATAATGTATATAGTACAATTTTTGTCCCTTTGATGTTCTTTGGTAGATGCACTGATTGTAATGATTCATGTTAATAGAACTTTGGTACCTTCCGCTGCTTTGTATCCTCTGTTTATAAGGAGTAGAGGTCCTTAAGTCTTGTTTAGAGTGGAATAAGGCTGGGAGACGAACCGTGGAATTAATTACCAGTTAATTAATGCTTGGGGCGTTACACTCATTACCCTCCCCATCACCCTCAACACCACCCTCCTCAACATTATCCCTTGCCATGGATGGCCAAGAGAGGTTGATATCTTCATCAAACAAGTCAAGTTCTAACACCTCTTTACAATAAGGATCATTTCGATTAATCCTAATGTTTTCACCATATTCACCATCATTATCATTATTATCGTCTTCATATTCATTGTCATTAACTGCAGGCTTAACAAATGAAACAATGTACAACTCAATAACCAGTATCGCTTTATATGCAGCTACCCTTTTCAACACATTATAGTTCGATGAAATTAATGTCAAACCACTTTGAACACTACAACCTGACTGTAAGTAATACACTAGATCCCCTGATTTGTATCCATACTTTTTGACTCTATAGGGAGGACATCATTAGCGGTGTGGGCCACCCGAGGTTAAACTTGCTCATGCCGCTAGTGTTATGTAAGGTAGCAGTGCAATGGTTGGGGCACCAGTATTGTACCACAAGTCCCTTAGGACACCATCATCTCTGCTGAGAAAAGGTAATATCTCAGGTAGATCATACTGTTGAACTATTACTGTTATTCATGATTATAAGCATATATTATATCATATCTATATACATCCATGATAAACTGTCATCTCATGATGTTGCACGTGCTTTATAAATAACAGAGTTCACTATTTAATGACGAGTACGTCTTGTGCACTTCTACTTACTAAGTCGTCGGACTTGCCCTTATATTATTTTCCTTTTTTCTCCATATGTATGACTATGTTATTATAGATAGTGGATACCATGAAGCATCCGGTTATGTTGGAGGATTCAATTCGGGAGATGCTTGAGGACTTATTGCAAGCTTAAGCAGGTACTCCTGATAACTAGTAGTTTTGAGTTATGTTGTAGACATTAGGACTTAATGCCTTCTTGCATATTAAGGTTTAGTATAGATCATTTGTAATGATAATGTATATAGTGTGATTTCCATCCCTTTGATGTTTTTTGGTACATGCTTTGGTTGTAATGATTCATGTTTATAGAACTTTGGTGCCTTCTGCTGCTTTGTATCCTCTGTTTACAAGGAGTAGAGGTCTCTAAGCCTTGTTCGGAGTGAAATAAGGCTGAGAGACAAACAGTAGAATTAATTATCAGTTAATTAATTCTCGGGGCTTTACACTCATTACCCTCCCCATCTCCCTCCCTAACAATATCCCTTGCCATATATGGCAAAGGGAGGTTGATATCTTCATCAAACAAGTCCAATTCTAACACCTGTCCACAATAAGGATCATCTCGATCAATCCTACTATTTCACCATATTAACCATCATTATCATTATTATTGTCTTCATATTCATCGTCATTAACTGCAGACTCATCAATTGAAACAAGGTACAACTCAATAACTGGTACCCCTTTATGTCCAGCAACCATTTCCAACACATTATAGTTCGACGAAATTAATTTCAAATCACTTTGAACACTACAATCTGATTGTAAATAATACACTAGATCCTTTGATTTGTATCCATACTTTTAGACACTATAGGGAGGATATCATTAGCTGTGTGGGCTACCCGTGGTCGGACTCGGTCGTGCCACTAGTGTTATGCATGGCAGTAGTGCAATAGCTGGTGTACCAGCATTGTACTACAGGTCCCTTAGGGCACCGTCAACCCTACTGAGAAGGGGTTATATTTCGGGTAGACCATACTATTGAATTATTACTGTTATTCATCATTATAAGCATATATTATATTATATCTATATTACATCCATGATAAACTGTCATTTCATGATGTTTCATGTGCTTTATAAACAACTGAGTTCACAATTTAATGACGGGTACGTCGTGTGCATTTCTACTCACTAAGTCGTCAGACTTTCCCTTGTATTATTTCCTTTTTTTCTTCATATGTACAACTATACTGTTATAGATAGTGAATACCGCAAGGCATCCGGTTTTGTTGGAGGATTCAATTTGGGAGATGCTTGAGGATTTATTGCAAGCTTAAGCAGGTATTCATGGTAACTAGTACTTTTGAGTTATGTTGTAGACATTATGACTTGATGCTTGCTTGCATATTAAGGTTTAGCATAGATCATTTGTAACGATAATGTATATAGTGTGATTTTTGTCCCTTTGATGTTCTGTTTTAGATGCTTTGATTGTAATGATTCATGTTTATAGAACTTTGGTACTTTCTGCTACTTTGTGTCATCTATTTACGAGGAGTATAGGTCTCTGAGTCATGTTCGGAGTGAAATAAGGCTGAGAGACGAACCGTGAAATTAATTACCAGTTCATTAATTCTTGGTACGTTACACTCATTACCCTCCCCATCACCCTTAACACCACCCTCCTCAACATTATCCCTTGCCATGGATGGCAAAAGGAGGTTGATATCTTCATCAAATAAGTTCGGTTTTAACATCTCTTCACAATAAGGATCATCTCGATCAATTTTACTGTTTTCACCATATTCACCATCATTATCATTATTATCGTCTTCACATTCATCGTAATTAACTGCAGGTTCATCAAATGAAACAAGGTACAACTCAATAACTAGTACCCTTTTATGTGCAGCTACCATTTCCAACCCATTATAGTTTGATGAAATTAATTTCAAACCATTTTGAACACTACAACCTGATTGTAAGTAATACACTAGATCCCCTAGTCTGTATCCATACTTTTTGACACAGTAGGGCGGACATCATTAGTAGTGTGGGCTACCCGAGGTAAGACTTGGTCATGCCACTAGTGTTATATAGGGTATCAATGTAATGGCTGGGACTCTGGCATTATACTATAGGTCCATCAGGACACCGTCAACCTTATTGAGAAGGGGTAATATCTCGGGTAGACCATACTATTGAACTATTACTATTATTCATGGCTATAAGCATATATTATATTATATCCATAATAAACTGTCATCTCATGATGTTGCATGTGCTTTATAAACAACGGAGTTCACTATTTAATGACGGGTACGTTATGTGCATTTCTACTCACTAAGTCGTCGAACTAACCCTTGTATTATTTCCCTTTTTTCTTCATATATACGACTATGCTGTTATAGATAGTAAATACCGCGAAACATCTAGTTATGTTGGAGGATTCAATGCTGGAGATGCTTGAGGACTTATTGCAAGCTTAAGCAAGTACTCAAGGTAAGTAGTACTTTTGCGTGATGTTGTAAACATTATGACTTGATGCCTGCTTAAATATTAAGGTTTAGCATAGATCATTTGTAACGATAATGTATATAGTGTGATTTTCGTCCCTTTGATGTTCTTCGGTAAATGCTCTGGTTGTAATTATTCACGTTTATAGAACTTTGGTACCTTCTGCTGCTTTGTATCATTTGTTTACGAGGAATAGAGGTCCCTGAGTCTTGTTCGGAGTGGAATAGGGCTAGGAGACAAACCGTGCAATTAATTACCAGTTAATTAATTCTCGGGGCGTTACACTCATTACCCTCCCCATCACCCTCAATACCACCCTCCTTAACATTATCCCTTGCCATGGGTTGCCAAGGGAGGTTGATATCTTCATCAAACAAGTCCGGTTCTAACACCTCTTCACAATAAGGATCATCTCGATCAATCCTACTATTTTAACCATATTCGCCATTGTTATCATTATTATCGTCTGCATATTCATCGTCATTAACTGCAGGCTCATCTAATGAAACGAGGTACAACTCAAGAACCGGTACCCCTTTATATGCAATAACCATTTCCAACACATTATAGTTTGATGAAATTATTTTACAACTACTTTGAATACTACAACCTAATTACGAGTAATACACTGGATCTCTTGATTTGTATCCATACCTTTTGACACTATAGGAAGGACATCATTAGCGATGTGGGCCACCCGAGGTCAAACTCGGTCGTGCCGTTAGTGTTATGTATGGTAGCAGTGCAATGGCTGGGGTACCAGTGTTGTACTACAGGTCCCTTAGGACACCGTCAACCTTGTTGAGAATGGGTAATATCTCGAGTAAACCATAATGTTGAACTGTTACTGATATTCATGATTATAAGCATATATTATATTATATTATATCTATATTACGTTCATGATAAATTGTCATCTCATGATGTTGCATGTGCTTTATAAACAATTGAGTTCACTATTTAATGACAGTTACTTCATGTGCATTTCTACTCACTAAGTTGTTGGATTTACCCTTATATTATTATTATTATTTTTTCCATATATACGACTATGGTAGTGGATACTGTGAAGCATCCGGTTATGTTGGAGGATTCAATCCGAGAGATGCTTTAGTACTTATTGCAAGCTTAAGCAAGTACTCATGGTAACTAGTACTTTTGTGTTATGTTGTAGACATTAGGACTTGATGCCTTCTTAAATATTAAGGTTTAGCATAGATCCTTGTAACGATAATGTATATAGTGTGATTTCCGTCCCTTTGATGTTCTTTGGTAGATGCTCTGGTTGTAATGATTCATGTTTATAGAACTTAGTACCTTCCGTTGCTTTGTATCCTCTATTTACGAGGAGTAGAGGTCTCTGAGTATTGTTCAGAGTGGAATAGGGCTGATAGACGAACCGTTAAATTAATTACTAGTTAATTAATTCTCCGGGCGTTACACTCATTACCCTCCCATCACCCTCAACACCACCCTCCTCAACATTATCCCTTGCCATGGATGACCAAGGAATGTTGATATCTTCATCAAACAAGTCCGGTTCTAACACCTCTTCACAATAAGGATCATCTCGACCAATCCTACTGTTTTAACCATATTCACCATCGTTATAATTATTATCGTCTGCATATCCATTGTCATTAATTGTAGGCTCATTTAATGAAACGAGGTACAACTCAAGAACCGGTACCCCTTTATGTGCAATAACCATTTCCAACACATTATAGTTCGATGAAATTTATTTCCAACCACTTTGAACACTACAACCTGATTGCGAGTAATACATTGGATCCCCTAATTTGTATTCATACTTTTTGACGATATAGGGAGGACATCATTAGTGGTGTGGGCCACCCGAGGTTGAACTCGGTCATGCCGCTAGTTTTATGTACGGTAGCAATGCAATGGCTGGGACACTAGCGTTGTTCTACAGGTCCCTTAGGATACCGTTAACCCTGCTGAGAAGGGGTAATATCTCGGGTAGACCATACTGTTGAACTATTACTGTTATTCATGATTATAAGTGTTGTGCAAATTTTAATTACTCACAAGTGCACGAATCGTTTATAGTTTAATGGATTGCGAGTACGAGGTCGAACTCACAGAGAATTGTATTTTTGAAAGATTAATTTATATCTAAACTAATTAACTCCTAATCTAGTTCCAAAAGGGGTTTTGAATTGAGTTTTTAAAATTTAAAAGTCCATAAACTAAATAAAATAAAACAAAAGATAAAGGTACTATGGTTTGGGAATTCACACTCACCGCATCATAACAATATACTCTATGCTCATAAATATCAATCCGAAGTTCTCACAATTAAAATCTTATATATGTTTTACTACGCTTTAAAGAATTAATGAAAACCATCGTATGTATCCATTCATTGACCAAATCACGAAAGAAATCCAAATTCAATTGAAACACCCGATGTATCTGTAGAACAAATCACAAGGGATATCCAATATTTATGAGTTAAAAACCAAGCAATCAATCATATGAAATTATTTCAAATCATCACACGTATCCTTGAATCACAAGAGATATCCAATAATCACTCCACATAATTGATAGTCAAATTACAATTTTACCCTCAGCCCACAAAAGACAATTGCTCCTTCTCCATACATCTCCCTTGCCTCTTCCGTACCCATCCCTCTCGCATACATCTCCGGCGAAAAAACCTGCTGCACTGCTGGCAGCATCGCTGAGTCAACCCGGCGGCGATGACGGTGGAGGCCTTGGAGTGAAACTCGTAAACTTTGTGGTGGCGGTGGTAGTGCTTGGCGTGGGTGAGGTCGGCGTTGCACCCCTCGGCCTGGCACCTGGGCGAGTTCGCTGACCCCGGCTCGGCCGGCCTGGACCTCCGATACAGTCGGTTCATGAACTCGTCCTTGGCCGACGAGAAGAACGTCCGTCCTCCCAAGTTAAGCCCGAGCCGGGACACAAAGTCCACGGGCCGAGACACCGTCTCTTCGCTCTTCGGGACCAACAGGTACCCGCCTTTGTTTCCTGCACCACCGTTAACGAGGTGGTCGAGGGAGAGCAGTTGGGAGGGATGGAATGAAGACACGCCGGGTGGTTGCGCGTAGGCGCGTGGGTCGAACAACGAATGGTGGAGCTGGGAATGGGTTTGTTGATGAGGGGCGTTGAAGTGAGAGAAGGCGGCCGTCGTCTGTTGAGCGAGAAGGAAAAGCCAAAAGCAGTGGTCGTGGGAGGGAGCATAGCCGGAGTGTCACACACACGCGCTCATTTCAGCTGGGTGGGACGTCGTTGTGCTTGAGAAGTCGTGCTCGCCCAATACCGGAAGCCCCACCGGCGCCGGCCTCGGACTGGACCCTCTTGCTCAGACACTCACCCAGTCGTGGCTCCAACAACCCGAGCTTCTCCACAACTCCACCTTGCCCCTCACAGTACATTTGCAGAGAAATGGAAACCGTCGGAAGAAGAACAAGAACAATAAAAAGAGGGGTATTTTGGTGATGTTCTGGTGATTTTTTAAGTAAAAGACAAAAAAATGTACAGTACAAATATGCACAGTACATCCGAAAAACCTTTGCCAAACACCACCCAAATCATCACACGTATCCTTGAATCACAAGAGATATCCAATAATCACTCCACATAATTGATTAGGAGTAAAACAATTGAAATAATAAACTCTATAAAATCATATCAATAAAAACTTACATAACAGTAATGTCATTCTTCGTCGGTGAGGCTTTATCCCCAACCTTAGTTGGGGATTTTGCTCCACATGAATATGACAATTAAAACCTAAACTAAACTAAAGAGAAAAGCTGTGAATTTTTGTCTCCATGCTTCCTATATTTATTGAATGCAAAGAGGTCTATTTATAGGCTTAAAGAAGTCCTAGAAGCCCTAGTAAACCTAGATAATTCGAAGGTTGGTTTCCCTGTCCAAATAGAAGTCTGAAATCGGGATAAGATTCGCTAAGATTTGCGTTCTGATATTGCGGGATATAGTAAACGTTCGAATTCAGAAAATCCTATTTCAAAATAAATTGTAGAATTTTGAGTTAGCTTTCCACTTCCGTTTGAATCACCTCAATCTAATATTTGAGCAGAAAGTTTGGGTCAAAATACTGAGACATGTGCAGAATCTGAATTTGAATCCAATCCGAAATTATCTCCAATTTAGGGAAATTCTGATTTTATCCCTTCTTTGATTTTGTTAATCTTAACCACATCTTCTAGGTCTTCTCAAAGTATGCTTTATTTCAAGACTTTGCAATTTTTCCCTTTTAAGATGCAATTTCTCTTCAGCAACCTACAGAACACTAAAACACAAATCTAACACTAAGCGTTAGATAACAACACTGCTAAGGGATTAACTAATATAAATTAAAGGGTCCAAATATGCAATATTTGGCTCTTATCAAATACTCCCAAACTTATATTTTGCTAGTCCCTTAGCCCCCCAAAAAAAGAAAAAAGAAAGCAATAACATAAATCCTCTTTCGTGGGAGAGACGATTGCATTTAGCATATGCAACAAGCCTTTTTAAAGCCCTAGACATCCCTAGTGGACGAGTGAAGTCTCGTGAGGGTTTAACATGAATGATACTCACAAACATTGTAGCACTATGTTGTTAACAAGAAAGAAATTTCACATAAACCATGGTTCTTGTTCATAAGCAAGCTTAAAAAGACAAACACCATCATCACAGTCAACGGGCATCCAAAATCAAATAACTCATAAATGGATAATCAAGACATCATATGTTTTGAAAAGTGCAAAGTGAAAATAGCATATAATCGTGAAGCTTTCAGTTTTAACTCAAAACAAGTTCCACAAATTTGTAAGAATCCCAAACAGATGAAACAACCAAGGCAAGATAAACATATATATATATTTCTTTTTTATGTCAGCTGTGCAATGCTTAGCTCCCTTTAGCTTTCTAATTGACCCTTGGTAGCGAGTGTTAAGCCAATGACTCCCAAGCCAGTTAGCTTTAGGGCACTAGATGTAAACATCCCTAAAGGCTTATTAACTCAAGTAAAAAAGGTTATGAAGCCAAGCTAGCCATACCATCAATCAACTTTAAACTTCACACCTTTTGACGCGAACACTCAATGCTTAATGAGGCAAAAGTTCCGGTTACTTAGTGAAAACTCAAAATGATCTACTTTTTTCTTTTTTTTTTTTATTGAGAAATTTATAATTTTTATTTATTTATTATTTATTATTTATTATTTGTTTTTTAATTATCTTGCAAGCCAAGGTTGTTCATCAATAGGTCATCCAACAAATCTCAAAAAGAACAAGCTCAAACTCAAACATCATACCTCATAGAAAACATGTTAATGTGCTCATAAAAATTTATCTCAAAACAAGTGAAATCTCTTTTACCCAAAAATAAGTTAAAGGACTCATATTCCTACAAACATAATGATATGTTCAACCCTTTAAGGAAACCAATGAAATGCAAAGCACAGTCATCGTTTTACTCAAACTTGACAAAAACATAGCACAATTTTATTTTATTTTTTTTCAAATTTTTCTAGCACAAAAAGACAAATAAAAATAAACAAATAAAAACAAAAATAAGTAGACAAAGTGTTTTTTCATACCCTCAAACTTGAATTACACATTGCCCTCAGTGTATAGTATAGAAATACATTATTGGAAGTAAGGAAACGTCAAGGTGTGAAAAAGGCCAGGGCGTCCCCCAAACTCAAACACCAAAACACTTGTCAACAAAACTAACAACAATATTTTTTTTATAGAAACAAAACATCAAAAGATTAATTGCTGTTAGAAACAAACACAAAACTAAAAACAACATGTAATGAAAAAGGAAAGAAAGAATTTGTTGAGTGAAGTGCAGAAAATAAACTGGAGGAGAAAACTTTACAGTGCTTCCCTCTATCATACTGATGTCCAACCAATCCCTTCTACCCCTTTTTCTTCAAAACTTTATAACCCTCTGGAAGGATATTTTGCCATCTTATGTAGAATTGCTTGCTTCGAAGGATCTTCTCAGGAAAGTGGTTCCTAGATTTTCGCACTTGTGGGCATAGATTTTAAGTGTCTTGACATAAGATGGCTCTTGGAGACATTTAGGTGATGAAGCTTTGGGCTCATGATGTGTCTCAAGAGGGAAAGTGATGCAGGTAGGAGTTTTAGTACTCACTTCCATGTCACTGGGCAGATTAGGATCTATTGGGGGCTCACTTTTCTCATGGTGCTCAATTTGCTCATTGTGCTCAACTTGCTCCTCTTTGTTATCCACGACTTCATCCTCATCAAGTGTGGTGGTGACTTGGGCATGCTCATGATAAGAATTTTCGGAATCATCCTCATCACTCATGTAGTGCCTTTCAATCATCAATTGACTTTGAAGCTCTTCTTCTATTTTGTTTAATTCACCACCAAGATGACTGATCCATCCTTGCAACCTTGACATAGCTTGATGGAGTCCTTGTATGTCTCTGGTATTGGTTATGGTGGCATTCTTTAGCTCTTGCATGTTTCTGTTATTTAACTGCAGTATTTTGTCAGTTGATTGCATGAATGTTTTGAGTGTGTCTTCCAGTGAAGACCGAGGTGCAGGCTGTGGCACTTGATAAGCAGGTGGTTGAGCTTGATGATCGAACTGTGGATAGTCTGAATGGTGCACTTCATCAAATTGATGAGCATAATTTCCAGTAGCCTGAGTTGACCATGAGAAATCAAATTGTTTGCTCCAGTCCAGGTTGTAAAAATTGGAATTTGAATCACATCCTGGATTGAAGAAACTGGTGTTTATCTGCTCATATGAAAAATTAGAAAATTGTCCCTAGGATGGACAATTATTATCACTATGATAAGGATTGGAGCAATATGAACAAGGTTTATGTGGTGTGTATGTGTGAGAAAAATGGGTTGGGGTAAATCTGGCTGCTTTGATTTGGTAAAATTTGTCACGTAAGTCATTGAACTCAGCTCGTAGATCTGGACACTTGTTTTCCTTATATACATAAATCATCTCTCTCTTTTTTTTTTTTAATAAATAAACTAAAAAAAACAACTAACTAACTAAAATAAAAATAAAACTAAAATTTAAAAACTCACAAAAAAGGACCAAAAATAAATTTTTGGCAAAAATCTACGGAACTGTTGCAATTGTGGTCTTTTCTATGAGTGTGCTCGAGCATACTGCAGTGCGCTTGATCGCTCTCAAGTCAGTAGGCAAATGAAGATGCGCCAGTTGACGAGCGTAGGTGAGCTTCACTTGCTGTCATGGCCACGAGTGTGCTCGATCGTAGCGGGGCTGCAATCGATCGTACTAGCAGCGGCTACGGCAAAACTGTTAAACAAGCCAACAAAACAAAAAAACAAAAGAAAATCTTTTTTTTTTTTTTAATTAGAAACAAGGATAAAATAAAAATAAATTGCAGAAAAATAAAATCCTACTTATAACTAGTAGAAAAATAAAATCAATTTAGACATAAATTAGTTTTCAAAAATAAACAATTCCCCAGTAACAGCGCCAAAAACTTGTTGTGCAAATTTTAATTATTCGCAAGTGCACTGATGTGGTATTTTTAAAGCAAAAATATCAATAATAAATTAAATCACTCGCAATAGGACGAATCTCGTAGGATAGGGCTATATAGAGGGTATCGAATCTCAAGGACTGCAGGGGTTTCGTTATCAAATTTGAAAGATTAAAAATTAACTTAATTAAAAAGGAGATTTGTTTTTGTTTGTAACTGAAGTACATAAAATAAATGTAAAGCTAAAAGTGAATGAATGAGAGAGAGAGTAGAGTATTGATTTCACCTCTATCTAGGGCTGTAATCGAGCCGAGCCGAGTCGAGCTATAGGATTTCAAGCTTGGCTTGTTTACGAAGATGCTTATTCGAGCCGAGCTCGAATTTGAGCCGAGCTATAAAATGCGTGTTCAAGCTCAGCTCGTTTAAAATTAGGGCGAGCTCAAACTCGAGTTCGTTGAGAATGCTATTCGAGCCGAGCCGAGCTCAACTTAAGCTCAAGCTAAGCTATTAAATTCTTTAATGTATGATCCGAACAAAGTTCAAGCTCGAATTTTAAAACAACTTCTAGATATTTATTTATATTATAAATTAATATAACTAATTTTAGTAATATATATACAAAATATATGAACGAGCTAAAGACCAAGTTAGTATGTTAATTAATACATACACATATAAATATTAAGGGTAAATATATAATAGCACCTTGGGTTTACCCATCAGAACGATAAAATGCTTAGGTTTTTTTTTNTAATTGCTGTTAGAAACAAACACAAAACTAAAAACAACATGTAATGAAAAAGGAAAAAAAGAATTTGTTGAGTGAAGTGCAAAAAATAAAATAATTTTTAAAAAAAATTTAAAAAAAAAGAAAGAAGAAGAAAAACAGTGGGTGGTTGATCCACCCATAAGGGTGGCTGGCCACCCCTTAGGCCATTGGGGTGGCTCAGCCACCCCCAGACCGGCCGGTCTGGTGGTGGCCGAGCCACCCCCTATTAAAGAAAAAAAGAAAAAAAAAACATGAAAGAAGAAGAAGAACAGTGGGTGGCCGATCCACCCATAGGGGGTGGCTGGCCACCCCTTAGGCCATGGGGGTGGCTCGGCCACCACCAAACTGGCCGGTCTGGTGGTGGTCGAGCCACCCTAATGGCCTAAGGGGGTGGTCAAACCACCACCCCCTGTTAAAGAAAAAAAAAAAGAAAAAGAAGAATAGTGGGTGGCCGATCCACCCACAGTGGTGGTTGGCCACCCCTTAGCCCTCACTCCACATCATATTGTTACAGTAAAGTAACCTAATATTTTATATCCCCAAAATTTTGCTCCGTGCGTAATCCTCCATCATCTTCATCTTCCTCAGCCGCTTCACAAAATACGACCATTAAATTCTCATAAAATGCTTCTAAATCGCGGCAAGGAAGATGAAAATGAGGAATGATTACGCACAAAGTAAAATGTTGGGGATAGAAGAGATTAGGTTAATTTACAGTAGTAGTATGATGTGACAAAATAACATATTTTGCTAAGTTACTTGACGAAAATTGATTTTAGGGAGTAAACTGTTATTTTGGCCTACCTTGAGAACGTATAAATTAGTTTTTAGGGAAAAATACACTTTTACCTTTTGAATTATGTACCAATTTGCACTTTTAACCCCAATATTTAAAAAGTGATGTTTTACCTCCCAAAAGTTTCTGACATTGACACTTAAACCCCATAAGTACATTTTAGTATTTTGAGTTGACATTTTACCTCCTCCCGGCTCGAAGTAACTAAGTTTTGGGGGGTAAAGTGTCAACTCAGGGGGGTAAAGTGTTAATTCAAAATATTTCAAGGAGTAAAGAGTACTTCATGGGGGTCAAGTGTCAATGTCAGATACTTTAAGGGTGTAAAGTATCACTTTTTAAATATTTGGGTTAAAAGTACAAATGGGTGGATAGTTCAGGAGGATAAAATGTATTTTCCCTATTTTTTATACTAGAAAAATTACACTTTATCCCTCCAAAGTTTGAGGCGATTTTCAATTCAACTTCTAATGTTTCAATTTTTGCAATGCACCATCCGAAAACTTTCAAATTTTTGCAATTCAACCAATTTTATCCCAAAATTTTCATATTGCCCATAATTTTTTATTTATTTTTTTTATAAAAAAAAAAAATTGGGGGTGCAAAAATGGCTAGATGGTCAAAGGGGCGGCTATGGCCACCCCGAATTTATTTTTTTAATTTTTTTATAAAAAATAAAAAATAAAAATAAAATTTGGTCAAATTGCAAAAATTTGAAAGTTTAGAAAGTGTGCATTGCAAAAATTGAAACATTGGAGGTCGAATTGAAAATCGTTCCAAACTTTGGAGGGGTAAAGTGTACTTTTCCCTTTTTATACCACAAAAAGTAATTTGTAATTTAGAAACCAATTTTATATATATATATATATATCCATTTATGTTATTAATTATCATTTCTTCCCAGAAATACTTTGTTCCTCCCAGCAATGTTTCTTTGCTTTTCAAATTGTAGTTGTAGTTTTCAGTAGATAAAGCAATGTTTCTTCGCTTTTCAAATTCTAGTTGTTGTAGTTTTCAGATGCAAAGTAGATAAGAAAGGTGGTGGAGGTGATCCAGGCTTGTTCATAGCTAATCTATTTTGGCTTATTATCACTAATTATTGTTTCCATCATTGTTGCCTAACTCTTCTTTTTGTGAGCTTTCCATTGATATTTGTTTTCATTTCCCTCTAATTGGTCCCCCCTTTTTTTTTTGTCCATTCTATTATAGAATGAATCCCTAAACACATTATACAACTCCCGCTTCTAAGTAAATAATTCCCAATTATATAACAATAGTACAATAATCGATTAAATAGCGTTATTCTTTACTTAAAGTGCCCAAAACCCTAATTTGGAATTACCGATGTCCTTAGTATACAACACTTTAATGAAATGAGGAATACTTTACTTCTCAATTTTTTTATTTTTTAAAAAATTTGCTATGCAAATAATGTTTTACAATCCCATGAGATGATGACACATTTATCACAATAATAGATTACTTAGGACTGTGACACATCATTTAAAGAATAATTTTAGAATTTTTTGTTGAGACATGTAATATTTCTCTAATGAAATAAAAAGGGGGAAAATTTACTTTACTCTCTGAAGTTTCAGGAGTTTTTCAATTTGAACCCCAAAGTTTAAAAATTGGCAATGTATCCTCCTAATGTTTCAAAAAATTTCAATTTAAACCTTCCGCTACTAATTTCCATCAAATTAGACGGAAATCTATAAAATTACGTAATTACCCTTAGGCTTTTAAAAAAAAAAATTCGTTCAATTAGACGAAAATTAGTAACAGAATGTCTGAATTGAAATTTTTTGAAATATTAAGAGGTACATTGCCAATTTTTAAATTTTGCAGTTCAAATTGAAAAACCCTTGAAACTTCATGAGCAATGGCAGAGATAAAGGGGAGCGACCCAGGGGTGGGCGCCCCCGGTAAAAAAAAAAAATGTAATTTTTAATCAAAATATTGAAGCCGCCCCAGGTAAAATCTCTATCACCCTTCCAAAATTTTTTTTCCACCCTATAAAAAAAAACAAAAAAAAAACAAAACAAACAAACTAAAACTCTCTAAGTCTTAACCTCCAGGAGTCTAGGAAACTAAAAACTAAAACTCTCTAGGAAACAATTAAAAGAAATAAAAAAATAAAAAATAAAATAAAAACTAAAACTCTCAAAGTCTAAAGCTCCACCAGACCAACACGGCACAATAAATAAAAGGAAAAAAAAAAATCTTACCTCAAATCTCTAACCCCTCTTCGACTCTTCTAGACTTCAACCTATCCGGCAGGTTGCAGCTCAAACACAAATTCTCTGCAATACTTAGTTCCATCAACCTTGTCCTTAACTTGCCGGAAGAATCACGATGCTTGAGCCTTGAGTGGAGTCCTTGACCGGAAGCCTCTGTGTGTGACTTGTGAGTGAGCCTAAGTATTCTTAAATATGGCCTTTTTTTTATTGCCTTTATAGCTTTTATTTTTTAAATTTTTTTTTTTTTTTAATTGAGTGAGTCGGTTCCTAGGGAATATCAAAAGAAAAGAATGAAAATTGAACTTGTTTTTGTCTTTTACTTTTTATTGTTGCACAGTGTGAAATTAAAAAGTATTTTACTTTTTATTGTTGTACAGAACCCATGAAAATTGAGCTTATTCTTTGTCTTTTACTTTTTATTGATATGCTTAATAATTTGAAACTATAAAAATTGGCTTTTATTATGGAATTATGTCGAGAATTGATAAAGACAGAAAATTAAATACATATTTTCTTATTGATAGATTGATTCGTCTTGTTTTGACTCTTCAGCAACTACCGAACAAGCATTTTTAGCAATGAAAATTGTTAAAACAAGATTTCGTAACAAAATAAAAGATGAGTTTCTTGGATATAATTTACATATGAGATAAATTACTTATCTATATTGAAAGGGAAATTGTTAAAAGCTTCGATTTAGATTTGGTACTTGATGATTTTGTTTCTCTAAAACCGTGTAAAATGTAATTTTAGACACTTTGTATTTTGTATTTTCCTTTACTTTTGTATTAGTGTCTACATGGTAATTGATATATCAATTTAATACATATTTATGAAGTCAGATAAATATGTTTTTTGTGATACATATATTGTGGTATAATTTTTGTTTTTATTGTATTTACCATATTATAATAAAAATATAATATATAAAGAGAACAAAAAAAAAAAAAATTATTATTTTATTGACATCCCTAGTAAAATGAATTCCTTGATCTATCACTGTTCATGAGGTAATTTTTTTTTTTTTTTAACAAAAAAACAAAAAAAAAACAAACAAATGTTCTGATCATTCACGGGTTCAAAATTTATAGTGCAAGTTGGAGGAAAAAGAAGGATTGCATGATTAATGGGCATGTTAGTTGACTTTCAGGGTATTCGATTCACGTGGTGATTTTGTTTCCACTCCCGGATGCATACAAACCAAACATACCATATGATGTGATCCTGTGTGTATGCATGCAAAATTTGTTTCAGAAAAATGATGTGACTCACGCTTCGTTTGATGCTCTCTCTAGGTAGATGCTTTGTCCCCCCACTTGAGCACAAATTTTAAGTTATTTTACTGCAACCTAAAAGTACATGTTTGAATGTTTTTTGAAGTGGTTTTTAGAGAGGCTTTAATTATTGGAATTCTAGTAGTTTTAGGATTATAACTTTTTAGGAAATTTATGCCCCAAAGCATTAGCTATTTTTCAAAAGAGTCGTACGAATTGACCAGGGTGACATTTGGATGTATTAAACTATCATTTGTGGCAAAAATGTCACCCTGTCCATTAAAATTGATGGAAACCGGTTATGTGCTTTGCATGTGACTAGTATCTTCCAAAACTAGTCTCACTTTGGCAATTGAAAAAACAAATTTGCCATTTATACTTATCCCTCAAATAAAAAAAGAAAACTAATCTTATTTATTTATTTATTTATAAAAAAAGGAGTGGCCGAACAACTACAAATTTCTTTTGAGAAAATCTAAGATAAATTCCTAAGTCAAAGCTCCATTTTAAATAACACCTAAAGTTTTTTGTTTTGTTTTTACTTTTATTAAAAATAAAAAAATTAAATTAAAAAGAAAATTTAAAAAAAGGGAAACTCCTTGAGGCCCCCCCTACGGTCCAATAAGAATACTTAGTAATTACATAAGTCACTCTTGTGTTCCTCTTGTGTCACTCCATGAATAAGGTGGCTTTCAAAATCACTATTTGATCAAAATTCAATAAGGATCGATGATATGAATCTTATTCCAATCCCATCACTTGGATTAGATCAAGCACGTGAATGAGAATAAGAAAGGGATATGGGAAAGCCTATCTCTTAAGGAAGATGTCATACTTTATATTTATCTTTATGTTTATCTTTACCTTAACAATTCCATCCATTATGTTAGGATTGTTGTTGTTCGAACAATTTTCTGTCTAATTGTTTCTGGTATGGTGTAAACTGTGCCTTCTTCAGGGCGTTTTTGATCTTCAATATATACTTCCTTTTTGTTCCCACAATAATTGCAAAAGAAGAAGAGCGTCAAAAGATCCGCCAGCGTCTATGAACAATTGAGGTAGATTTGGACTAATTCTTCTTATTTGAGTTGATTTTGGAGTAATGAGAGCTGAAATTGGACTTGAGCTCCTACTCCAATTTAGACTTTGAATAGGACTTCTCGACCCAAATTATTCCAATAAAGCCCCATTTTGATTGTATCTCCTGCTATTTAATTTATAGCTCTGTGGGCCTGTCATTGGCCCTAAGTTCCAAATTTTGATGGCTTATAATGTAATTTTATTCCCTGTAGTTGTTATCTTAAGAGTTAGATGTTAATTAGTAGGATTGTTGTTATCTTTATCTTAAGAGTTAGATGTGTTCACGTATGTTTAGTTATTTATTGAGCAATAGCTGTAGGGAATAAGCATGGAAGAAGTTATCAAATACTTTATGTGCAAATGGTGATCTCCTATCTCAAGTGGAGTATTATTAATCATATTTCCCTTTTTCACTTCAATATTCATCCATATTCTATCTACCTCACAATTCAAACAAATCAATCAATTACAAGCCCAATGATAATTTTAGAATGCACATCATTTTTAATTTTTTTTTTAAAAAAAAACACAAAAATAACTTATAACATTTTTTTTTTTTTTTTTTGTTTGACATGTCCATATAAGAGGGGAAAAAAGGGATTTGAACTAGCGACCTTCAATTCATTAAACGTGATCCTAACCGATTAAACTACCTCTTGGAGACAACTTCTAACATTACTAAATAGTGCATGCATGTTGTTTGGATACTCACATGCCGAAGCATCTCACTTTGTCGTCTAACCTTGTTTCACGTGTGAGCAACTACATTCCACTTTTACACAAAGACAATAAAGATTCACGAGTCACCTACACTTCCATTTATGCAATTTGCATGCACGTATAGTGAAAGCCAAAACAAATTCTCTCTCTCTCTCATGTCAAACATACATACATGGCCTGATGGCCACATGGGCGAATGGATAAATAATTAATTAATTAATTAACAACAAACCTCAATCTTTTCTTTATTCTTTTCATATTCTTACATAAATTTTCACCCTCCAATAGTCTTTGGGTGCTTGGACGCTCAACAACTCTTGCACCTATTTTTAGCAAGCGGACCCATCTCAAGACCCCCAAAACCAAACTACTCACAACTAAAATAACTGTTTGATCACAAATTTAAACAACCTTAATATAACAATATAATTAGGCAGCTAGTAAGTAGTGACACTAGCTAGCTAGCTAGCACTCTGGCGTGAAGGTGTGGTCTCTCTTTGGATCCTGACAGTAGTTGTAGACCACGTAATTGCTCTGGACCCACTCCATGGCCGCGTTCTGCTGCGGGCTCAGTCCTGTGGACCCCCACGGCGAGGCAGACGGCGGGCGGCACGAGCCAGCCTCGTCGGCAGTGCATCCGCCTAGCTTGAAATTCGTGTACAGACCGAAGAAGGGTTGGTATTGATAATCAGCCTTGTATTTTCCATCCTCAGTTGCCCAAGTTGATGCATCCCAAATTGAGCCGTACACATACATTGGCCTTAATGGAAATGTTGCGTCACTTTTTCTTGGATACCTCCTTATTGGCACATCATCCACTAGGAATCTGGAAATTACACAAATTTATACCAAATTCATTTATAATAAATAATGTGTTTATTTATTCATGTACGATAAATAAATAAATGCTTACATTATCTCACTGGGATTCCACAGTATAGCATAGTTGTGAAAATCTTGTGTTGGATCAAACCAGAGATGAAACCTAATCTCCCTTCCAATGATATTTCCATCCCCACTTCCTCTGACAAATACATTTGTCTGCAAAGTATATGGCTTGTCGGGAGTTGTTCCAAGAAACTCAATATCAATTTCATCATGGTTCCCAGGGTGATCTTCGTTGTTGGAAAGCTATAATATACCCAGTGAAAGAACAGGAAAAAGTTATGGTAATTAATCCATAAATAAATAAACTCAGGAATTGAGATAATATTATGCAATCCTCACATAGAATGATGTAATGACTCCTGCAGTATACCCAGATTGGAGCTTGATGGCAGCACCAAAATATCCAGACTGATAGGGATGCAACGACTTGAATCCACTTCCTTTAGTTTCAAAAAAAAAAAAAAAAAAAACAACAACACATCAAATTAATAAGATTTTAATTTGAGATAAAACATACCCAACAAAGACATGAGAGCAAAGAAGCATGATGCCTGTGCTGCTGTCAAGCCAGATTGCTAAGGAGCCCTGTTCCTCTCTCTGATGCTGAGGACCCCAGAGGTTTCTGAAGCCTTGACCAAAGCTTATGGGCTTGATTCCTGAACTAGGGTAGTAGCCAGGAGAGGGCTGAGCATGAGAACTTGTTGAAGAAATCATGAAAAGCAAAGCAAGGTAGAGAAGAGGAGCCATGGAGGGGGGAGGAGGAAAACAGAGTCACTCTGCTTCAATGTGGATGAGTGTGGGTGTGCAGAGCCGCAGAGGGAGTACAAATAGCCAGATTAGAGGCCCCACAATGTGGGGAAGGTGATAAGTTAGTTGATGAGTGAGTGATACTGATACAGTACTTGGTGATGAAAAAGAGCAGAAAAAAAAAAGAAAAGAAAAAGAAAAAGGTTTCAACTTGTTGCCTTTCCGTTTTCTCTTTTCATATTCCTCATTGATTGAAAGCTTCTTCTTTTTGCGAGAGAACTTGTCAGTTCATGTTTGCTTGCATGAGAAAGCGAAAAGAAGATATTAGAAGAAAGCAATCAATTGATCTTTTGTAGTCAAATAACGGGAATTTGATTACCGTACTTGTATTCGCTCCCTACCTTATAATTATGGATATTTATATCGCAAACAATCAAGTTAATGAGAATACAATAAAACTCATTCAGAGTGGTTGACATAGGTGTGTAACGTCAAACCACCCGTAAATTTCTCTCTTTTTTCCACTATAATTCTCATGTTTCTTCACAAATTTCCAACATAACTAATTTGATTAGTACCGAAAAAAATTATAACATAAAACTTTTTTATCGATTCAAATTTAATTTTTTTTTTTTAATCTTGACCGTTGTGGTGTGATTTTTTTAAGGCATGTAAGCCAAACGGGGACAACCAAGATAACTCATAGGTCTAAATCTGAAAAATTTTGTGACCCTCAATAATTCATATGCTTTAAAAGAAAGCAAGGACATGGGATAAGAGTGAAGATCTTGGTGCAGTTAATGTTGATAATGGTATTAGTGGAGATTTAGGGTATATTAGTTAATAAGTAAATAATTGAGGATTTTATTGGAAGTGCATTATATATTTATATATAATATATGCGTGAATTGTGAAATCTAACACACGTGCAGCAGAGAAGGTTTACTACACCGATTTTTCTGGATTTTACCGACTTTATTAATTGCAAAGGAGGACTTTTGCGTTTTAGTTATTTATTTATTTTATTTTTTTGGACTTGAAATTCCACGGAGCCCAACATTTGTGAAGTTCAACGACAAGAAGTTATTAGATTTTGGAAAAAAAAAGGTATTTGTCGATCTAATTCTTATCAAAGTCTCGTACGTCTTTTTTATATAAAAAAAAGTCTCGTACGTCTTGGCCAATGAAAATGCAGGAGAGGAGACTTCACCATCAATGTACATGATTGGTCAACACTTTAAAATACATCAAGAAAGGGTAAATAAGTATTAAACGATAAAGCACAAATATTCCTTTGTAAATTAACCAGAGTTGAGTAGTGATACTTGTACCACTGGTGTGAGTGAACAATCACTCCCCACCAGTAGTTTTTTAATATAAAATAATATTAAAAAATAAAATATTGTTTTAATATTTTATATTATAAACCACTGTGAGTGACTGTTCACTCACGCCAGTGGTATGAGTATCATCACTCAACTAGAGTTAATAAACCCTATATAAGGGCTTAAGGATTTATATGGAACGAAGGATGTCGTGGAATTTTTAGGAAAGATAGGCTCCGATGACATTTGGGACTAGTTTTGATTCGAACCGATCTATTGGTGGCTTGAGTGGTCGATTGATTTGACTCAAAAAACCTTAGTGATCAATTACATGCATTAGATCGTAATTGATTGATCGATCAATCGATGTGACTCAAAACATGTCAGGAATCCTAGTGATTGATTAGTAAACTATTGAATATGGGTTAAACAAACTTTTTGTGAGAGTGAAAAGTTGGAAACTTTATGCTTGAGATGCATGAAGGTTCGGACTTAAGGTGTTTTTCCTATTTTCCTTCCATTCCACTTTGCCACTGCTTTTGCATTTCATTATGATAATGATATTACAATCTTAGACATTCGATCAAGTGTGCCGCGTCCTCGGGCCAATTCACTCCGCCTGGTTGGCCCCCTTTGGCTGCATTCTGCCCCTTGCAACCACGCTGTTCTTGGTTTTATGGTGGTTCTCAGCTCTACAGTTTTCTAAGCTCGATCTAACGGCCTCCGTTCCTCCCTAGCTTCTACGTGCCACACCAAGGCCTTCCCCCAACCTTCCATCGATGCCATCCCTGCCATGTTCCAACCAGCAGGTGCCGTCGTGTGGTCCTTATGCGCCGCTTGCCTCCATCCACCCTATCATCTATTCAAGCTGCTGCTCAATCGGCTTTTTTAATGCTTTCTTTATTTTCCATATATTTTTAATTTTCTTTTGATTTGCAGCTTTTTTTTTTTTTTTTTTTTTTTTTGTTGCTTGTTATTTTGTGGGCTGCTGTCTCCCAACTCTAAGGCGTTTTGATATTTTAGTGGGGACTTTTATAACCGAATTTGTGTTGGTTCCTCTCCTTCTTGCAATCCCTACAACGGACTATTATAGTGCTCCTTTGGCTTCGGTCCATTTCTGGTGGTTGTTAGGGGTAAAAAGACGGGTGGTTAATATCCACGGAGCCAACATTTGTTAAGTTCAACAACAACATTGGAGAATCTTAACAAGTTAGATATAGAAAAAAAAAAAAGAAAAAAAAAAGAAGGTATTTGTCGATCTAAGCCTTATCAAAGTCTCGTACGTCCTGGCCAATGAAAACGCAAGGAGAGGAGACTTCACCATCAACGTACATGATTGGTCAACACTCTAAAACATATCAAGAAAGGGTAAATAAGTATTAAAGGATAAAGCACAAATATTCCATTGTAAACCAGAGTAATCGATGACGTGGAATATAGGAAAAATAGGCCCCCGATGACACTTAGGGCAAGTTTTAATTCGTTCCGATCTATTGGTGGCTTGAGTGATCGATTGATTTGACTTAAAAAATCCTTAGTGATCGATTACACCAGAATAACTGGTCGATCATTCCAAACACGTCAAAAACCCTAGTGATTAATCGGTAAATTGTTGAATATGCGCGGTTAAACGAAGCTTTTGGTGAGATGCACGAAGGTTCGGACTTTAGGTGTTTTTCCTCTTTTCCTTCCGCTGCTTTTGCATTTCATTATGATAATAATATTGAGAATTTCCCCCCGGCCACCTCAATAATTCAAAATCAAACCCCCACCATTCCTACACATGCATTTAGGAATGAATTAATTGCAAAAGAAAAATATATATATATATATGTAAGCAGCAATGGTCTGCTTCAAGAATGGCAATTGGTACACTTCTATCTGCTTTCGCATGTATTTTTTTCTTCATACGCACACCAAGTTAGAATGAAGACTGTGCGATCGATCACTTGTCAAAATGTGTGGAGGAAAAAACTGAAGTAATGGAAATGACAGTCAAAACCGACAGAGCTTTAATTTAGTGTCGGCCGGAGTCCAACACGTACATGCATGCCATGCATCCTTAATAAAACAACCAATTTTGTATTTAATTTAACCATTTTAATAAATTCTAAATGTTTTTTTTATTGTATCATCAAACATGTTTGTTTGGTACATAATTATAGATTTTGTTACAAGCCTTAATCATTCTTAAACCTGCTCCAATACAAAACCCTTGTTTTTTTTTTTTTGCCATCTTTAATCTCTTTTGACGCTCTTAAGTACGGTGATGATCGAGAAAGTCAAGGTAGTTAACAAAATCTGGAGGGTAAGTTATGTGAATCCGTATCTGTTGAACCTCCTTTTAACGACTTCTAACAACATGACGCTGACAACTGATCACAACTGACAAACTTCTCAACCTCACTGTTAATTTCTTTTCCGTACGTATAATTATACTTTTAACGAGCAAACAGGACCTACCCAGCAGCTGAAATTTCATGCTTGACAAAGTAATTAATTATTAAACGAAATAATTAATGCGAAAAAACATTATTAATTTTCTCAAATTTCGAAAGCTAGCTGCTCAAGGCATCAGGCATACATGAGCTGCCACTTGTTTGCAACGCATGGAACCTGCAGAAAAGCTGATAGCTGCTTGTTTTTTTGGAGTTCTTAACTATATATGCACGTGAAATCATCGGCCACTGGGAGCCAAAATCTCTCCCTCTCCCTCTCAGAAACGTCTTCTTCAACTTATTAGAATCTATTTGCTGTTGAAATAGATTTCTAATCTGGAGCATCTCCTGCAGATGTTTTATTTAGCTATTAGAGCATAATGTTTTATTTAGCTATTAATAGATCATCTTTAACAGAGTAATCAAAATAACTATAAAAAAGGTATAAATTTTTACTGAAGTTATTATGTTTTTTTATACACGTACACTAACATAGTTTTTATTCTATTCTCTATTTTATTTAAATATTTTTTTTGTGTGTGTGAGAGTGGAAAAGAAAGCGGGGAAGAGAGAGAACGAAAGGAAGAAAGGAACTAGAGAGAGATTGATAATAAAAATAAATGAATAAAAAAACTATAAGTAAAATTTAAATAAAATAAAGAGTATGATAAAGAATTTGTTGGAGTGTATAAAAAAGGTAGTACGTAGTTAAAATAAAGGCGAAACTTCATTTTGACCCCTTAAATTTCTACGCGATTTTACAAACTCTCCTCGAACTTTAAAATCTCTCACTTTTGACCCCATGAACTTTTAATTCCTTTCAATGTGGACCTCTTTGTCAGATTTTAATTGTTACATGACATTTATACCTCTGACTTTTGTACAAAATTTCAACAAAACAAAAATCAGGGATATTTTAATTTTTTTTGTTTTTGTTTTTGTATTTTTAATGGCTAAAATTAATGGAAGGGTTCTAATTGAGCACAATTCAAAATTTAGAGATTCAAAGTGAGAAATTTTAAAGTTTAGGGGGTTTATAAAATCGCATAAAAATTAAGGAGGTCCAAAATAAAGTTTCAATTCCCCTAAAATAAAAATTGGTACTTTTATAAATTTGTGCATGACGCAATTAAACAAGAGATCAGATATATTATGGAGGCAAATTTGATGCAACTTAGTCATGCACTCCAATCCAAATACATCAATTTGGTGGGAATTAGGTAAATAATAGAAGCAATCAGAGATAATATTCCTGTCTCCTACAGCATGCATCAACTGACAACGAATTTTCTCCAACACTTTATGTGGTTGAAACTTGAAACTCGGTCGCGTCGTCTCCAGAGTAGTGTAAATCGATCGGTACCAGCAAAAGCTACTGATTAGAAAAGGACATTGATTGATTTCTACGTGGACGATTGCAATTCTTGTAAATATATATATGGATATAGTTTAATTTGTTGATAATTATAAAATATAATTAGATGGACGCCACAAAATTAAGCGTGGCTCTAATCATATACCATAATTAATGAAATATAAAATAAATCAAGAAGATATTGGGAGATGATATCATGATCGATGAAGATCCAACACGTACAAAAAATTCATGATATATTTCAATCACACACACATATATATATATATATATATATATATATGCATTCTTGGATCGGTACGTAAGGTGATAACTTTGAAGGCATATTTATTATATATTTATGATATCTTTCCTGCAAGGGAAGCCTCTTTTGTAGAATATAACAAGATGACTAGACGAAAGGGTGTCTTGGGGGTTTTGGTTGGGCATGGCCTACGTTATTGAATGCATGGGACCGGACCAGTTTGCCGACAAAGCAAAGCTCTCGATCAGCAGGGTCGGTTATGAAAGACTTCTTAATTAGTCTTTAGAATAAACTAGAGAATTATTCTAGATGCATGGCGTTGTTGAATTATTATAGATGGCGTTGTTGTAATTCTTATTGAAGAATTACACGTCCACATACATTTTGCTTTTATTTATTTATTTATTTATTTTGACATGTCCACATTTTGCTTTTATTAATTGATGTAGGATGTCGTAATGAGTTCACAATACAACAAATAAAATCATAACTCTTCTTAAACTAAAATTCTATCAAGAAATCAAAGGCAAAATGGATAGAAAATCATTCATCACTACAAAAATTTCCACATTTGAATTGTGATGATTTTAAAAAATGTCACTAAAATGCGACTTTTTAACTATTTAAACGTCACTATTCATAATAAATAAGTGACGTTTGAATAGTATTACTATTCATGCGTGAATAGTGACGTGCGAATAATAAGTACTGTGAAAATGACACATTTTAAAAGGTGACGTGCATGTGCCGTTTTGGCTAAAATGTAGCATTTTCCCTACATTTTCAATGTTCAAACGGCATTATTTCAAATTCTAGTCTATGCAATTGTTGTCATTTAAAAAAAAAAAATTACTATTTGAACGTCACTAATTTAATAATGACGTTTTTTTGGGTCAAAAACGTCATTATTAAGGAGTCATTAATAAGAGAAATTTGTGTAGTTCATGGAGTGTTTCATATTAATAAACTAATCAAAATACATAAACTCCACCTCTTACATATTAGGTCAACTGTATTTATAACAATAAGCAAACTTGGAGCAAAAGTAAACCTAAGTCTATTATGAAAATTTCTAGAATAGTAAAGGAAATTATTCAATTAAATAAAATCTAATTAAATAACGTAAGTAATAAAATAAAATATATTTGATTGCTAGATTATTTGATTTGCTAGAATAAAATATTCATTAAAGCCCTCAATAGAGAAATCAAGTCTTTCCTTCCTGGATTATTGCCTTTATATTCGTTCAGCTTTCCAATCTTCCTTTGCAGCCCATTTTAATCTAATAAACATTGGAATTAACCAAACCTATTGAAACATGACTTTATAGATCTTTGAATTAGCTTTCCAATGCTCTAAGCTTGCTCAAATCCGATATCCGAAACTCGAAATATGACATTATTAGCAAAACTCGTCATGTGTGAATTTGACCAAAACGGGTAAAACTGACTTGCATCACTCTAACTGGGTAGACAATATTTTATCAAATTCTTTTGATGATGGTGGTTTTGATCAGTTTTATGTGGTAGATGAGAATATTATGTTTAAAATAGAAGAGATCGTTGATCCATTTTGGGAGATATTCATGGCATGTGAGAGGGAGAACATAAGTGGAGTATTGAGTGTGAAGATTGCATTATCTCAACTTGTTGTAAAGAATTTTCAAGATGATACTCACATTTTTGTGGTAATTAAGGGAGTCTTATTTATATCAGGATGTGACATTATTTTACTTTTGAAGAGAAAGGGATGGAAGGGATTGATTACTCATCCAAAGGATCGAGGCAAGAACCATTAGAATGCAAGGACAGATTATCTCCAACCCTGTAAAGATGATTTGAATTCGAGGAAAAATTCTTTTCCAACCTGGGGAAATTGATGCTAGAGAAAATTAACAAAACTGTTATTTTAATTATGCATGTGTGTTTTAATTTTTCTTTTGAATAAGATTGGGTTTACCCTTTTCCATTAAGATTATGTTTTCCATTTTTTATTAGGATTAGGTTTTCCTTTTCTAATTAGGTTTGATTTTCCTTTTCCTTGTTAAATTAGGAGGTGCTTAGCCTATATAAAAGCAACTAATTTTTGTTATTTTTCAATTCAGTTTGAACTATTGACGCTGGCAGAACTAGAATTGTTCTGGCAGCTTATAATAGCAGCAGAAACTAAAAGTTAAAGATTGAAAAGGAAATTCAGAAAGAGAGAAAATAACAAATAGGGAAGAGAAAGTCTCTAATTTTCCTAAATAAGCAAACAGAGAAATAACTCTAAAAGACTTAAATTTAATTGATAGTATAAACTGAATTCTAATATAACAAAGATTAGATGTCTTTATATAGGCTAGACACCTCCTAAATTAACAAGAAAAAAGAAAAGCAAACTTAATTGGAAAAAGAATGCAAATCCTAATGGGAAAATGAAAACAAATTCTAATAGAAAAGGAAAAACCCAATTCTTATTGAAGAATGAAAACTAAAACACGCATGCATAATTAAAATAACAATTTTCTCAAATTTCTCATGCATCAGTCTCTTCAGATTGGAAAGAACTCGCCCTTGAGTTCAAATTATCTTTTCCTCAATATTTTGGGTGTCCAATTAATCAATTCCATCATGTACTTCTCAACATCAATGCAACTTGATACAGGAAGAAAAACAATTTACAACCCATCACAATATGACTACGAATAATGGTTTGAAAACTCTTCATATCATATTCAGATACTTCAATCTTCACACGGTATTTATTTATCTTCTCCCATTCGTGTAGCTAGGGGTGTAAACAAGCTGAGCTTAAGGACGAGCCAAAAAATTGAGCTCGAGCTCGAACTCAGAATAAGTCAAGCTGAGCCAAGCCAGTTCGCGAGCTGGCTCTTATATTTAATTTAATTTATTTTTTATTAATTTAATTTTTTTTATTATAAATTTAAACTTCAACTACTATTAAATGGCTCAAAAAGCCAGTTTGCATATGAGCATTTGCTTAGTCTGGCTAGCCGATTATGGAGCCTGAGTCAATACATCAAGGCACTTGGTTTCGAAAAGAGAGGATATGCATCATTTTATAATAAAAGGATGCTATTAGAAAAAAATAATAATAATAATAATCAATTTTTAATATTAATATAAGCAATTATGTGAACAACTACCAATCCGAGCCGAGCTTGCTTCGTTTAATATTCAAGCCAAGATTCATGTTCACGAAACGCTTTATTTAATATTCGAGTCGAGCCCAAGTTCGCTCGCGGGCAACTTGCTCTCTTAACAGCCTTACGTGCGGCATATAAATATCCCAAAAAGGATCAATTATTTCTTCCTCTTTGAAAATAAAATTTTCCTCCACCTCTATACGATCTTCATCATCGACATATGTATCATAAGTTGGTTGAGAATTCCAATCCACAAAACATTGAGAAGGATCTTCTACGTCTTCTTCATGTTGAAACTCTTCATCAACAAACTTAACTCCAAAGTCAAAGTCCCCATGTCACTCATCTCGAACACGTTGTTCCCAAAATATAACAAGCTTGTGATACAGGTTCTCGAAATTGAATTTTGAATATCGCAATGGCAATACATCTCCAATTTTTGTACTGCTAGACGTTGGGTTAACTCCGCAACCTGCCTCTACAAATCTTCAATCATCATGTCTTGTATACTGTGCTCATAGTAAGGGAATTCCTCATTTAGAACCTGTCCACGTCAACCACGACCACTAGTCTTTAAAATCTAGTGAAAAAATTCATCCCAAGAAGATGCTAAACTCTGATACTAACTAATGCAGGGTGGCATGATAGGTTCGCAATAGCAAACAGCAATAGAATCACAACTCTTCTTAAACTAAGATTCTATCAAGAAATCAAGGTAAAAGGAATATAAGATCACCTGCAGAGTGTTTCATATTGATAAATTGATCAAAATACATAAAATTTGCCTCTTAAATATTAGGTCTACTGTATTTATAACAATAAGAAAACTTGGAGCAAAAGTAAACCTAAGCCTATTATGGAAATTTCTAGAATAATAAAGGGAAAATTACAATTAAATAAAATCCTAATTTAATTAACATAAATAATAAAATAAATATTTTTGATTGCTGTATTATTTGATTTGCTAGAATAAAATCTTCATTAAAGTCCCCAATAAAGCAATCAAGTCTTTCCTTATTGGATTATTGCCTTTATTTCCGTCCAGCTTTTCAATCTTCCATTTGCAGCCCATTTTGACCTAGTAAACATCAGAATTAGTGAAACCTCATGATATGACTTTATAGATCTTTGAATTAGCTTTCCAACGCCACCAAGCTTACTCAAATCCGATATCCGAATCTTGAGCTATAACTTTTTTAGTAAAACTCATCAAGTGTGAATTTAAGCAAAATGGGTAAAACTGACTTGCATCATTCTCACTGATTTACAAATTCTCACCAACTTAGCCCTAGACTTAAAATGGCACCGGGCAGAACTAAAATTGTTTTGACAGTGTATAAAAGCACCACAATTTAAGAATTTAAGATAGAAAAAGAAATTCAGGAAGAGAGAAAATAACAAATAGGAAAGAGAAAATCCATAAGTGCTTCAAATAAGTAAACAAAGAAATAATTCTGAAAGACTTAAATTTAATTGATAATATAAACTGAATTCTAAAAAGAAAACAAAGATTAGATGCCTTTATATAGGCTAGGCACCTCCTAAATTAACAAGGAAAAGGAAAAGCAAACCTAGTTGGAAAAGAAAAGTAAATCCTAATAGGAAAAAGAAAACAAATCCTAATAGGAAAGGAAAAAAAAAACAAATCCTTATTGAAGAATGAAAACTAAAACACACATGCATAATTAAAATAACAATTTTCTCAAATTTCTCCTGCATCAGTCTCTCTAGATTGGAAAGAACTCGCCCTCGAGTTCAAATTATCTTTTCCTCGATCTTTTAGATGTCCAATTAATCAATTCCATCATGTACTTCTCAACATCAATGCAACTTGATACTGGAAGAGAAATAATTTACAACCCATCACAACATGACTGCGATACTATATTGAGATACTTCAATCTTCACACGGTATTTATTTATCTTCCCCCATTCGTGCGGCATATAAATCTCTCAGAAAGGATCAATTATTTCTTCCTCTTTGAAAATAAAATTTTCCTCCATCTCTATAAGATCTTCATCATCAACATATGTATCATAAGTTGGTGGAGAATTTCAATCCATGAAACATTGAGAAGGATCTCTACATCTTCATCATATTGAAAATCTTCATCTACAAACTTAACTCTAAAGTTCCCCATGTTGCTCATCTCGAACACGCTGTTCCCGAAATATATCGAGCTTGTGATATGGGTTCCCAAAATTAGATTTTGAATTGCGATTGTCAATATCGCAATACATCTCCAAGTTTTGTATTACTAGACGCTGGGTTAACTCCGCAACCGGCCTCTGCAAATCTTCAATCATCATGTCTTGTATACTGTACTCATGGTAGGGGAATTCCTCATTCAAAACCTATCCATGTCGACCATGACCACTAGTCATTAAAAACTAATGAAAAAAATTCATCACAAGATGCTAAGCTATGATACCAACTGACGTCGGGTAGAACTAAGATTCTTATGATAGCGTATAAAAGCAGTAGAAACTAAGAATTGAATATAGAAAATGGAATTTTGGAAGAGAGAAAATAACAAATAGGGAAGAGAAAATCCTTAAGTATCTTAAATAAGCAAACAGAGAAATTACTCTGTAAGACTTAAATTTAATTGATAATATAAATTGAATTCTAAAAATAACAAATACTAGATGCATTTGTATAAGCTAGGCATATCTTGAATTAGCAAGGAAAAGGAAAAGCAAACTTAATAGGAAAAGGAAAACAAATCCTGATAAGAAAAGGAAAAGAAATCCTAATAGGAAAGGAAAAACCCAATTCTTATTAAAAAAAGGAAAATATAATCCTAATGAAAAAAGGAAAACCTAGTCCTTATTAAGAAGGAAAATAAAACACATATGAATAATTAAAATAATAGTTTTGTCAATTTTCTCTTGCATCAGTCTCCCCGGGCTGGAAAAGAATTCGTCCTCGAATTCAAGTCATCTTTGCCGGGTTGGAGATAATCTGTCATTGCATTATGATGGTTCTTGCCTCGATCCTTTGGATGACTAATCAATCACTTCCATCACTTTCTCTTCAAAAGTAAAAGAATGTGACTATCATCTTGAAAATTCTTTACAACAAGTTGAGATAATGTAATCTTCACACGCAATCCACTTATTTTCTCCATTTCACGTGCCATGAAGATCTCCGAAAATGGATCAAGGATCTCTTCTGTTTTAATCATAATATTCTTATCTACCACATAAAACTGATCAAAACCACCATCATCAAGAAAATTTGATAAAATATTGTCTACCCCAAGAAAGTCTACTAAATTGATTTCTTAAACCTCCAAATTAAACCCTTCAAATTTAGGGCTTTCATCAAATATGTCTCAGTTATTATTTTCTTTAATAAAATTTTTCGTATTAACCACAAAACTTACCTCCTTCAATAAATCATCTTCGTTAGGATAGATGTCATAGATCGACGGAGGGACCCAATCATAAATTTCTGAAAGCTCAACTCTGAAGCCTAAGTCTTCATGCCACTCATCTCAAACACGTTATTCCTCAACAAGAATAGGCTTGTGATACGGGTTGTCAAAATTGGAGTCTGAATTGCGACTATCAATATCGCAATACATCTCAAAGTTTTGTGCTGCTAGACAATGGGTTAACTCTGCAACCTGCCTCTACAAATCTTCAATCATCATGGCTTATATACTATGCTCATGGTAAGAGATTTCCTCATTTGGAACTTGTCCAAGTTGACCACGACCAACAGCCATGAAAAACTAATGAAAAAAATCCATTCCAAGAAGATGCTAAGCTCTGATACCTACTGACGCCGGGTAGAACTAGGATTGTTCTGATAGCGTTTAATAGCAGCAAAAACTAAAAATTGAAGATTGAAAATGGAATTCAGGAAGAGAGAAAGTAATAAATAGGGAAGAGAAAGTTCTTAATTGCCCCAAATAAGAAAACAAAGAAATAACTTTAAAAGATTTAAATTAATTGATAGTATAAACTGAATTCTAATATAACAAAGACTAGATGCCTTTATGTAGCCTAGGCAACTCCTAAATTAACAAGGAAAATGAAAAGTAAACCTAATATGAAAAGGAAAACAAATATTAATAGGAAAAAGAAAACAAATCCTAATAGGAAAGGAAAAACCCGATCCTTACTAAAGAAGGAAAACTAAAACACGCATGCATAATTAAGATAACAATTTTCTCAAATTTCTTCTGCATCAACCATCAATTAAATTTAAGTATTTCAAAATTATTTTTCTGTTTGCTTATTTGGGGCAATTAGGGCATTTCTTTTCCCTATTTGTTATTTTCTTTCTTCCTGAATTCCATTTTCAATCTTCAATCCTTAGTTTCTATTGCTATCATACACTGTTAGAACAATTTTAGTTCTACTCAACATCATTAACTTGATTATTCACTGAAGAATAATGGTCTGTTTGGGATTGTGTTTGTGGGGCTTAAAAGTGCTTCTAACACTCTAAAAGTCTGTTTGAAGAAAAAAAATACTTGTTTGGTAAAAAAATTAAAAGCGCTTTTAAGGGTCCAAATAGCCTAAAAATGGCAAAAATGAAATTTTGGCAAAAACTTAAAAATGAAGCTTTTACCCAAAAGTTATTTTTGACTTTAAAGTAGGACTGGCAAAACAGGTACTTGACACGACCCGATTACGACCCGTGAGTACCCGTTACACGATTAACTCATACACGAACACGACCCATTTAACTAAACGAGTTAGCGGGTCTAACACGATCATAACACGAAAAATAATCGGGTAACCCAACATGACTTGTTTGACCCGTTAAAAATAACCAGGCCATATCGAGTAAACACGACCTGAGACCAAAATAGCTCAATTGAAGTTCTCCACACACTGAATCCACATCAAAGCTCATAAAAATCACATAAAAAGAAGAAGAAGTAAAATAAAACACAAATCCAAACCCAAACATTCGCCTAAATACAGAAAACCCAAACTCCAAATAACTAAAGCATACAATTCTAATTTTGAAAAATTACAAGATCAAGATTCAAGAACAACATACCGGTGAAGCCCTTTATGCTTTTGGTTCTGAAGTAAAGGAAACAAAACCCTAACAAAGAGGAAGTGCGGCTGACGGCGAGGACTAAGGAGTGATCGAGTGAGACAGAGTGCATAGAGAGAAACGAGTGATGGCGAGGAGGTGTGGCTCGGTGGCTGAGATGAGTGACGGCGTTGGAGAGGAGACAAAGTGCAGAGAGAGAGAGAGAGACGAGAGGGACTGAGGGAGAGACAGTGAGAGTGAGAGAGGGCTGAGAGGCGCGGGCTAGGGACTTTAGTCCGTTTAGGGTTTTCTTTTTTAAAAAAATAAATAAATAAATAAACGGGTATGGTGGGTCGACCCCAAACATGATTGTAACTGGCATGATTAAGAACCGAACCCGTTAAGCCCAAACTCAATACCTATTTTTTCGTGTCATGTTCGTATCAGTTTCAAGGGTCGTGTCAAAATTGCCAGCCCAACTTAAAAGCTCTATTTTCAAATGTAATCTCAAACAAATTTTAAGTCGACCTGTACAAATAAACCTACTTAACGGTTCTTTATAAATGGGCTGTTTATGGCATGAGTCCGCCGTCGCCCGCGTGTCTATATTGAGCAGCCTTTGCCAAAACGTAGTCTGTTTACAAGTCCCCGCAAATTATGCACTAGCACTATCTTTTAAATAAATAAAAAGATATTGGTGAGAAAAAAACAAAAACAAAACAAAACAACTAAAAAAGAAGAAGAAAAGATCCTTGTTTGTTGCGGAGAAGCAAAAGCAAGAGAATAAAATTAAGCATCCGCTATCATTGATATGTCAAAACGAATTGTACGTTAAGGTGTTTGAAGACAACCAAGGAAGGCCCATATATATATATATATATATATATATATGATTTCTCAAGTAATAATATCCCCGACTCCCCCTCCCCCACCTCACCCATTAAAGATAGAATTCAAGTTTAAGCCTGGATTTAGACGCTATCTTTTGACAAGATCATCGAGATTTATGTGACTGCTACATTTTGGCTATTAGTTGAAGCTACATTTTGGCTATTAGTTGAAGCATCTATATATATATATATATATATTATCTGATCACGCTTACGCATCGCATGACTGATAAAAATCCTCTTCAGTACTATTTTAGACATCACTTTTTGTTTCAATCTTCTCAACTTCATGCACCTTAGTTTCAACGGAAAACAGTGCCTTGCTAACCGTTAAGGGAATAATTCTCTCTTGGGTCCTACTCAAAAAAATTGGGATATCAATGGCTTCTATTCTTCACTTGAAAAAGTTGAGCAAAGAACATTTGATATATTAATATATATTATAAACCAGTTACCTATTACTCAGTTATTAACCGCTTTTCTCATTACCTATAATTAGGTTTGACAATTTAACAAGCTAATCCGACATAAACACGACACGTAATTTTAGAGTTATGGTTTAGGTTAGACAGAAAATAAAATAAACAAAATTCAAATTAAAGATGAATATTTTTTAACTGCAACTGTCAAGTTTTCATAATTAGAGTTTTAGAATGGTATTATTTAGCAACCCTTTAAGATTTGAATCATTTGATGTTTCGTCGTTAAAATCTAACGGTTTATTACTTCTTGAAATGACAACTTATTTTCTTTTAGATAGATAATTTTAAATTTTGACATTATGATTTAAGAACCTAAATGTTTAAATTTAAATTACAGTTACATAACAACCATTGATATTTGATAAACAACAAATAAACAATCATAGAGTAGAAACACACATATATATATATATATAAGTAATGATGGAATAAATTATATATAGCAGAAGTACTATTTACTTTTTTGCTTTGATTATGAACACTACCCAACTTTTTTTTTTTTAAAACATATATCTTTCAAAATTTTCTACAAGTTAATTTTATATTAATCTTATAATATTCTCTAAGTAGCAAATAATTCTCGATGGGTGATGCAACCAAAATAATATATCATTTTGCCTTATTTTCTCACTAGAGAAAAGAAGATTGCTACCAATAATTCAATAAAAAACTTTAGAGTGATTGAAAAAAAAAAAAAAAGGACATTAATTTTCAAAAGACCAAGTGAGCCTCTCTTAAAAGTTTTTTTTTTTTTTTTTTTTTTAATTAAAAATGTGTAGAGGCTATTTTTAAAATTTTCTTTTATTATAAAAAAAAAAAAAAAATGGAAGGCTTGTGGGGGCCACAGCTCCCAACGGCCACATGTGGCTTCGCCACTACTAACCACTTGTACGCTCCTAATTTCAGGTATAGGGAGCTCATTTCTGACCCAACAAAAAAAAAAAAAAAAACCTCAACTCAACTAAGGATCCATTTGGGAGTGTGCTTTTAAAGAAATAATCTGTGTTTTTAAACCAAATTACAATTTTAGAGTGTTTGGGATTGAGATTTTAAAAACGCAAATTTTAAAATCATAGAAAAATCTGCGATTTTTATAAGCTAACTAAAGGGTGCTTATTTGAAAAAGTGCGAATTTAAACCAAAATCACGATTTTGCTTAAAAAAAATATTTGGGGCAATATTTACCTATTTGGTCATAAAACCGCAATTATATGCTAATGTTATCAAAACACTCAATCGATAAAAAAATACTTTAAACATGTTTTACCAAATGTCTATACGATTTTAAAATGTAGCGATTTCAAAAAAGTAATTTTTAAAAACGTAATTTTTAAAATCGCATTTATTAAAATCGCACTCCCAAACAGGCTTCTTCTATTTCTCGAGGACCCAAAAACTTCATCAACAACACCAACCATAATAACTGAATTAAACGGAAAATAAATGTAATGAGTCGACATTAAAAGAAAAAGGGAAAACTTCACTAACCTCCTTGAATTTTCGTGATTTTTACAGACACCCCCTTAAAGTTCAAAATCTCACTTTGGTGTATCGAACTTTGATTTTCTTTCTCTTTCCTCCTTCCGTTAGGATTTTCTATTAAATTTAACGAAAATGTGTGAAATTACTAAAATATCCTTAGTCATTTTTCTCATTTTTTTTTTCATTTAATTTAATTACAATATTTAACGACATAGGAATATTTGAAACAAAACAAAAATTCGATACATCAAAATAAGAGTTTTTTAACATTAAAAAAGTGTCTATAAAAATCACGAAAATTCACCACGAATTAGTGAAGTTTTTCAAAAGAAAGATTCAAAGGCAGATTTTCCGAAGCAGGAAAGCACGTGCCTATTTTCTGCATTAAGGTTGGTGCAGTAAGATACAGATGGCCGACAATAAATATTGCCGTGTCCCTGAAGTCGTAGGTCCATTTCCGTTTTGGAAAAAATCTCTGTCCTTCCATTATTTCGGCGAGAGAGACATCAAGGGTTCGTTCACCTGTTATTTCCTTGGTGGGATTCCCAAATAAAACAAGGACTGAGGTATAAGTTTGGGCCTGGGCGGCTGTGGATCCCATTAATTAAACTCTCGTACAACTGAATAACGACGTGATGGTGGCCGGACATAAGTAGACAACTAAGACAAGTAATTATTTACTTCACACCATTTTATAATTTTATTCATCTTCTATTCTCTAAATGCTGACGTGATGTGGCCACTCATAAAATATTGTTCGTGAAAATACATTTTTTTTTTTTTTTTTAATCGAATAGATCGCACTGCATTAGCTTTTGAAAGATGGGAAATAAATAAAAGAGTGGGCCGGTAACTTTATATTGGGCAAAATTTAGTTTACCCTTTGAAATATCATGAGTTTTTTAATTTAAATTTCAAAGTTTTAAAATTTGTAGTTTATCTCCTTGAAATTTTAAAAAGTGGTAATTTAAACCTTCTGTTAACTTTTTCCGTTAAATTGGACGAAAAATTATGAAATGACAAAACTGTCTTCAGGCTATTTTTTTTTAATTTCCATCAATTTTAATGGAAAAATTTAACGGAATGTTTAAATTGCCACTTTTTAAAACTTCAGGGGGGTAAACTGCTAATTTTAAAACTTTAGGATTCAAATTGAAAAACTCCTGAAACTTTAGGGGAGTAAACTAAATTTTCCCCTTTTATATTTCTCCCTTTTATTATTTTTCTATCTTCCAAATGCTAATATGGCGTCTCACTCATAACTTCTCCCTAATTTTCTTATTGTATCAATCCAAAATTGATATAATATTTAAAATCACCAATAAATTTGTGATATATTATTATTAAATTTTGATATAATAAATCAATTTTGTAGGAATACAGGAGGAGAGGACATAAGAGAGACCATTGTGAATGCACTTGTAAGTGTTTCGTCCCACATTGAGAAAATATAAAAGAAAATAGTGCTTAATATACTTAAATAGATCTTAGCCCATTAGCTTAGGCTTTTGGGTTAGAGTTATGTTCAATTATGTATATTAATGTACTATGAGTAAAAAACTCTACAACTGCTTTATCTCTGAACAAATGGTATCAGAGCCATGATTACTTTCCTACACACATCGGGTTTATAGTTATGCCTCCACCCGCAACTCGGGTTTAGAGTTGTGAGTGTTGTGTCCCACATTGAGAAAATATAAAAGAAAATAGTACTTAATATAGCTAAGTCCCAACAGCGACGTTTAGCATTACTTGTATAAGAGATCTATTGGATAGGTTTGGGAGGGCATGAGTTTGTTTGGGCCGGGTCAAGATAGGCAGGGTGGAACATTGATTGGGTCGAGTAGTAGCTTGAGCTGCATAGGGGACATGTTGGGTCCACTAGGTAAACCTAGTGATTATATGGAATGTGGGCCCATTTGGATAGAGGCCCAAATTTGGTGCCTGCATTTGTGACTTCCTCTGCCTGCAAGCTCAAGGTGATGGGCTAGAATATGCAAGCCACTTTAGTTGGGCCTAAGTAGTTTAGTAAATCAAAAACCAGCTAAGCATAAGAGCAAAATTTTATTTGTAATTGTATCTTGAATAAAATATAGGGTTTAATGGTTAATGATAAGTTGACACTTAGGGGCATACATTTTTAGTTTTGCAACCATTTTATTTATATTCTTTTTTAAGAGGAAAGTTTACACAATAAAACCCCTTAAAACTTTAAGACCAAATATTTATTCTAATGATAGTTGGTATAAAGCTTAGAATTATAAAATTTGTTCATCAAATATCTCCTAATCACAAATTTTACATCTCTAAGGGGTAGCTCAATCTGCTGTGAACCACGCCTAATGAAACGGATATAACTAGTTGGAATCCCCCCTCCCCCTTCCCTTGTGTGAACATGTCAAAAAAAAAAAAAAAAAAAAATTCACAAGTTTTACACAATAAAACCTTACGCATTCCTTAAAACTTTTTAAGACCAAATATTTATTCAAACATAAGCATAATCACATGATCATTGGTTTAGAGCATGTGTTTGGACTATGTTTGAAAAATAGAGTTATTAAGTCAAAAAAATAGTTTTCTTGACAAAAAAATTTGTCAAAAGTGCATTTTAGTCATTTTTAGAGTAAAAAAGTAAAATGAGTACTTTAGGAAATTTTTACCAAATATGCCAGCTTTTTGTTCAGCACAGGTTTTTAGATACTAAAAATATTTTTTAAACTTTCTAACGCAATCCCAAATATACTCTTTAAGGCTTAGAATTACAAAGTTTGTTCATCAAATCTCTCCTAAACATATTTATTAATTAAGCTCATAAATCAAAATATTTGAATAATTAAACCTGGCAATGTTTTACACGCCGAATATGCTAATTTATTTTCAAAATGAACTTAAACCACCACAATAATCGCATGGTTTTAATTTAAGGTTAAATGCAATTTTGGTACCTATGGTTAAGCTCAAAACCAAACAGATCTCCCATTTTCAAAAAGTGTACCAAGCGGTACTTGCTGATGCGAATCAATTAGTTCAAAATACAGGAAAATGAATATATCTCCAATGGCTACTTCGAGTGAGCCAAGAACTCCCAAAATACATGAATTGTATTATAATACCAATATTCAACTCCTCTTCCTTCATTAGCAAATGCCATTAAATAATACAAATAGTCCTAAGGTGATAGATGTCTACAATAAATAGAACATTATCACTTAACTCTTATATATCCTAATAGGGGAAACTTCACTTATCCCCTTGAACTTTGGCCACTTTTGCAGATACCCCTCCAATGTTCAAAACCTCTCACTTAGAAGTATGAAAGTTTGATTTTCTCTTACTTTGTCCATTCCATATAAAAAATCCTAATAGAATGTCAATTTTACCCCAAAACTCCGCGTCGTTTTGGGAACAGTATAGTTATGGAGTCAGGGGTAAAATTGGAATTGCGAAGAATTTTCTGTACGGAAGGGGCAAAGTAAGAGAAAACCAAAGTTTGATACACCTAAGTGAGAGCTTTTGAATATTGGGGGGGTATCTGCAAAAACCGCGAAAGCTCAGGGGGGATAAGTGAAGTTTCCTCATCCTAATAAGGTACCACTACTCCTCTTCTCATGTAGAGAGGACTCTTATTGATAACTCCTACCATTATCTACAATTCTCTAGATAATATCTCTAAATATTATGATTGTAGTATCATTCTCTTTCCCTTACAATTTTCTTGTCTCCAAGAAAAATTTCTAAAAGGGAAAACTTGACTTACCCTTCACGAACTTACGTGTTTTTCGCAGACATTCTCCCATTGTTCAAAATCTCTCACTTTGGTATATCGAACTTTCATTTCATTTCAAATAACCCTTACCGTTAAATATTGCAGTTAAATTAGAAGGAAAAATGAGAAAAAATGACTAAGGGTATTTTAGTAATTTCACATATTTTTGTTAGGATTTAACAGAAAATCCTAACGGATGGGGGAAAGTTAAAGAAAATCAAAGTTCAATACACCAAAGTAAAAGATTTTGAACAATGAAAGGATGTCTGCGAAAAGCGCATAAGTTCTTGGGGGTAAGTGAAGTTTCCCCTTTCTAAAACTAAGGGGAAACTTCACTTAGGGTGCCCCTATCAAACTGCAAACACCCACACCCACAGATTATAGCATCCTCATCAACCAACATGACCCAACTCACCACGTAGACTCGCATCGCCACAGCCAATAACACTCCCACAACCATTGCCACCACTAACACCAAAATTTCCACACATAGAGAACCCGTCGCTGCCGGCAACCCAAACCCCCAAAATTTCACAAGAAAAACAACCAATCAAAAATACAGTTTGCTATGTTTTTGAGGTCAAGTCAAAAGCATGGCTTATGCAATTTTTATTTATTAGTTTTTAGGGAAAACTTCACTTACCTCCATGAACTTACGCGCTTTTCGCAGATACTCACATTGTTCAAAATCTCTCACTTTGGTGTATCGAACTTTCGTTTCGTTTCAAATACCCTATTATCGTTAAATATTACAGTTAAATTAAATGAAAAAATGAGAAAATACTAACGGAATGGGAAAAGTGAAAGGAAATCAAAGTTCGATACACCAAAGTAAGAGATTTTGAACAATGAGTGGTGTCTGCAAAAAACGCGTAAGTTCGTAGGAAATAAGTGAAGTTTCCCCTTTCTGAAAGGTTGTGGGAGTGTTATTGGCTGTGGCGATGCGAGTCTACGTGGCGAGTTGGGTCATGTTGGTTGATGAGGACGCTATAATCTGTGGATGTGGGTGTTTGCAGTTTGATAGGGGCACCCTGATCTCCACTGCCTTAGAACATGTGTTTGCAACCTGTGATGATTGTGACACATATCGATCTCTTCCATGCGCTTTAGCATTCCCTCTTGTTCTACATGGATTTTTATTTTTATTTTTATTTTTTTTATTTTTATCTTCTTCTCCAAATGCTCTAATCACTCCAATTGATGGTCTGTCAATTCCTGGTTTGTCATCGCAACTAAGCTTTGATATCAAGTTGTTATGGGCGTAATTGCTCAAACACCGCAACTGATAAATAAGGATAGTTTGAGGAACATTAATGCCTCCCCAATCAATTCAAGAGCCGAATATTATTAATCTTTTGCTTAATTTCATTAATAAACTTGGTCTCTCTAAGTAGAGACTTACAAAACATAATAGATATAAAAGACTAATAGGAATAATCTACTTCTAATGATAATATATTATCTTTAATGATAACATATAATCTCTAAGCTAGATTTAAATTATAAATATAAATCTATGAAGATAACTTATTATCTCTCTTAAGTATTTTATTCCTAAAATACTTATATTACTAAACTCATAACCATTCATTCCACTTAAATTGGACCTTGGAAAACCAAGACAAACATAAAATAAAAATTGAGTGGGAAACATAAAAAATGGTGTCAGATACCATTAACTCAAGCTTGACCAAGGGACCGAGACTTCCATAAGATCCCATTTTTGTTTCTTTTTGTAAGCCACAAGAGAAGACAAAAGTTGACCAACTTACTTGGCTATTTTTTTTTTTTTTTTCACAATTCCACAGCTACTAAGCTTCTCACTTGAGCTTCTCTTTTCAAGGCTTCTTTCCTCATATTTATTGGTGAATTTTCCTGCCAGCTTGCATATCAACCTTGAACTAAAGAGAATATCCTGCTCGAACATGACGAGATGGAGTTTGTATTGGGACAAAGTAAAGTCGAAGGAACCTAAGAGGCACTGTTTTGACTTGGATTTTTTGTCATATTTTTTGCTCCCTCTCGCCTTTTGAGAGTGGCCTTCGTTTTTCAATTGCTTCCTAGGCGGCCGCTGGCCGGTTTGAAAGTGGAAACTCTTCGTCTTGTACGGTCCCATGCCTCGGACTCGTATCATTGGGATGCCCTTTGTTCACTAACACACGGTGGTGTGGGCTTTGGGGGTTTGATAAGAGTGTGGGTATTTGGTTGTTTTCTTGGTGGAGATTGTCGTGGTGGTGAATTTTTTGGTATGGATGATGGTTGGGTTCTTATCACTCATCTTCTCACAAGCAGTGCGCAGCTGTTGCAGAAGCTCAAGGAGCCTATCATCACGTTGTTGTTTCGTCATAGATCGATGATTGTTATAGAAAATAATCAGCCTTGCTTTGATACCACTTGATGTGAACCAACTAATAATAAAATATTAGAAATGATAAATTGGCTACTTCGAGAGAGTGGTGATCTCTAATGGTTACTTTAAGGGAGCTTTGACCTCTAAAACACAGCAAATTGTTTTCTAAAACAATAATAATTAAAGATATCATCTAGAGAATTGTAGATAATGGTAGGAGTTATCAATAAGAGTCTTCTCTACATGAAAAGAGGAGTAGTGGTATTTTATTAGGATATATTGGAGTTAAGTGATAATGTTCTATTTATTGTAGACATGAGACATCTATCACCTTAGAACTATTTGTATTATTTAATGGCATTTCTTACTTGAAACGCTTCTTGAAGTAGCCTCCAATTCATTTCTCCAGGATTCACTTTTTCTGTGAAGCTTAAAGGTCTATTTATATGTTAAGGAAAACCCTAAAAACCGTAAAAAAACCTAATAAAATTGGAGGTTTAACTTCTAGTCCAATTAGGGTTTGGAAAACCTAATTTAATTTGAAAAAGAAGTCTTTACGCATCTAGGTTGCCTGAGTGCGCTCGATTGCATTGCCTTGCGCTCAATCGTTCCGCTTCTGTGCTCGAGCACTGATGTACTCGATTCGAGTTCCAGCTTTTCTCAAAATTGGTCTTTTATGCTCGAAACTTCTAGAAACTCTTCATTTTCCTTCAAACACCTAAAAACTGACAAAAACACAAAAAATAAAACAACACAAAATAGCATGACTGAGAGATTAACATACGTAAATTAAGGGGCTAAAATAGGTATATTTTAGCATTCATCATTATCCTGCACGTACTGATATACCATGTCATACAATGCAATTTATTTTATTCGCATTTTACATGCATGCTTTTACAAGTCTCACTTTCGTTAACATATTAAGCACAACATTTTTCACAAAAAGTTATAATTCATGTGCAACAAAGTGTATATCGTGAGAGTTGTAAATATGCATGTTGATTGGTGCCAAATATTGTATATTTGACCCCCTTAACTTATACTTGCTAAGCCTTTAGCATTGTTAATATCTAACTTTTGTGCTTGTTTTTAGTGTTTTATGGTGTGCAGGTCATTACATCAAAACATGGCTACCCAAAGGCATATTGGACTTGAAGAGATGCCATGAAGTTACTGCCAGTGCGTTCGAACGCAGGGACCACGTTCGAATGCATGCCCAGTCAGCCTGCGCTCACGCATGTTGCCCTAATCGGCCCTATGATTCCATCGCTTCCAGCTGGCACCGCGGCAAATATCTGCGTTCGACCGCAGAGCCTACGATCGAACGCATTTTTTACTAGTGCGTTCGAACGCAGGGCCTACGTTTGAACGCAACCCTATGATCTGGCAGCACACCAGAATTCTATAAATAGACCCATTGTTGCGATTTTTAGAGAGCTTTTCTTTTGGGCGTGTTTTTAAGAGTGGTTTGCCATTGTAGGCCCTGCTCTGCCCTTTTTCTTTGTAACCTTTCATTTTATTTAATATTAATGCTTTGTTTTAGTTCCTTTATGCTTCCTTATCACATGGGAGGCTAAATCCTCAACTAAGGTTGAGGATGTAGCCTCACCATGGATTTTATGCTTATTGTTTATGTTTAAGTTACTTATTTCCGTTATTTCTTTATTGCTTAATCGTCTCTCACTTGGTTTGGTGACAAAACCAAGTGAGATTGCACCGTAGTCGTTTATTTTTGGTTTTTCATCCAATGGATACATTCCATCCTTCGGTTTTCACCCATTTATCCATAGTAGTTTGTGTCTTAACACATTCACTTTGGATCCTTTGGGCCTTAAACCGTTTATGGTTTGTCTTTTGTCAAATGGACGGATTCCTTTAATCCTTCAATAGGCGCAAGAGATAAAACGTTATTTTTAACCGATAGACGGATATGTTAGCTTAGCATTTTCAATTTGCATTCTTGAAATGGTGAGGTGAAAACCTTAGCCTTAGTGTTTTATTTTGTTTACTTTTCCGCATTAAATTAGTTTATATTTTCGTTGTCACCAATCACCCACATCGGAGCTAGGTTAAAGTAACACTAACCTAGACTCAAAGTTAATTTCGTTTAAACAATATACGGTTCCTAGTGGTTCGATCTCGGTACTTGCACAACGCTACACGAACTACGGTTCGTTCAATTGGCGAGTACCTAAATTTGGTACGACCAAATTTTGGCGCCGTTGCCGGGGAACCGTTTGAGTTGTTTTGAATTTAACTTTGCTTTTAGATTAATGTTATTTTTCTACTAGTTTTTATTTTCTGCAATTTCAATACTGTTCATAATTTATTTTTCGTGTTTTAGTTTATTTTTGTTCATTTTCAGCTTAGTTTTTGGTAATTTTAGTTTCTGTTTCTGGTTTCTGGAAAATCAGGCACCGACAGTGCGTTTGAACGCAGTCCTTGCGGTCGAACGTACTTGGGCCTATTCCAGAACGTCGCGTACCTACGTTCGCCTAGCACGCCTTTGCGTGCGAGCGCACGACCTTGACACGAACGAGCAGTGTAGTGCTACGTTCGAACGCACTTGCAGAAACTGCAACATATGCGTGTATGCAATCGAACGTGCTGACCTAGGCTTGAGCGCACCTCTGCTTCCAGCATCAACATACCAGAGGCAGTATGTTCTGTTTTTAGTTTCTTTATGTTTTAATTAATTGTTAGACTTATTTTAATTGTTTTAACTGCTTATTTTGAGTATTTTGCTTGCTGTGATTAGTTGTGTTTAGTTTATTTTCATTTTTAGTTGTTTATATTATTTGCATGTGTTTTAGTTAGAGGTTTTGTTATTCTAAATTGTTAGTTGTTTAAATTGTCTTGTTTTGTTACTATTTAAGTTATCTTAGCTAGTTTTATTCTCTGTTTTTAATACTGTTTCAGTTTTTTTTACTGCATCTGTTTATATTTGTTTTAATTTCCTTTGTTTTTATTCACATGTTGTTGATAGTTTGTTGTTAAGTAGTTTTTAGTTCATTGCTGTTTTTGTTTTTGTTCCCTGTTAGTTTGTGCATATCTCTTGCTGTTTTTGTTGATTTCATAGTCCCTGTTTTGCTGCTTTTATTCATTTTTGCTTACTTAGGTTATTGCTTTCTTAGTTTAGTTTGGTTTTTCATTTAGTGTATGCTTGGTCGGCGATCATTGAACTTAGAGTTAACACCTTTAGATCCCGACTTAGAAAGGAATCTTAGGAGATCCCTTAGAGCACGTGCCGAGATGGGAGCTAATCAAAGGAATCCAAGGGTGGAGGAGCACCAGGATGATCAAAGGAATCAAAGAAGGGAGGAGCATGAGGAATATCAAGATGCAAGAGAAGGGAACGGGGAGCAAATAAGAGCTTATAACGTGGATTTCACGACATCACTCCGGGAATTATTTGCACCTACTGCGGTCAGTTCCCATTCGTGCATAGTGTTGCCACTGACTAATGCAACTCACTATGATCTAAAGCCACACGTAATTCAGATGTTACCATCCTTTTACAGCTTAGATCATGAAAACCCATATTCCCATGTCAAGAAATTCAAGAATATCTGTGCCACCACCAAATTTCAAAATTTTTCTGAGGAATTTGTCCACCTCAGACTTTTTCCTTTCTCACTTCATGATAGAGCCACGGAGTGGTTGGACTCCAACGCACCTGGCTCTATCACATCCTGGGAAGAACTGTTGAAGCAGTTTTATAACAAGTTTTTCCCAATGTCCAGAGTAAACGAGGCAAGAAAGGAAATCAGTTCCTTTACTTAGGATGAGGATGAGAAATTCTCAGAATGTTGGGCACGGTTCAAGGATCTGTTGATGAAATGTCCGCCTCACGGTTACGAAAAATGGCGACTCGTGCAATTCTTCTACCAAGGGCTGTCTCAGCCCAACCGTAGTATGATCGAGTTGATGAATGGAGGGGCATTTCTAAATTTGACAGGAGACTTAACTTATAAAGCTTTGGAGAAAATAGCCGACAACTCCCAACATTGAGATTTTACGAGTTGTCGTGACAAGTCTGCCCAAAACTCTAAGAAAGGAGGCATCCTGGAGCTAAAAGGAGAGCAAGAGTTGACTCAAAGGATGGATGCCATTGTCAAGAGGCTGGATGCTCTGAGTATGGGAAAACTTGTTAATGCTGTGAACACATTTCCAGTTGATAGTTGTTCTGTCTGTGCTAGTCCTATGCACCTAGCACAGAATTGTCCATCGATGACAGTTTTTTTTGAGATGGAACAAGTGAACGCTTTCAAAAATTTCCAAAAGCATTCAACTGGCCCATACTCTAAAACTTACAATCCAGGGTGAGGAACCACCCAAATTTTTCCTGGAAGCAGAACCAGCCCACAAATCAAGGAGGATTTCCTCCTACATATCAAAATCAAGGACGCTCGGCCCAGCCAGCGTCATCTTCCTATCAAGCCCCCACTTAACCTCCAACGTCATTGACACAGTCATTAGAAGAGACAATGAGAGAATTCATGAAGATGACTGGTCAATCCATTAGTGACGTTAGACACTCCACCATGGTGAACACCCAGGCAATCTCCAAGCTGGAGATCCAAGTGGGACAGTTGGCGAGTCACCTAGGTGAGAGAGACAAGGGAAAGCTCCCCAGCCAACCGGTGAACAATCCTAAGGCATGCACTATCGGAAGTTCTTCAACTCAAGAGCATGCACATGCTATTGTTACACTGAGGTCAGGGAGACGAGTGGACAACCTTGTGGCTGATCTAGAGGCAGTTGATGAAGCAGTGCCAGCAATAGACCTTGCCAGGCAAGAGGAGACGGAGAGTGACAACAAGGAGAAGAAAGATGTTGGGCCATCTACAGTCACTCCCACTGAGAAGGACCTTTCGAGGTCATTTGCCCCAAAAGCCCCTTATCCTGAGAGATTGAGAGCGCCAAAGAAGAATGCGCAGTTTGCTGAAATTTTAGAGGTGTTTAAGCAAGTTCAGATAAACATCCCATTCTTAGATGCAATTCAGCAAGTGCCATCTTATGCAAAATTCTTGAAGGATTTGGTCACAATTAAGAGAAAAACCAATGTCCCCAAGAAGGCTTATCTGACTGAGCAAGTGAGCTTCATCCTCCAATGCAAGTTGCCAATCAAGTATAAGGACCCTGGGTGTTCGACCATTGCTTGCATGATTGGAGTGAGTCAGATCAATAGGGCATTATTGGATCTGGGGGTAAGTGTGAATCTCCTTGCCTATTCAGTGTATTTGAAGTTGGGATTGGGAAAGTTGAAGCCGACCATTGTGACGCTCCAGTTAGCAGATAGGTCATTTAAAAGACCACGGGGAATACTTGAGGATGTGTTGATCAAGGTTGACAAGTTTTATTTCCCTGTGGACTTCATAGTGATAGACACGGAGCCAGTGCATGATGTGATAAATCAAATTCCGGTGATTTTAGGGCGACCTTTCTTAGCTACGGCTAACGCCCTAATCAACTGTAGGACGGGAGTGATGAAGATCTCATTCGAAAATGTGACAGTGGAACTCAATATTTTCAACATCAATAACTAGCCACTTGAGTATGATGAGACCCATCCTATGTGCTTCATTGAAGAAATCACTGATGACTTTGATCTGGAGGACCCGGAGATTGAGTGTTTTACTCAGGATCTGATGACCTAGACTTAGACAGGCTGATTAGGCCAGATTTGCATGAGCCTAGCCTAGAGGACCCTGACATGGAGTGCTTTGCACCATCTGGAGGTCATTGTGATTTGAGTGAGCCACTGCAGCATGACGAGCCGATTGATGAGCTTAGTCTGGAAGACCCGGAGTTTGAATGTTTCGCTCAATTTGGAGGAAACATAGATTGTGGTAGGATACTTGAGCCAACTGGGGAAGCAGTTGAGCCAAGTTTGGAGGACGTTGAGCTGGAGATATTTGCTCAATTGGGAGATGATCAGTACTTTGATGAAGTAGTTGAGCTACTTACATCCATTATCGATCCCATATCTGAGCTACAGTTGGAGTGTGGGGAAACCATGGATTTAGTTTTCCCCACTGCTTATTCGTTCGCACTTGAGCCACCAGATTTTATTGATGAGAGCAAATGGGTTGCACCCATTTATAGGCGGCCAAGAGGGCCTAGATTGACCTTGGGAAGGAATGACTATTTTCCTCCCCCATTTTGTGATCATCGGTTGATTAGGATAGATGGATATTCATTGTTGCATATTGATCATCCCAGCTACGACCGTCACCCGTTTGACCCGGGCAAGCTAGTGCGTACCATTTTCGGTACTGCAGTTGATGTGTCTACCTAGTGTCATAGGTAGCTTGGTCCGTATCACGAGTCTGGCTGAAGACGTTAAACTTAGCGCTTGTGGGAGGCACCCCTCATTATTTTTACCTGTTGATTTTGTTTGTTTTTGTTTTTCAGGTTGAGTGTTTGCCATCCAAGTTTGGGGGAGTTTTCTCTTACGACTTACCTCACTTGCGACATCCCTCTGGTATTGTATTTCTGGGCATATTGGGGACATTGTGCCATTTTAGTGTGGGGGTAGTGTAGACATTGTTACCTGTCTTTGTACATATTTGTTGTTTTTGTTGCCTGTCTTTGTGCATTTTTGTTGTTTTTGTAAAAATTTTAAATTTTTTGTGCATAGTTGTTATTGATTAGACATGAATTACATCATATCTGTGGATTGCATATCATTGGTGTGTTTTAACTCGTTTGAACACTACATATCTTTAGAAATCCCAATTTTCAATTCATATGCTGAATTAGAGAGACTTCACATGTTTGATCCATTTTTTTCACATGCACGCTAGCATTAGGGTCTGTGGGGTATGAGATGTGACTTTTGAAGTGTGTGTCTTGAGATTTTTTGGATTGCTATGTGATGATGAAAACCTTGGCTAATAAAAAAAAAAAATCAGAATAAGTCGAGTTTTTCATTGAGTAACCGGACCTCTTGCCTAGCCAAGCAATGAGTGTTCGCGTCAAAAGATGAGAAATTCCAAAAATTGTATGGCTAGTTTAGGCTATGTAGCTCTTTTGACTTGAGTAATTAAGCCCTAGGGATGTCTCTACATCTAGTGCCCTAAAGCCGTCTGGCTTGGGAGTCACTGGCCCAACGCTCGTTACATAGGTCATTTAGAAGCTTAAGGGAGCCAAGCATTGCACAGCCT
>CM017324.1:13116893-13131324 GCA_006937295.1 Carpinus fangiana
AAACACCAAGGTTTCCGAATCCACCTCGTCTCATCAAACAATTTATTCTCGCATTTTACATACACAATTGATAATTTAAAATGCTTTTGATCACTGTTCAACAGTCGTGAACATGCATATAAAATCATTCGGTGAATCTATCCGTTAAAGAATCACAACGAGTATTTAATTGAGATCAAATCATCCACCGTATCCGTAGATCACGATGGATATTAGTCTCAATCCAATCACTCAATGTATCCCCAGACAAAACACACCGAATATAAAATAATGCATGAAATCAAAAAGGGCGCTCAATTATACAAAATAAATCAAGCAATGGAGGGACTTTGAACAACTATATAAAACATCAAATTGTGTATATAAAATGACAAGAATACAATTGTTCATCAAAGACGAGGCTTCATCTTCAACCTCAGTTGAAGGTTTAGCCCCTCATGATCACAACAGACATGTCAAAATCAATTGAAAACATGAAGAAACGAAACTTACAATCAAAAAGCGTTCACAAAGGCTTAGACACGACAAAATTCGTGTTTTGCTCTCTACAGCGCCTCCCAACGTAGGGTTTACAAATAAAAAGAAGCAAATTTATACTAAAAAAATTAGGTTTTCTCGCGTGCTGACAGGTCATTACGAGTGCGTTCGAACGCAACATGTGCGTTCGAACGCAATGCGCTCGATCGCAGCATATGCGATCAAACGCATATGACGCTTCATGCTCCGTGCGGCGCGGCCTTTCAACGTGAAATGCTAGGGTTTCAGCTGATGTGGACATGCGCTCGAGCGCGACTCCTGGGCTCGAACGCAGGTGCGTTTGAACGCAGTGTGTGCGTTCGAACGCACTGCTGGGGGATTCTTCCTTCATATGCACATTTTTCACCCCTTTAACCGCATTCTTATGTCAGTAACCTGCAATGCACTTGAGACACCAAAAACTAACAAAAGCATCAGAAAATAACACAGCTAAGAGCCTAACTAATATAAGTTAAGGGGCTCAAATATGCACTATTTGACTCTCATCACTTATACTTGCTAAGCCTTTAGCATTGTTAATATCTAACTTTTGTGCTTGTTTTTAGTGTTTTATGGTGTACATGTCATTACATCAAAACATGGCTACCCAAAGGCATATTGGACTTGAAGAGATGCCATGAAGTTACTACCAGTGCGTTCGAATGCACTTGGTGCGTTCGAACGCAGATGCGGTTGAACGCAGGGACCACGTTCGAACGCAGGCCCAGTCAGCCCGCATCTCACGCATGTTGCCCTAGCCGGCCCTATGATTCCATCGCTTCCAGCTGGCGCCGCGGCAAATATCTACGTTCGACCGCAGAGCCTACGATCAAACGCATTTTTTACTAGTGCGTTCGAACGCAGCCCTGTGATCTGGCAGCACACCAGAATTCTATAAATAGACCCATTGTTGCGATTTTTAGAGAGCTTTTCTTTTGGGCTTGTTTTTAAGAGTGGTTTGCCATTGTAGGTCCTGCTCTGCCCTTTTTCTTTGTAACCTTTCATTTTATTTAATATTAATGCTTTGTTTTAGTTCCTTTATGCTTCCTTATCACATGGGAGGCTAAATCCTCAACTAAGGTTGAGGATGTAGCCTCACCATGGATTTTATGCTTATTGTTTATGTTTAAGTTACTTATTTCCGTTATTTCTTTATTGCTTAATCGTCTCTCACTTGGTTTCGTGACAAAACCAAGTGAGATTGCACCGTAGTCGTTTATTTTTGGTTTTTTGTCCGATGGATACATTCCATCCTTCGGTTTTCGCCCATTTATCCATAGTAGTTTGTGTCTTAACACATTCACTTTGGATCCTTTGGACCTTAAACCGTTTATGGTTTGTCTTTCGTCAAATGGACGGATTCCTTTAATCCTTCGATAGGCGCAAGAGATAAAGCGTTATTTTTAACCGATAGACGGATATGTTAGCTTAGCATTTTCAATTTGCATTCTTGAAATGGTGAGGTGAAAACCTTAACCTTAGTGTTTTATTTTGTTTACTTTTCTGCATTAAATTAGTTTATATTTTCGTTGTCACCAATCACCCACATCGGAGCTAAGTTAAAGTAATACTAACCTAGACTCAAAGTTAATTTCGTTTAAACAATACACGGTTCCTTGTGGTTTGATCTCGGTACTTGCACAACGCTATACGAACTACGGTTTGTTCAATTGGTGAGTACCTAAATTTGGTACGACCACATGTTTTGGTACACAAAATAGTTGTGCAATCATGAAAAAATAAAGTTAAGCATTACGTGAGTTAAAAATCACCTGGGCCGTACAAAATCTCCTAATATCCCTCCGAATGGTCCAAGTTTTCCAAATCTGTGAAAAACCTTCTATTAGTCCTAAGTCCGTCGAAAACAACCCTAGAACATGAAAACATGAGCTATCAGATGGCAGCCAAAATAGCATTCCCTGGAATGCTTCTGATTGTACGTTCTGGCTTGAGGCCATAAGTCTGCCCAAAAGGTTTCAGGTGGAACCTCATTCTATCCATGCATCCTCCTATCCTCCCAAATTGGTTATAAGCCTATCTAAACGAATTTCTAAGACCTTCTATCTCAAAACAAGGCCTCCATGCATACAAAAATATGTTTGATCAAGATAAAACACTAAACCGCCAAGATTAAAGCATAACCTAGCTAGAAACTCAAACCTACAACTAAGCTAGTATAAAAAGCATTAAAAGAGCATAACAGCTTAAGAAACGAGTAGAGCTTAGAGGTTACCTCCTTAAAGCCAAAGAATCACCTCTTTTCTCCATAAAACACTCAAACTCACAAGAATGCACTCACACAAAGTTTTAGAGAGCCTGGGGGAGAGAATGGGCGTGAAAGGATAAAGGGTAGGGGGTATTTATAGGTGAGAAAAAGCTGAGGGCGTTGCAGGTTGTTCTAAAAAGTAGTGTACGAATGTTCAGTACTATTGGGGCATATGTCCAATACTGTTTATCTAGTGGTCCAAAGGCTATAGTGTACATCCAAGTATTAACCAAGGGTTTTCCAAAAAGCACCGTATGTCTGGGTGGTCCTTAGGCATAAGTCTTTGTACTATTTGTAGGTGTACGTACGGTGGTCCTCTAGCGTACGTCCTTTACTAAAGACAATAGCATACGCTCGGTACTATTGGGCATATGTATGGTCTAGAAATCCAAAATTCTCGAAATGCCCCTCTAGTTGTCTTTAGTGACCCACAACCTAAATTAACCCTTTAACTAAGCTACCTAAGCTTAGTTAATTATTTGGGTCACTACAACTTTCCACACACCCCATTCAACCCAGCCCTCAAATTAGCCTCTGGGACCTTAGGGAAACTCTACTTCTTTAATATTTGAGAGTGTGTGAGCTTGGTGAGTGACTTGGGATGAGGGAGGAGCACTCCTAAGAAGACTTAGGAGTTGAGGTAATCTCCACACCCTCTTGTTATTAATAAGTTTCTTGTTTTACAATAGCCTAAATGTTTTCTTGAAGTGATGATTACTGCTTTTAATATTTTAAACATTTTAGTTCTAAGGCATGCCTTTGCACTATTTCTTTGTTTAACAAGACTTGTTCAAAAGGTATTTTCAAAAGATGTCATTAAGAACACTTGTATGATATTTTGGTGCTTAGCATGAAAATGTTTTCAAAAGTTTTTAACGCCTTGTGTTTTACTTGCCATGCTAAGAGCTTAGGAGGTAGGAGCCGACCCAAAGCTTTAGAAAGGAGCCTATAATGCATTTTAGGGGTTTCTGACAAACCTTAGCCCCTGGCCGAACGCTCTCTCTTAGGAACAAGCGCTCAACAAAAGAGCTAGTGTAGTGACCTAAATATTTAAGCATAAATGGCTTAGTTAAAAGGTTAATTTGGATTTTGGGTCACTAGGATCAGCTAGAAGGGCATTTTGAGAATTTGTCTTCTGGTTTGTCTTTTAGTGCGGACGTACGCTGGGGTTGGCGGACGTACACTGTTGTCTTTTAGCGCGGACATACGGCGGTCCCCCACTGGACATACGGTGATCCCCCTCCGGACGTACGGTCTGACAGATAGTACAATCGTACTCTGTGAACAGTACAGCGGACGTACGCTACTTTGGGCGGGCGTATGCGGTACTATTCACAGAATCCATTGTGTAATACCTAATCATACGAAACAGCCTTTGGACTGCTGTGGAATAGTACCGGACGTATGCCATTTGGACCGGACGTCCGCTACTTTTTGGAATACCCTCCGGTTAATACCTAGACGTACGAGACAGCCTTCAGACTGCTGTGGAAAGGTACTGGACGTACGCCACTTTGGCCGGACGTCCGCTGCTTTCTGGCCCTATAAATACCCCCTCACCCCCTCGCCCATTTCACACCATTCTCGCCCCTAAACCCCCCTCTTCGCCCCTAGGCTGCCAGTAGGCCGTTTCGTGAGTGTTTGTGAGGTTTTGGTGCTGCCGGAGGAGGGAACTCTTGCAGTTTTGCTTCAAGAAGGTAACGCTCGGTTTCCTTAGCTTTTTAATACGTTGTTATGCTGCTCGATTATAGTTCTATGTTGCTAGTTGTAGTTGTTAGCCTAGTTATGCTTTAATCTTGCTTAAGCTAGCATTTTGATAGCTTAGCGTTGTTACTTTGCATGGAGGCTTCGATCTGAGTTAGGAGGCCCTAGGAAGCCTTTGTTGGCCTTAGGAGTTGGATAATAGGATGACAGTGGAGAGAAAATGAGGTTCTCCCTGAAAGATGTCGGAGCGGATGTACGGTCTCGTTACTGGACGTACGGCCTGTCATGACTCAATGGACTTACGGCCTTGAGCCCGGACGTACGACCAGAGTGTTACAGGGAAACCATATTTTCACTAGTGGTCCCATAGCTCATGTTTCCTTGTTATAGAGTTGTGCTTTAGTAGAAATAGAACTGATGATAGGTCTTTTCTCAGTATTCAAGGTTATGGAGCCTCAAGGGAATTACATGGAGGAGCTTTACGCCCTGGATGAGTACAAACTCACATGGATGCTTTGTTGTTACTTTTCCTGCATTGCACGTATTTTACATAGATGTCAAACATGCATATTTTACAACTCTCATGAAATACATTTTTGAACTACTAGGAACTCTCTTTTGTGAAAATGTGTGTCTGTTAACAAGATAATAATGAGACTTGTAAACTGTGCATGTAAAAGACTGATAAGACTAATTGCATCGTATGATATGGTACACCGATACGTGCGGTAGTAATGGCCATGGACTTACTATACATGTTAGCTTTATGGTCAATGTGTGCGTGTGTGGAGGCTTTGGATCCAATGACTCGTGACCAATGATGTAGCCATTCCCAATGGATGGTCACTATAGGACGGACATCATTAGCGATGTGGGCCACCAGAGGTTAAACTCGGTCATGTCGCTAGTGTTACGTAAAGTATGTTTCGTGCAATTGCTGGGGCACTGGCATTGTACTACAGGTCCCTCGGGACAGCGTCAACCCTGCTGAGAATGGGTAATATTTCGGGTAGACCATATTGTTGAACTATTACTGTTACTCATGATTATAGCATATATTATATTATATATATCACCTGCATGATAATTGTCATCTCATAATGCTGCATGTGTTTTATAAGTAAAAGAATCCACAAATTAATGACGGTAACGTCATGTGGATTTCTACTCACTAAGTCGTCGGACTTACCCTTGTATTATTTCCCTTTTTTCTCCATATATACGATTATGCTGTTATAGATAGTAGATACCGTGAAGCATCCAATTCTTGTGGAGGATTCGATCCAGGAGATGCTTGAGGACTTACTGCAAGCTTAAGCGGGTACTCATGGTAACTAGTACTTTTGAGTTAAGTTGTAGACATTAGGGCTTGATGCATGCTTGCTTGCATATTAAGGTTTAGCATAAATCCCTTGTAATGATGTTATGATTTCCGCTGCTTTGATGATCTTTTGTTAGATGCTCTGGTTATATTGATTAATGTTTATAGTACTTTATTACTTTCGCTGCTTAGTATCCTCTGTTTTTTAGGAGTAGAGGTCCCGGAGGTCTTGTTCGGAGTGGAAGAAGGTTGGGAGACGAACCGTTGAATTAATTACCAGTTAATTAATTCTCGGGGCGTTACAATTGGTATTAGAGCAGTTGCTCTTCGGACCATAGGAATGGATCTCTAAGGAGTTAGATCTGGATACATTAGAGCTTTTTGCTCAGCGGAATATAGGACATGATCTATAAGGTGTTAGGAGATGATCTACCAGAGCATAGGATGGATTATATGTATACAAGGGATACATAATTTTGATACCTATGATCTTGAGGATGTTGGACTTGAGGATTTTAGGGATTTGATACGGTATTGCAGTCAGGACTAGGGCCGCTTTTAGGGTGCAACCTTGGAGATTAGGATTAGTCTGCACTAAGATAGTTAGATAAGGTCTTAAGCTTAGATCTGCCTTAGGTCTTTGGCTAAGGTGGTAGTAGTTTAGGCGCTTTGTACAGATAGGTTTGCGATTAGGTTCGACGTTTTGAGCGAGATTTGGCGTAGCGCTTCGAAGTTAGGGGTTGATGATCGTTGTCACTGCAGAGATGTCACCACGACACGACATCATTGGGAGCAGTGATGGTCAGAGACCATCCCAACCCGATGAAAGGACGAGGAACGTTCTAGATGCTACCCAAGCATTGGAAGCTGTGGCAAGTCATCTTGTGGAAGCTTTGGTCAACGTACGATGAGTCCCTACTCCAAGTGGAAGCAAAGGTTGCTCTTTCAAGGAGTTCTATGAGCATCCTTTCCCTATGTTTAAGGGGAATTTGAACTTTGGAGAAGCGAGGAAGTGGCTTACGAGCTTGGAGGAGCTGCTACGAGTTATGGACTACACTGAGGAGCAAAGAGTCAAGTACGCAGCCTACAAGTTCTCTGGAGAAGCAAGGCGATGATGGTACGCTAAGAGGAACTCGTTGGTGATAGAATTAGGAAGCGAGAAGGCCATTCCGTGGACTCGATTCAAGGAAGAGTTTTATCAGGAATATTCGTGGAGCTTAAGGAGGAGTACACCCCGAGAGTTTCATCCCAAGAAGGAAAAGAGTCGTTGGTGCCATAGGTGTGGCAGACTGCATTTTAGGAGATGCAAATCAAGGGAGAATTTGTGCTACGGATGTGGCAAGGTGGGACACTTCATTCGAAACTGCAATAAGGCCAAAATGAATGGTACCAGTCCACCTGGAAGGAAATGATGGCAGGATAAGGGTTAAGCGTAACCACCAAAGTTGATTAAGGCATGTGGGTTCGCCTTATTTTGTAGTTAAGGGCCTGGCTACTGGTTGTTTGTCATACATTAGCCAGTTGTCTTTTGTTTTGTACTTGCACTTGATTTGGGGTTTTGGACCTAAAAGTGTAACATTAACTAAGAGTTTTGTTAATGCATGATGCTTGTTACGATTTGTTGATGTGTTGATGATAAGATTCCTGATTTTGTTGATTGCCCATTAGAAGTATGTTAAGGCATTATATTCTTGGACTTGGATTCTGGCATAGGGCAATTAATGAATCTTGTACCCATGGATCTTGTATTGGATTACATGATTTTGGGATACTTTAGAGCTAAGAGATTCGAGAGAATCTTTCTGTACCTAAATGGACTAAGGAGTTCTCGAGTACAGTTCTCTGTGGAGACAAAGGAGGTGGCTAGAGCTGATCTAAGGGTCATGATCAGGCTAGCGTAGTAGTTGATGCTTTAAGTAGAAACGTGACGGTGGAGCTTACTGCTCTTGGAATTTCTCAACCTTAGTCGGTTATGGAATTCGCTAGGATGAGAGTAGAAGTGATAGATGAGGGTGCATCTGCACGCTTGCCTAACTTGGTGGATGGATTAGGATTGCTTGCTTGAATTAAGGTCGCTCGGTTGGAGGACCCTAAGTGCGCCAAGATCAAGCAGTTGTTAAGGCATAAGGATTTTGCCTTAAGGATGTTGGGTTGCTTACCCATGAGTGTGTGTCGGAAGGTGAATGACTAAGAAAGGAGATCTTGAGAAAGACTCATCATTCTCCATATACTGTACATTCTAGAAGTACCAAGATGTACAAGGATGAGAGGAGAGAAAAATTGGATTTTAGTGCCAAAAGACGGATGGTCAGTCAGAGCGGACTAACCAGATCCTGGAGGACATGTCACGGGCTTGCGTGTTGGACCTCAAAGGTAGTAGTACCTACCTTACATCAAGTTCGTTACAGGCGACTTTTGGAATGCTGCCTTACGAAGCACTTTATGGAGTTAAATGTTGGTCGCCCTTATATTGGGACAACGTTGGAAGGAAACAACGTTGGGGCTGAAATGATTAAAGTGCTTTCCGTTGGATGAAGGATGAATGCATCCTAGGGTCGGCAGAAGAGTTACGTCGATAACTAGGGATGACCTTCGGAACACGAAGTAGGAGATCGTGTGTTCCTTAAGATGTCATCAACGAGGGAAGTGATGCGATTTAAGGAGGAATGGGAGACTGGCATACAAGGTTGCCTTACCCCCAAACTTGATAACTCTATTCTCAAGATTATTCTTGGACAGTATACCTATCCTTGTTTTGGTTTAAAGGATAATCGTGTAAGAAAGAGTTTGTTTTCCTCTATAAGGTTATGGCTTGGATACCCATTGACCCGGACTGTATGTGAAATTACTCGACTTGGGTAACGAGATGGTTGAGGATTGGTACAGTGTAGGAAACACTGAATATGATGTTGGCACATTGAGGTTCAAGGATTTTATTCGTATGGTTAATTTCTTTTGGGTTGTGTGCCTATCTGTTATGGTTTTGGGTAACCGTTACATTTGGATTCTCTAAGAGTAGTCGATTAAGGAAAAGTTGCTTCCAGCTAGGAAGTATGGAGTCATGTCAAAGATACCCACGGGCTTGACTTGTTTTGGTGAATTTAGGAGTCGTAGATTTGGCGATGATTGATATAGTGTGGGTAATATCAACTACGACACCCTTGGTGACTCATAAATGGATTTGTGACAACTCATGAGGATGCTGACGTCGATCGCTTTATATTGGACGAAGGAGGTTCATGTTATGAGACTGAACAGGACAAGATTTTTCCAAGGACGTGGATGAGCATAGACCTTGTAAAACTACGGACGTTAAGATGATACTACTATTTCTTCTTGTGTCATGAGAGCTTTTAAATTTCGAGGATGAAATTTCTATAAGGAGGGGAGAATGTAGTGACCCAAATATTTAAGCATAAATGGCTTAGTTAAAAGGTTAATTTGGACTTTGGGTCACTAGGATCAGCTAGAAAGGTGATGAGTGCCTAAAAGTGCTTATTTGAACCCCTTAATTTATATTCGTTAAGCTCTTAGTATTGTTAATTTCTAATTATTTTTGGTGTTTTTAGTATTTTGAGTTGTGCAAGTCTTTACAACAAAAGTTGGCCACAAGAGAGCAAAAAGACACTAAGTGAAGAATTGGACCCCTGCCAAGTGCGTTCGACCGCACTTGGTGCGTTCGAACGCACTCACGGTCGAACGCAAGGACACGGTCGATCGCAGTCCCCGTCAGCCCGCATCTCGCGCGGGTGCCCTAGGAGTCCATCGCTTCAGCATGCGCCGTTACGGTTTTCTGCGGTCGAACGCACATTGTGCGATCGAACGGACAACTCAGTAGTACGTTCGAACGCACCTCATGCGTTCGAACGCACTCGTAGGATTTTGTAGCCTATAAATAGGACCCAAGGCCATTTGGTCGAAAACACATTTTCTTTGGGGCGTTTTTAGAGAGCATTTTGTTTCTGTTTGCATTGCTTCGCCCCTTTTAGTTGTAAGCTTTTCTTTTAATTTAATTTTAATGCATTATTTTAATTCAATTATGCGTTGTTATTCAATGGGTGGCTAAAATCTTCAACTTAGGTTGAAGATGAAGCCTCACCCTTAGTTTATATTTCTTGCTTTTACATTTTATGCTTATTTTCCGTTATTTAATTCCGCATTCGTCATTTAATTTCTGTGACAAATAATTGAATGGTTGTGTGTTGTTGATACATTGATAGTCATCCGGTGATGTGTTCCAAGCTGGGTGCACAACGAGTGTTTGGTTGTGATTCAATATCCAATGTGATCCAAGGATACAGTGGATGATTTTATCCTTAATCAATACTCATTGTCGCTCCTTAACGGTAAAACACATTATTCGGTTTGACTTGTGTCACTTACCACAATAGAGTGTGTTGAAGGGTTTAAAGTTTAAATACGGAGAATAAGTATTTAATGTATTAAGTTTATTTTTATTGGGTGAGGTTCATCTTTAACCTTAGTTATTTTTATCCCTACATTTTCACGTTAATTTAAATTCTGCATTTTTCATTGTTCGAAATCAATCCTCTTTGGGACTAGGTTAAGATACGTTTAATTTGAGAGTTATATTAGTTTTTAATTGCAAAACGCCGTTCTCTGTGGTTCGATCTCGGTACTTGCGCAACGCTATACGACCTAACGGTTCGTTCTCTTACGAGTACCTAAATTTGGTACGATCAAAAGGCATTTTGGGAATTTATCTTCTGGTTTGTCTTTTAGTGCGGACTTACGCTGTTGTCGTTTAGCGCGGACATACAGTGGTCCCCCACCGGACGTACGGTCTGACAGATAGTACAATCGTACTCTCTGAACAATACAGCGAACGTACGCCACTTTGGGCCGACGTACGTGGCACTATTCACAGAATCCATTATGTAATACCTAATCTTACGAAACAGCCTTTGGACCGCTATGGAATAGTACCAGACGTACGCCATTTGGACCGGACGTCCGCTACTTTTTGGAATACCCTTCAGTTAATACCTAGACGTACGAGACAGCCTTTAGACCGTTGTGGAAAGGTACCGGACGTACGCCACTTTGGCCAGACGTCCGCTGCTTTCTGGCCCTATAAATACCCCCTCGCCCATTTCACACCATTCTCCCCCCTAAACCCCCCTCTTCGCCCCTAGGCTGCTAGTAGGTTGTTTCGTGAGTGTTTGTGAGGTTTTGGTGCTGCCGGAGGAGGAAAATCTTGCAGTTTTGCTACAAGGAGGTAACGCTCGGTTTTCTTAGCTTTTTAATACGTCGTTATGCTACTCGATTATAGTTCTATGTTGCTAGTTGTAGTTGTTAGCCTAGTTATGCTTTAATCTTGCTTAGACTAGCATTTTGATAGCTTAGCGTTGTTACTTTGCATGGAGGCTTCGATCTGAGTTAGGAGGCCCTAGGAAGCCTTTGTTGGCCTTAGGAGTCGGAGAATTGGCGGAAAGTGGATAGAAAATGAGGTTCTCCCTGAAAGACCTCAGAGCGGACGTACGGCCTGTCGTGACTCAATGGACGTACGGCCTCGAGCTCGGATGTACGGCCAAAGTGTTACAGGGAAACCTTATTTTCACCAGCCATCCCATAGCTCATGTTTCCTTGTTATAGAGTTGTGCTTTAGTAGAAATAGAACTGATGATAGGTCTTTTCTTAGTATTCGAGGTTATGGAGCCTCAAGGGAATTACATGGAGGAGCTTTACGCCTCGGGTGAGTACAAACTCACATGGATGCTTTGTTGTTACTTTTCCTGCATTGCACGTATTTTATATAGATGTCAAACATGTATATTTTGCAACTCTCATGAAATAAATTTTGGAACTACAAGGAACTCTCTTTTGTGAAAACGTGTGTCTGTTAACAAGATAATAATGAGACTTGTGAACTGTGCATGTAAAAGACTGATAAGACTAATTGCATTGTATGACATAGTACACCGGTACGTGCGGTAGTAATGGCCATGGGCTTACTATACATGTTAGCTTTATAGTCAATGTGTGCGTGTGTGGAGGCTTTGGATCCAATGACTCATGACCAATGATGCAGCCATTCCCAATGGATGGTCACTATAGAAGGGACGTCATTAGCGGTGTAGGCCACCCGAGGTTGAACTCGGTCATGTTGCTAGTGTTACGTACGGTATGTTTCGTACAATTGCTGGGGCACTGGCATTGTACTACAAGTCCCTCGGGACAGCGTCAACCCTTCTGAGAATGGGTAATATCTCGGGTAGACCATATTGTTGAACTATTACTGTTACTCATGATTATAGCATATATTATATTATATATATCACCTGCATGATAACTGTTATCTCATAATACTGCATGTGTTTTATAAGTAAAAGAATCCACAAATTAATGATGGGTACGTCATGTGGATTTTTACTCACTAAGTCGTCGGACTTACCCTTGTAGTATTTCCCTTTTTTCTCAATATATACGATTATGCTGTTATAGATAGTGGATACCGTGAAGCATCCAGTTCTTGTGGAGGATTCGATCCAGGAGATACTTGAGGACTTACTGCAAGCATAAACGGGTACTCATGGTAACTAGTACTTTTGAGTTAAGTTGTAGACATTAGGGCTTGATTCATGCATGCTTGCATATTAAGGTTTAGCATAGATCCATTGTAATGATGTTATGATTTCCGCTGCTTTGATGATCTTTGGTTAGATGCTCTGGTTATATTGATTAATGTTTATAGTACTTTATTACTTCCGCTGCTTAGTATCCTTTGTTTTTGAGGAGTAGGGGTCCCGGAGGTCTTGTTCGGAGTGGAACAAGGCTGGGAAATGAACCGTTGAATTAATTACCAGTTAATTAATTATCGGGGCGTTACAGCTAGTTACACGCCTCTTGGCCTCGTAAATGTGGTCCAAAGGTTTTAGCAGCCCTTTTTAGTGAGATGGAACCTCGTAGAGTTCTCTAGTACTGCTTATAATGATAGGTTATGTTTCGTTATAGTAGAGATTCGTGATGTCAAAGGACTCGAGCAAGCGTATGAGGTAAGCAACTACTCACAAACACTTTCCTTAAAAACGTGGGATATGTTAATTGATTGACCATGCGTATCATATGAGCATATCTACTTTTTTAATAACTTGTAACTGCTTTAATAACTAGTTGATAAGATGCATTATATAACATGATACACTAGTACGACGAAATAATGGCCATGGGCTTATATATAAACTTCATTCTATAGTCGGGTGGGTGTGTGTGTATGGGCCTTGTATCCAGTGGTTTTCATGACTGGCGCATCCATTGCCAAATGGTTGGTCACTGTATGACAGACATCATTAGTGGTGTGGGCCACGAGAGGTCGGACTCGGTCATGTCACTTGTGGTAGACGGTAGCATACAATGGTCGGGGCTCCGGCATTGTATTACAGGTCCCTCGGGACATCACCAACTTTACTGAGAAGTGGTAATATCTCGAGTAGACCATTAGACTTACGCCATTATTACCTTTTTAAGAAGCTTGTTACTAGGACTCACGAGTGGCGTGGTTGCCACTACAACTTTATCTTAAGATTCTTCATACAGTTATTAGGCTTGTCTTTTATTATTGATTAGTTGCTCCATGTATTTATTTGAGGAATATACTTGTATTGTAATGTTTATAGTTTTCTCAAATTTATTTCACATTCCTCTGCATTAACTCTGATAATGCTTAGAGAGACGATTCCCCATTTAGCCACCACTTGGTTAAACCAAGGTAATTGCCGGTAACCCTACCAGGCTAGCCAATGTCAATTTGGGGGGCGTTACAGTCACATATCTCGTCCTAACGAGACCCCTAATGAGAAAACAGTAACTCCTCGATACGTGTCTCATCCTGATGGCACTCCTACCAGAAAGCTCTTCACACAGACCTGTTACAAGTCCCGTTCTAACGGGGTTTCTGGCGGAAAACCAGGGAACTTCTCAGAAGACCTTAAAACACTAGGAACACCCATTAAACTTCCCTCAAAGTTTTTAACACACAAAACATTACAAGAACAATCTTTGAATTAGGCCAATCTAAAACCTTACAAAGTTATTCTCTAAGTTTAATTATGACTTAGGTGTTTCCCTCTCTTAGTATAAGTGACCTTATCTATCTTTATTGAATAAGTGAATTTAACACCAACAAAGGGAAAGTTTTTCTCCAAAAGTTAGTTATCAAATTATGTGTCACTATCATACGAGATTTATTATTTTGAAAAATGTGCCACCAACTTATGAGATAATAATACATCATTTGAGAACCAATTATTGAAAAAAATAAAAAATAAAAAAAAATAAAATTGAGCCGTGTAGCATTTCTCTTTGGATTGTGTGCTAACAAGGCCTATGTCTCTTTTTTGCTTTTAGGTGTAACTAAATCAACTTAATTACAATTTACTTAACTAGCTAGTTGAGTGGCTTCCTAGCAAAATGCCACATAAGTCTTTGTATTTGCTTGCTCTCTGATCGTACCAAATTTAGGTACTCGCAAGAGAACGAACCGTTAGGTCGTATAGCGTTGCGCAAGTACCGAGATCGAACCACAGAGAACGGAGTTTTGTAATTAAAAATTAACACGACTCTTAAATTAAATGTATCTTAACCTAGTCCCAAAGAGAATTGAT
>CM017324.1:13137764-13170339 GCA_006937295.1 Carpinus fangiana
GACACAAGTCAAACCGAATAATGTGTTTACCGTTAAGGAGCTACAATGAGTATTGATTATGGATAAAATCATCCACTGTATCCTTGGATCACAGTGGATATTGAATCACAATCAATAACTCGTTGTGCACCCGGCTTGGAACACATCACAGGATGACTATCAATGTATCAACAATACACAACCATTCAATTATTTGTCACAGAAATTAAATGACGAGTACGGAATTAAATAACGGAAAATAAAGCATAAAATGTATAAGCAAGAAATATAAACTAAGGGTGAGGCTTCATCTTCAACCTAAGTTGAATATTTTAGCCACCCATTGAATAACAAAGCATAATTGAATTAAAATAATGCATTAAAAATAACTTTAAAGTAAAAGCTTACAACTAAAAGGGGCAGAGCAATGCAAACAGAAGCAAAATGCTCTCTAAAAACGCCCCAAAGAAATGTGTGTTCGACCAAATGGCCTAGGGTCCTATTTATAGGCTACAAAATCTTACGAGTGCGTTCGAACGCATGAGGTGCGTTCGAACGTACTGCTGAGTTTTGCGTTCGACCGCAGAAAACCGTAACGGCGCAGTGGAAGCGATGGACTCCTAGGGCACCCGCGTGAGATGCGGGCTGACGGGGACTGCGATCGACCGTGTCCTTGCGCTCGACCGTCAATGCGTTCGAACGCACCAAGTGCGGTCGAACGCACTTGGCAGGGATCCAATTCTTCACTTGGTGTCTTTTTGCTCTCTTGTGGCCAACTTTTGTTGTAAAGACCTGCACAACTCAAAACACTAAAAACACCAAAAAATAATTAGAAATTAACAAAGCTAAAGGCCTAATAAATATAAGTTAAAAGGGTCAAATATACACAATTTGACACTGATCAGTCTCTGTTTCTAGAAAATGTTTGGTTTGAAAAGAGGGTGGATACCCTTTTATTCTTGCAGCTTGAATAATTTTACTATACCAATTACCAAACTTGTTTTCAGAGAGAAAGATGGCAACGTATCATAAAGAAACAGAGATAGAAAGCCTATAAATTTAGTCAGTTATAATTTTTTAAAGTAATTTTTTAACAATTTTTAAATTTTGCCAATTGTGAACTAAAATTTTGGCTCCGCCACTAATCTTAACTACCAATCAACTTGTGTTGGCTTGGCACCATGTAAGGGTGAAAATACAGTTACAGTTAGTGGTTATTAGCTAAAATTGCTAACTTTAACCGCCTTCGCTAATCGTAGGCAGTTTGTAAAATTCACTAATCACCTCCGCTAACCGCCTAAGCGATGGTTAGCAGTTAATAACTCTTGTTGGGTCATGGATCAACTCTACAGAACCGGCCCAACAGTTCACCGGGCCCAGTGGAAGCCCAAGTAGGGCCCGAGATTGCCTCAGGCCTCGAGGATTCGAGAGCGCCTCTAGTCTCAAATGTCCAAGAACTCCTCGGGCCTCGAGCGTCTGAGAACGCCTCAGGCCTCGAGCATCCGAGGCCTCTGAAGCCCTGGAATTTAGGGATCAGGTAATTGAATTCATAAGCCCCGATCTTATCCATCCAATTCAAATGTCAAGCGCCTGGAACCACGGAGTCAGATGCATTATCTACGAGAATTCGAAATTTAAAACGCCATAACAACCAAATCCTATCTTGATCTCATCAGATCTTGATACGGATAACTACTCAAATCCCTGATAACAAACTGTCTCACAGAAAATCAGGGAAGAGTCAGTCACTGATTAGGGGACTATCACTCCATGCCTATATAATGCAAGTCACCTCCACACATTCTGGTAACGCAACTCTAGCACTCTTTACGCTTTTGTCGTTTTCTCATTACTCTCAAGAAAATACTGACTTAGGCATCGGAGTGGCCACGCCGGCTTACCCCTGGTCTCTTCGATCCTACTATCTTCTTCATTGTGCAGGTAAATTCGTACCTGGAGCACTTGAACCAGGGATCCGACAAGCGTGCCACATCACCAATCGGAAAACTGTGCATCAACAGTTTGGCGCCGTCTATGGGAACGTTGATTTTTCAATCACTTCTCGTTTATAACAAATCCGACATGGTGAATACACGTTCTTCACATCCTCTGCAGCCTCACCCGCTGCAGCCTCATCCGTTGCAACCTCCCCCTAGCACCCTTGGTGCGTCCAACAGCCCAGAATTGGCAGATTTTTTGAGAAATATGGCAGAATCAATGGAAGTCCTCAAGAAGCAAAATGAGGAGCTCAACACTCGGCTCACCTTGGCCGGAGCTCACAGCAGTCAGAGGGAAAGGGAACGTGAGGAACGCCGTGAGAAGGAAAGGCGTGACAGAGTTCGCAAGGAGAAGCGGCCTGTTAATCCTCACCAAGAAGATAACGAGAGCACGGTCCAAGGGGATCATCGAACGATCCACCACAAGGAACACCATGACAAGTCTCATCGCGTGGAAACAGAGAATGATGGGTTGTGCCCGGAAAGGTCTCAACGTGAGAAATCTCACCATGAAGGCTCCCGTCGAGATGGCGCGAAGGAGAGAGGTCTCGACGTGAGAAATCTCAACACGAAGGGTCCCAGGGCGAAAGGTGCAAAGGCAAGAGGTCTCATCGATCGAGGTGACACCAAGACAAATCTCACCATGACGAGACGCGGCACAGCCTCCATGAGACGAAGATGAAGGATCTGGAGGACAAATATGCTCGGATTCTCCGCCGAATTGATGGGGAAGGTCCGCACCTTACGGCGTGGGACATGCTGGAAGACGAGAGCCTCCAGTTTGCTGAGCGAGTCAAAGCGTACCCTATGCCTGACAAGTTCAAAATGCCTCGGATAGAGAAGTATGACGGAAGCGGAGATCTGCAAGCTCACTTAGAAGCTTTCCGAGAACATCTCATCCTACATGGCTATCCAGACGAGATAGCATGCAGAGCTTTTCCCTTGACTCTAACAGGAGTGGCGAAAGACTGGTTAGCGGAACTTCCCTCAAAGTCAGTAGGCACTTTCAAGGAACTAGGGCGTTTGTTCCTGACACAGTTCCTTGCAACACGGAAGAGAAAGAAGAGCGTCACCTACCTATTGACTCTGCGCCAGGGGCGGGAGGAATCCCTTAAGGACTTCATGCTTCGCTTTAACAAGGAGAAGCTCGAAGTAGATAGCCCAGACGAGAAAACATTGCTTAACGCATTAATGGTGGGTGTCAGGGCAGAAGGGCCCCTGATGGCCGAAATAGGCAGAAAAAACGTTCAAAAAATCACTCTTCTTCAATTCATGAAATTGACCGAGGAGTTCATCCACCATGATGAGTTGGTGGGAACACTCCTTAAGGCTCAGACGTTGGAAGAACAGTCCAAGCAGGAAAACAAGAAGGCCCCGACGGTTTCCAAGCCGAAGGAGGAGAAGAACCCCTGAAAGGGGGAAAAGAAGTTAGGCCCACTATTCAAAAGTGAGTCCCGGAAGGCGGAATTGCCGAGATTCCAACAGGAGATATTCACCCTTTTGAATGCCAGTTATACCAAGGTGTTCATGGCCATTAAGAGGGACCCAGAATTCAGGTGGCCACCAAAGATGAAGGCCGACCCGTACCGGCAGGATCGAAATAAGTTCTGTGAATACCACGCCGACCATGGACATTTGATAGAAGACTGCATATCTCTCCGCTGAGAGATCGAGAGTCTTGTGAAAATTGGGAAGTTGATCAGATTCCTTGCATATGAAAGGGCCCGAGAAGCGAATCAGCAAGGACAACTAGAAGGAGGTCGAGAAGGTCTCGGACATGCTGAACCGAGACGCCGAGGCCCAGCACCGAGAGAGGGTCTGTACGACCGAGAAGATGCGCAGAGGAATGCTCAAGAAGAGTAGAGACCTATCCTAAACCAAGAAGTTGTCAGGGAGATTCACACCATTTTCGGTGGAATTGCTGGTGGTGGAGAGTCGACCTCAGCCAGAAAAGCGTATGCTAGGAGCATGCAGGGACAGGAGGTGTATTCTTTACACAGGCCAGCAAAGGCAGCAAAGACAGAATCGGTGGTATTGTCCTTCTCCGAAGAAGATGCTCGCGGGGTGGTGATGCCCCACGACGACGCATTAGTAGTAACGCTGACAGTAGCAAACCATGGGATCCATCGAATCTTGGTGGATAACGGGAGCTCTGCTGATATCTTGTATTGGCCAGCTTTCCAACAAATGGGAATTGATCGCGACAGGATCAAACCATTTGGATCTCCTCTAGTTGGATTTAGCGGAGAAGTAGTATACCCCATAGGGATCATCTCCTTATCAGTAACAGTAGGAACGACACCCAGGCTATCCATTGTAATGGTGGACTTCTTGGTGATCGACTGACCCTCTGCTTACAATCCAATCGTCGGTCGACCAACGTTGAAACAAGTTAAAAGCGGCGACCTCAACTTACCACCTTATGATGAAGTTCCCAACAGAAGAAGGGGTTGGAGTTGTACGGGGAGATCAACTCGCAGCAAGGAAGTGTTACCACATTTCCACGAAGAAGATCTCGGACCCAACCACACTCACCGTGGCCTCGGTGTCCGAGGCCAAGGGGAAACCGACAGAGCCGCTCGAGGAGGTGTTGGTAGGAGAAGGAAGGGTCCTACAGATAGGGACGTGCCTAGCCCACGAAGTTCGAGAAGGCCTCGTGAATTTTTTCCAAAGGAATATGGAGGTATTCGCTTGGTCACATGAAGACATGCCGGGAATCAGCCCCGACGAGATTGTCTATGTTTTAAATGTGGATCCTGACGTAAAGCCGATAAAGCAGAAGAGAAGAAAGTCCACACCGGAAAGGGTCGAGGCCGTAGCCGTGGAAGTAGAGAAGCTCCTAAAGGCGTAGTTCATCCAGGAGGTCCATTACCCCGATTGGTTGGCCAATGTGGTCCTTGTGAAGAAATCCAACGGTAAATGGAGGATGTGCGTGGATTTCACCGACCTTAACAAAGCCTGTCCCAAAGACAGCTTCCCTCTCCCGCGCATCGACGCCAAAAGGTTGACTCTACCTCAGGGTACGAGTTGCTCAGTTTTATGGATGCCTTTTCTGGCTACAATCAGATCCTCATGCACCCAGAAGATCGGGAAAAGATTGCGTTCATCACCGATCGAGGCCTTTATTGCTATAAGATCATGTCTTTCGGTTTAAAAAACGCAGGCGCTACGTACCAGCGACTTGTGAACAAAATGTTCCAAGCTCAAATTGGAAGGAACATGGAGGTATACGTGGACGACATGCTGGTGAATAGCATGGAGTCGGTCAGCCATATCCACGACCTCCACGAGGCGTTCGAGACACTGAAGCAGTACGAGATGAAATTGAATCCCGCGAAGTGTGCATTCGGGGTATCCTCGGGGAGTTCCTAGGCTACATGGTCTCGAGCAGAGGAATCGAGGCCAATCCCGAGAAGATCCAAGCCATACTAGAAATGCAGATCCCTAAGACTACGAAACAACTCCAACAGTTGATTGGAAGGCTACGGCCCTGAATCGGTTCATTTCTCGATCCACTGACAAGTGTCTTCCTTTCTTCAAGATCTTAAGGAAGGCCTTCGAATGGTCTAGTGAATGCGAGGAAGCCTTTCTTCAACTGAAGAAATACTTGACAAGTTCTCCTCTACTAAGTCGGCTTGTCCCAGGTGAGGTGTTATACCTATATTTAGCAGTATCTCCCACGGTAATCAGCACAGCCCTGATTAGAGAAGATGAAGGGATACAGAAGCCTGTGTACTTCGTGAGCAAGGCACTACATGGGGCGGAGGAGAGATATCCCCAAATCGAGAAGCTTGCGTTTGCACTAATCATGGCCTCGAGAAAACTTCGGCCATACTTTCAAGCTCATACCATCCGAGTCCTCGCGGAATACCCACTCAGGAAGGTGATGCAGAAGTTGGATCTATCAGGAAGGTTGGCGAACTAGGCAATCGAATTGGGACAGTTCGACCTTGAGTTCGTCCCCAGAAATGCAATCAAAGGCCAAGCCCTCGCGGATTTTCTGGCTGAATTCACAAACCTACCGGAGGTAGAAGAACCGAAGATGGAGCGTAAGTGGGTTGTCTACGTTGACGGATCGTCGACAAAGAGGAATGGAGGAGCCAGAATAGTGCCTGTTTCTCCGGAGGGAGAAGAATTGAATGGTTCCTTGAGACTGGAATTCAGGACCACCAACAATGAAGCCGAGTACGAAGCTGTCATAGCAGGCCTTGGGCTGGCCCTCGAACTTGGAGCTGAATCCGTGGAAGTTTGGAGCGACTCTCAATAATCGTGGGTCATATCCGAGGAGAATTTGAAGCGAAAGGAGAAAAGATGAAGAAGTATCTAGAGAAGGTACAAGGCATGCAAGCTTCTTTCCAGAAGTTTAGCATCACAAAGATCCCATGCTCAAATAATGAGAAGGCAGATCGCTTGGCCCGAATGGCCTCTGTAGAATACACTGAAACTAAGGAAAACGCCGAAAACATCAAAAGCCTAAGGCAATCCTCGATATCCGACGAGGCCTCGGTTGTAACATCAATCGAGGAGGTCTCGGATTGGAGGAAGCCAATTGTCGACTACTTGCAGAAAGGAAGTCTACCGTCCGAGAAGAGGTAGGCCATGCAGTTGAGGATGAGAGCAGGAAGATTCATGATGGTTAACGGAACGCTCTACAAGAGAGGATTCACACTGTCTCTCCTAAAATGTGTTTCTCTCGAAGAAGGAAACTATATCCTCCGAGAAATTCATGAAGGAATATGCGGAAACCATTCAGGAGCACGAGTGCTAGCACACAAGGCGGTAAGAGCAGGGTTCTATTGGCCTAACATGAGCAAAAACTCAACGGAAATTGTCTGAGATTGTGACAAGTGCCAAAGATTCGCTAACATCACCAAGCAACCCTCAGAAGAGTTGAGTTCAATTTCTTTTCCTTGGCCCTTCTCACAATGGGGGGTCGATATAGTGGGATTGTTGCCCCGAGGAAAGGGGGGTGTTCGATTTGCGGTGGTTGCAGTGGACTATTTCACTAAATGGGCAGAAGTCGAGCCCCTAGTAAACATAACGGCTAAAAGCATCGAATGATTCCAATGGAAGAATGTAGTCTGCCGCTACGGTGTGCTGCATGCATTTGTCACTGACAACGAAAAACAGTTCGACTGCGAACCATTCCGGAAGTGGTGTGCCGAACTTCACATAAGAAATTACTTCTCGTCTCCGGGGCATCATCAGGCAAACAGGCAAGTAGAGGCTACCAACAAAACTATTTTCAAACTTTTGAAAAAAAAGTTGGATAACAGGAAAGGAGATTGGGCAGACGACCTCCCGGAAGTCCTATGGGCTTATTGAACTACAAGAAAGACTCCTACGGAAGAAACCCCTTATGCTCTGGCATTCGGAACTGAAGCAATCATTCCAGCAGAGCTAGGGTCGAGAAGCCTCAGGGTGGAATTGTACAAAGCCGAGACCAACGATGAAGGACTCAAACTTCATTTGGACTTGCTGCAAGAGAAGCTGGATCAAGCTCAGATCACTATGTCGGCTTACCAGGAAAGGACGGCAAGGTATTTTAACAGGAAGGTGAAGCCTTGGAACTTCCAGATTGGAGATTTGGTCTTGCGTAAGGTTACCCTCGCCACCAAAGACTCAACGAAAGGAAAGCTAGCTCCAAACTGGGAAGGCCCCTACAAGGTGATCAGCTGCCAGAGGCCTGGAGCATACTATTTGGAAGACTCTGCGGGAAAGGTCCTTCCAAGGCCATGGAATGCGCAACATCTTAAAAGATACTTCTGTTAAGATGTTTTAACGTATCTTCATTTTATGTTTCGATTATTTTCATTTCAGCATGAATTAAGTCAATAAAGAAATTCTCGGAGTCTATCTTCATAAGCTCTTGAAATTAATACTAAGAGATTGGTCGGACCAAATCGAGACCTTGGTCTTCACCAGGCCGATTGGTCCGAGACCTACTCTTAAACCAGGAATCTAAGGGTTCAGGGGATCGATCCGATGCCTGGTCTTCACCGGTACGGAGACTGAGACCTGACACCTGATAATGAAACTAAGGGTTCAGGGGATCGATCCGGTGCCTGGTCTTCACCGGCACGGAGATTGAGACCTGACACCTGATAATGAAACTAAGGGTTCAGGGGATCGATCCGATGCCTGGTCTTCACCGGCACAGAGACTGAGACCTGACACCTGATAATGAAACTAAGGGTTCAGGGGATCGATCCGATGCCTGGTCTTCACCGGCACGGAGATTGAGACCTGACACCTGATAATGAAACTGAGGGTTCGGGGGATCGATCCGATGCCTGGTCTTCACCAGCACGGAGACTGAGACCTGACACCTGATTAAGGGTTCAGGGAATCGATCCGAGGACCGGTCTTCACCAGCACAAAAACTGAGACCTGACACCTGATCAGTAAATTAAGTTCAGGGAACCAATCCAAGGCCTGGTCTTCTCCGGCTCGGAGACTGAGACCTGACACTTAATCAAGAATACATGTGTACTAAGTGTTTGGTCGGACAAAATCGAGACCTTGATCCTCACCAGGCCATTTGGTCCGGGACCTACTCTTAGATCAGGAACTAAGTGTTCAGAAAATTGAACCGAGCTTGGTCTTCACCGGCACAGTTCACCAAAACTTGACACTTAGCTGAGCCAATTCGAGACCTGATCTTCATCAGGCAGGTTGGCTCGGGACTCAATAATTACTCAGGAAAACATGGTCACAAACTTGGACCATCCGAGACCCTTGTTCGAGGCACACGAGACCTGTGTCCGAGGCCCGTGAAATCTAACGTGTCGGAGGCCTTCGAGACCGAGGAGTCCGAGATGCCCTCGAAATCAAGATGCAATATTTAGAAAAATTTCAAAGTATTGGAAAAAGACAATTCACAATTTAAAATCATAATAATACCGCTGAGTATAAAAATATTCATTAATGTGTATGTCTATACAAGAAAAACAAATTGTGGGACTGTACAAAGAAATTACATATACAGGTTATCTACTGATCCCCCTGGGGAGTGACAGGGGGGTCTTGATCGGCAAAAGAAGCCTCGGCATTCTCAGATGCCTCCCTAGCTTCACCGTCTTCCTTAGCAGCCTCGGGCCCAGGGGCAGGCGGTTGATAATCAAACTCAACTATCCCAGCAGCGTCGGGCATCTCTTCTCTTCCCAAGGAGATTAGACGAAGCATGGCCTCGGTGGTGCAGGGGATGTTCTCAATGTTTACAGAGTTGAGGTCCACTCTCTGAGCTAGGTCCCTCCACCAAGCCCTGAACGTCTCGAATCCAAGATAGATTCTGTCGGCCCAAGCAGCGTCCCTGATCCTCGAAGCGAAGGATAGCTGATGCAGATAGTCGAACACCTTCGCTTGCGCCTTCTTCAGCTCGAGCCTCAGCTTCTTGTGCTCGCCATAGAAGTGCTTATATCTCTCCTTGGCGATGAGCTTGCCCTTTGAGACACTCTCGACCAAGGAGCGGCTCTCCTGCAGCTGTTCGATAGTCTCGGTGTGCTTCTCCTCAAGCTGCCCCAACTCCTCTTTAAGAATGGAGTGGTCCTCCTGGAGCTCAACATGCGCAGCCCGCAGGGCATCATGGTTTTGTTGGAGAGCTGAATGCCTGACTCGCATGCCCTCGAACTCCTCGGACATCGTGGCGAGTTTAGCCTTGGCCCAATCTCTGGCCATGGAGGCATCAGAAGCCTCGCACTCCATTATCTTCGAGTGCTCCCCGAGAACTCGAAGATCATCTTCGTGCTTGGCAACCACCGCTTTAAGCCTGGCGTTCTCCTCCTCTGCCTTCGCCAGCTTCCTCCTCAGGTCCTTTGCTCCGCTGTCGGTGGACGAGACCTTTCTGAAGTAGCAGTACAGGATGGTCGACCTAAGGAAGGCCTACGAGTGATGAACACGGAGTTAGATCTAAACAGGAAATGCGGAATAAAGAAACCTATGATGAAGTACTTACCAAGAATTGTATGGTCAGCATCTCCTCTGCCATGCCACGGGCCGAGACGTCTCGCCCCTTTAGCTGGAGGTTCTCATGGTCAACCATGTCTACCACGGCCTTGAAGGGATTTCCCTTCAAATCCCCTCCAATCTTGGCCAACTTCTCCCTGAATGTCCAGTTGGCCCCTTCCGGCTGGACCTCAACCGTGCTCTCGGAAGGCATAGAAGCCTCGCGTGCCCCTGAAGCTCGAGGCCACTTCAGAGCAGAGGCCTCCTCTGCTTCGTCGAGACTCGGGCACCGAGGGGAGTCGGAGCTCGAGAAGAAGCCCCTTGTTCAGGGATTGTGGACAAGGGTTTATGGGGAATCTGTGGGGCAACCACCTTAGAAGGCCCTATGTTATCATCCGCCATCCCAATGGAGTCATCGGATTCCACCTCGATATCCTCCAGGATATGTTGGATGTTTGAACCCATGGGGTGGTTTGGCCCTGAAGGAATCGGCCCTTCCGGTGCTTGTAAGGGCTCTTCAGCCAGTCCCATGATGTTCACTAGGATAGCGAGGACAGGCTCATTGGCGAAAAATGCAGCTACCTCTTCTACTCGAGGCACAAAAGGAGGAGGCACTTGACTCCTTCAAGCTGCTAAAAATCCTGCCACGCTCTTCGTCGAGGCGAGGGGAATGGCAGTCTCTGCCGCAGGTGCTGATGAGTGCCTAAAAGTGCTTATTTGAACCCCTTAATTTATATTCGTTAGGCTCTTAGTATTGTTAATTTCTAATTATTTTTGGTGTTTTTAGTGTTTTGAGTTGTGCAGGTCTTTACAACAAAAGTTGGCCACAAGAGAGCAAAAATACACTAAGTGAAGAATTGGATCCCTGCTAAGTGCGTTCGATCGCACTTGGTGCGTTCGAACAACGGTCAAACGCAGGGACACGGTCGAACGCAGTCCTCGTCATCCCGTATCTCGCGCGGGTGCCCTAGGAGTCCATCGCTTCCGCTGCGCCGTTACGGTTTTCTACGGTCGAACGCACATTGTGCGGTCGAACGCACATTGTGCGGTCGAACGCACATTGTACGATCGAACGCACAACTCAGTAGTACATTCGAACGCACCTCATGCGTTCGAACGCACTCGTAGGATTTTGTAGTCTATAAATAGGACCCTAGGTCCATTTGGTCGAACATACATTCTTTTGGGGCGTTTTTGGAGAGCATTTTGCTTCTGTTTGGCTTGCTCCGCCCCTTTTTAGTTGTAAGCTTTTACTTTAAAGTTATTTTTAATGCATTATTTTAATTCAATTATGCTTTGTTATTCAATGGGTGGCTAAAATCTTCAACTTAGGTTGAAGATGAAGCCTCACCCTTAGTTTATATTTCTTGCTTTTACATTTTATGCTTTACTTTCCGTTATTTAATTCCGTACTCGTCATTTAATTTCTGTGACAAATAATTGAATGGTTATGTATTGTTGATACATTGATAGTCATCCTGTGATGTGTTCCAAGCCGGGTGCACAACGAGTTTTTGGTTGTGATTCAATATCCACTGTGATCCAAGGATACAGTGGATGATTTTATCCATAATCAATACTCATTGTAGCTCCTTAACGGTAAACACATTATTCGGTTTGACTTGTGTCAATTACCACAATAGAGTGTGTTGAAGGATTTAAAGTTTAAAAACGGAGAATAAGTATTTAATGTATTAAGTTTATCTTTATTGGGTGAGGTTCGTCTTTAACCTTAGTTATTTTTATCCCTAAATTTTCACTTTAATTTTATTTCTGCACTTTTCATTGTTCGAAATCAATTCTCTTTGGGACTAGGTTAAGATACATTTAATTTAAGAGTCGTGTTAATTTTTAATTACAAAACTCCGTTCTCTGTGGTTCGATCTCGGTACTTGTGCAACGCTATACGACCTAACGGTTCGTTCTCTTGCGAGTACCTAAATTTGGTACGATCAGGTGCGGCAGGCTCGACCACTGGGACTGCTGGCTCAGTCCCCTTTCTCAGCTGCCGTTTTCTAACAAGAGGGGCCTCGATTACTTCTATGTCTGACTCCTTGGCAGGGACATCGACAACAGGGGTTGGCCCCAGGGCGACTTTGACAGGCCCCTCTCCCTCTGACTCTTCCTCCTCATCAGCCAGCTTCAAAACCCTGGCCACCTTGGGAGGGTCCCTGGCTTTCTTCTTCTCCGCCACCGGGCTCTTCTTGACCGGTGGCGCGATTGGGAGGGTTGGTGGAGTAGGAGGTCTCGGCTCCCGTATCTTGAACTGCCCACCAGTTTGGATGGGGTAGACGACCTTCTTGGGCTTCTCGGGCTCGACTAGTATGCCCTTGCCTTTGTCGACTCTCTTACCTTTGCCCTTCTCAGCATCTTGGACGGGGTCTTTTCGGGGGGTGGAGCTCCAGGTATTCGCCGCTGAAGGGCTCCGATTGGCAGGACCCCGGAGGAACTCATCCCTCAGCGCAACCGCCACTTGTCCGGTGGGCGCATAGACCAACTCCATAAGCCTCGGGACCGTGCCGAGCACTGCGTAGTTTAAGCAGGACAAGTGCTTTCGAGTCCATTGGAGGACCTCGTTAACCCGAGCCAGTTCATTTGGCGTCAGGCGAGGCTCTTGGGAACCCTTCTTGGAAAGCACATTCACTTCCCGGGGAACCCTGATCTCAGAAGCCTTCTTTGTAGGGGCAAACTCCCACTGCCCCGAGGCGAAAAAGTACCTACTCTTCCACCCTCGATTGCTGGAGTATTTGGGCTCCAGAATTATCAGTTTGCCCCTTCGGGTCTGAATGTTGTAGACTCCACCCCCTGGGTTCTTGTGGACGCGATGTAAGTGAAGAAACTCCCTTACAGTCAGCTGGCGCTCCTTACCCAAGGCGAGAGGCCACAATACCATGCAGCCGAAAAGGTACCTCCACGCATTAGGAGCAAGCTGGTGGGGAGCCAAGTCTAAATAGTTGAGCAGCTCTCGAACCACTAGAAGGAAGGGAAGACAAAAGCCTGCTCGAAACATAGCCTCGTACACACAGACCTCATGGCGCTCTGAACGTACAACAGCACCGTCCTGCTTGTCATCAAACCGCAGTGAGATGTACGACAGGATGAAGCATTCCCTTCGGATCCGACGTTCGTCGGCCCTTGATAGTCTGCCTTCCCAGGTAACAGGGTGGGAGTCACCTAGTCCATCAGAATCCTCACCACCTTTTGGCATTTTTTTTTTTTTTGAGAGAAGTGTTCGCAAAGGAAGAAAAAAGCAACGAAAGTAAGAACAAAGGGCTCAGAAGAAACGCAAGGGTTCGAAGAAAAGGAAAGTAAACGGTGAAAAATCAGAGTATAGAATTTATAGGCAAAGCAGAGAAGATGAGACGTCGGCGCAGTTTGAAAGAAGGCAGCGAAGAGACGTACCACGAATCCCTGAAAAAGCGCTTCGATTCCTCGACGGCTAGTCAGTTATAATGACTAACAACTAACAGCCGCTCGAGCGACCACTCCGAGATCGACACGCGGCATAGCCTCGGGAAACCGAATCACTGCATTAAATGCTCGGCGCTTCCTCGAGCAACCCAATCGTCTCGAGCTATTTTGGCGGGAAAATTCAAAAATTTTCCCGCCCAAAGTACTCTCTTGAAACTCAACTGTTTCTCGCCTCAGTTCAGCCAAGACTAGTTCTCTCGACTATGACTCGAGAACCGTCAAAATAACGGAGTCAGAGTATACCTCGAGAGTTGATCCATTCTTCTAAAGTCACTTGAATTTCCATAATCCTCTAGACAAGGAAATTGGGGGGTAACTGTTGGGTCATGGATCAACTCTACAGAACCGGCCCAACAGTTCACCGGGCCCAGTGGAAGCCCACCTGCAGTAGGGCCCGAGATCGCCTCAGGCCTCAAGGATTCGAGAGCGCCTCGAGTCTCAAATGTTCGAGAACTCCTCGGGCCTCGAGCGTCTGAGAACGCCTCAGGCCTCGAGCATCCGAGGCCTCCGAAGCCCTGGAATTTAGGGATCAGGTAATTGAATTCATAAGCCCCGATCTTATCCATCCAATTCAAATGTCAAGCGCCTGGAACCACGGAGTCAGATGCATTATCTACGAGAATTCGAAATTTAAAACGCCATAACAACCAAATCCTATCTTGATCTCATCAGATCTTGATACGGATAACTACTCAAATCCCTGATAACAAACTGTCTCACAGAAAATCAGGGAAGAATCAGTTACTGGTTAGGGGACTATCACTCCATGCATATATAATGCAAGTCACCTCTACACATTCTGGTAACGCAACTCTAGCACTCTTTATGCTTTTGTCGTTTTCTCATTACTCTCAAGAAAATACTGACTTAGGCATCGGAGTGGTCCCGCCGGCTTACCCCCGGTCTCTTCGATCCTACTGTCTTCTTCATTGTGCAGGTAAATTCGTACCTGGAGCACTTTATTGGTCAGTATCTTATTAACGAAATCAAATAATATAATAAACTGCATTCTCAGAGCTTCAAGCATTTATTTATAACCCCAAGACTCCTAGTCCTAAGATAACAATGAAATAAAGTTAATTTTAAGTTCATCCAACCAATAGATACTGACCAATAAAAGATAGCAACGTCATCCTCGAAAAACTGTGTGCTAACAATATATATAATGATGAATCTCAAAATTCACGTCTATACATTTGTGTTTATTATATAATTTAGAAATGAATCATTGTACCAAGCATCTTATCGAATGCTTCTACGGCAATTATTGATTTGTCTTTTTGTGATTTATAAAACTATCGTTTGTCCATCACATGAACTGGCCACAGATGAAATGATCTTTGGATGCAAGTGATTTATACGAGGAGCCTTCCTCTCTCTCTCTCTTTCTCCCACAAATACACGGTGGCGGAGCCAGAAAAATGGCGTCAGGGGGCTTATTTTTTGTAATGAACATAAAAATAAAATTAATTTAAAATATTAAAAAATAATTAAATATAAAAAAAATGGATTATTTTTCTACTTTTTAGCTTTGCATGTGCATCAAGTCTAACAAAAGGCTGGATATGGTTGCATGCCTGACGCTTGTATCCCCACTTTGGTTTTTTTTTTTTTTTTTTTTCTTTTTATCTTTCATGCCTTAACGTGTCTACTTGTTGTGTTATTAGTTATATTATTTTAATTATATTTTATTAATTATTTACTATTTAGGTTGTGCACGTGAAGTTTGGACAAAATCCCGTGAAATTTTATTTATGAAACGGTGCGTGCGGTTTAGTGTAACTGTTCATCTTCAACCTTTCATTTCTCTAAAACCTTTTAATTTCTTTGAAATCCTTTGATTTCATGACTGGTCCTAGAGCATAATTATAGCTATTTTTCTTCAAAAGTTGCCGAGATGAGAACATATCAGTTGTTGATAGGGGACATAAGAAAAAACTGTACATAAGTAGAAAAAAAATTTAAGGGTGGAAGGGAGGCATATGCCCCCCTTCAACCCCCATTGGCTCCGCCACTGCAAATACATGTCTGTTTTTTGTTTTTTTCTTTTCTGTTTTTGTTTTAAAACTCCAAAAAGTAGAAAATAAATGTTTTTATTTTTTAATTTTTATTTTTTAATAAAGTGCCGAGAAAGAGGGCTGCAAATGTCATCGTTGTCGTTGTAGGTAGGCGCTGCCGCTGCGGTAGTTGAACAAGTTAAAGCGAAGTGCGGGGGAGAAAATAATCTTTGCGTGCACAACAACAGCGCCTTAAAAACAGTACACACGACATTTATGTGGATAAAAAAGATTCATGGACCCCACTTTTCAAACGTTGATCTTGCCCGACTTCCAATTGACAGTTGAGAAAATCAACTCCCAACCGATCATAACAATAAACAATCCAAATAAATAAAAATTATGGGTAATTACTTTTTGTTCCATAAACTACACACTTTCTCCTCTATAAACTACCAATTATGACGCTTAACCCTATCAAATTACTATTTTTTGACATTTTTCCCCTTCCTCAGTCAAAGAGGTTAAAATTAATGGTCAACGATCATATGACTTGTACGTGCCATTTTTTATTTTTTCCTCCCACTTTTGCTCTCACTTCAAATTAATAAAATGACGCTTATACCCTCTTAAACCTTAATCTTATACATGAAAAAAATTGGAAGTGAGGGCAAAAGTGAATTTTTTTTTTTTAAAAAAAAATGGCACATGCAAGTCAAATGACTGTTGATCGTTAAATTTAATTCATTTGACGAACGGAAGGGGGAAAAAGTGTCATAAGATAGTAGTTTGATGAGATCAAGTGTCATAGTTGGCAGTTCATGTAGAAAAAGTGCCAAGACACTCTAGTTCATGGAGGCAAAATGTAATTACCCCTAAAAATTATGTTATATATTCTTATCAAAGTTTGACTTTTAAATAAATCAATTCCAATAATAATTCTACACTTTATACTCATTTTATCACACTCCATACTATACTATTTATGTAGCATGAGTTGACGGAGATAAAAAGGGAATATGATCTTCGAAATGGAGAGGAACCGGTTAGTACAATATAAGAAGATAAAATGGTCTTTTCAAATTTTTAAGACTATTTTGCCCTCTTGTTTTGCCTAACCAATTCGAAAGGTTAGGATTGAGATTGTCACATTAGTATTATCGATAAAAATGTAGTTTCTAACATTGCTTTAATTATATTGATATATTTATGATATTCAAATGTTAGAAATTCATAGCTCATGACTTCTGATTTTAAATGGTGTAAATTTCATTATAAATAGGAAAATGATAAAGTTACAACTTAAATTCAACTAAGAGCCTGTTTGGGATTGCGTTTGCATAGCTAAAAAGTGCTTATAAGGCCCCAGATGCCCATTTAGAAAAAAAAAAAGCAAATGTTTGGTAAGAAATTTTAAAAGCACTTTCAATAGTCGAAAAGCTTAGAACAACAGTTTGGCCGAAGCTGAAAAAGGAAGCTTTGGCTCAACCGCACTTTCAAATGAAAAAGCGCACCCCAGTTTAGGTTTATGAAAATCTAAAGTTGACAAAAATATACATATAAATTTAACATAATAACAACAATACCAGTATATATACATCTTTCCCACGCCTGCTTTTCCCAAACCCTTTACATTTTCTATAAATTTGGGAGCCGCGAATTTGGGAGTTGTGGAGAGTTCGGCCGTTTATTTCTCATATCTGCAAATTTGAGAATTGGAGTGACAATCATTGTGGTAAGTCCAACTTCTCCTTCAACTTTATTTTGGGATATTGTTCTTTCAATGGGTTATGAGATTCAAATAGAGAGAGAAATCAATCTGGAGAAGAGAACAAAGGAGAGAGAGAGAGAAAGAAAGAAAGAGAGAAGGATTTTGTGAAGAGGACGATGGAGGAAGAAAAAAAATATGAGAGAAAGATTTTGTAGGGAGGAGTAAAGAGGGGGAAGAAAAATCTTATATACTGTACGGGAGTGAAAGAAAGGAAAAACAAGAATACAACAATAAGAATAAAATGACATATAATGATTTCACGTAAAATGACATATATTTTGTGTAGCGTAATGATATATATATTTTTTTCCAGCTATACTAAAAAAATTAATTACATATCCTTATATGTCATTTTTGCAACTAAAAGCACTTTTTTAGTTTTGTTACCAAACATCAGTAACATTAAAAAAACACTTTAAGATATACAGTTACCAAACATGTAATAGCTTTTCACTAATAGCACTTTTGACAAAAGCTCATAGATAAAAAGCTCTATATCCAAAAGCTCTATTTTCCATTGCAATCCAAAACAGGCTTTAAGACTCAACTTTTCTCTTTAAGTGGCAATTTTTTCTTTTTTTTAAAAAAAAAAAAAAACTGCTGGTGGAAGAGAGAGCCTTAAACTAGAAGAGAGAGAAATTGAGTCTAAAAGTTGGGTCTTAGTTGGGTTTAAGTTGTGACTTTATCATTTTCCTTAAAAAAAAATGCAATTCTCGCCCTTGTCTGCCACTCACATTTGCCCACATTAGTTTAAAAAATTTTCTGAGTTCATTTATTTGGCTTTCTAGAAATTCACTTTTGTATTTCTCCTTTCTGTGTCTTTTCATCATTGTGGCCCGTGGGACTTTAATTCAAATTTTAACACAATCTGATAAGAGACAGAGAGAGAGCTGGTAACGGTCCCTTTCTTTCTCAAATTCAACTTCCCATTGCCGTAAACTTTTTTTAATCCCACTTGAACCTTTTTCTTTTCTCTTTCCTAATCTCTCTGCATTGGACAGTTTCTACTCCACCTTTCTTCCTCCCTTATCAGCCAAGTCTGTTGGCAGCAATCAGTAATCACTATAAATTTATTAATCCAAAAAGAAAAAAACAAAACAGAAAAAAAATGGGTATAAATCCCCGCCCAATGGAGACTGAGTTTGGATACAGAGCAATGGCATCATCATCATCATCATCATTCTCTCACCTCTCTCCTTCCTTTTTCTTGCTTTTGCTCAGCAGTTTACCATTAATCTTGTCTGCAACATATCCCAATAACCACCTTCACCTATCTTCAACCGCCTCCTTCCCCAAGCTGCAAGCAGAAAAGCTTATCAGAGACCTCAACTTGTTCCCCAAGGAACCCTTCAACTCTGCGGCCCCTGACCCTTCATTTGTGGCCCCCAAGATTGTTGAGAAGCGTTTTAGTTTCCCTCATCTCGATTACTCTGGCCCTTCGTCTCAAGAATTTGGCCACCATGCTGGTTATTATCGTCTTCCTCATTCTAAAGCCGCAAGGTATGCCTTTAATTGTTCACCATCTTCCATATATACTATTTAGATTATGGTTTCTTGAAAGAGCTTCTTTTAATTAAAGAAGTTCATGTTTTTGGGAAAAGTTGTAAAATTATCTCCCTTTCTCGATTATTTGCAGAATGTTCTACTTGTTCTTTGAATCACGGAACATAAAGAACGACCCAGTTGTGATATGGCTGACTGGAGGGCCAGGATGTAGCAGCGAGCTGGCGGTGTTCTATGAAAATGGTCCTTTTCAAATTGCAAAAAACTTGTCTCTTGTATGGAATGACTATGGCTGGGACAAGGTAATAATAATAAATAGTAACTATTTAATTCATAAATACTCTCCTTTGCTTGTGACAAGAACCTCGTACCATGAAATTAATGTTTCATTGATAGATTATTTATTTTCTTTTCAATGCAAACTCTTAATAGATTATTTATTCCACTCTTTTATTGTGGTTTGGCAGGCATCGAACCTTCTCTTTGTTGACCAGCCTGTTGGAACCGGCTTCAGCTATACTAGTGATGAGGAAGATCTTCGCCATGATGAAGTGGGCGTGAGCAATGACTTGTATGACTTTTTGCAGGTCTCTTTGCTTCTGCAGCTAGTCTTCTTCAAATTTCAATAAATAAATTAAAAAAAAAAAAAAAAAAAACCAAAATCATGCTTAGTATGATTGAGATTTGTCAGGATAACAGAGGATTCTGACTTCTGAGCTTAATTTTGTTCATAATTCTGTCAGGCATTTTTCGCAGAGCATCCTCAGTTTGCCAAAAATGATTTCTACATAACTGGAGAATCATACGCTGGACACTACATTCCAGCATTTGCTTCCCGGGTTCATCAGGGAAACAAAGCAAAGGAAGGAATTCATATCAATCTCAAGGTATCCATCTCTCAGATTTAACCTGACCCGAATAAATTTTGTTGGTTTGTTCTTGATTTTTGCCTTATAATTGGATGTTTAACAGGGATTTGCTATTGGTAATGGGCTGACGAATCCTGAAATCCAGTACAAAGCATACACTGATTATGCATTGGATAGGGGGATAATTAAGAAATCTGATTACGATAAGATTAACAAGTTGCTTCCACAGTGTGCACAGGCGATCAAAAAATGTGGTAATTCTTCCAGTTCCTATGTTCTTTGTATATTCAAACATCGTATAATTAGAAAAAGAAAAAGAAAAAAAAGAAAAAGAAAATTAAAAAAACATTATATGACTCTGCTAGCATTGTCAGGCAGTGATGGTGGACGTGACTGTGTGGATTCGTACGTTGTTTGCAATAATATTTTCAACCAGATCATGAACATCGCGGGTGATATAAATGTAAGAGAGCACAAAACACCAAATGTCATTTCATAATTCACGAGAGAGCAAAAATGCAATCTCAACTTTGATGAGAAAGTTTGTTTAATCTTTGATCTGCCTGCAGTACTATGATATTAGAAAGAAATGCGAGGGAGATTTGTGTTATGACTTCTCCAACATGGAGACATTCCTGAACCAGAAGACGGTGAGGGACTCTCTAGGAGTTGGAGACATAGAATTTGTTTCATGCAGTAGCCAGGTATATGAAGCCATGCTTGTGGATTGGATGAAGAATCTTGAAGTGGGTATTCCTGCTCTTCTGGAGGATGGAATCAAGCTTCTTGTGTATGCTGGGGAGTATGATCTCATTTGCAACTGGCTCGGTAAGCCTCTTTGGTTCAGTTCAAGTCGTAACTTATTTACCTTGATGATATAAATTTTCTGTAAACTGGGTCGTAGAAATTCCTCCGACCCCATCTCTAAAAATGCTGAGCTTTTACTCTTGGTTTGTCTCTCTTTTGGGCAGGGAATTCAAGGTGGGTTCATGCCATGGAATGGTCTGGACAGAAACAGTTCGGGGCATCTGCAACTGTTCCATTTTTAGTTGACGGTGCAGAAGCAGGATTGCTAAACAACCATGGGCCTCTCAGTTTCCTTAAGGTCTCTCTCTCTCTCTCTCTCTCTCTCTCTCTCTCTCTCTCTCTCTCTCTCTCTGTGTCTGTCTCTCTCTCTTGTAGTCTAACGTAAGGCAACACTGGTCCTAACAATATGCAGGTCCATGATGCTGGTCATATGGTTCCAATGGATCAGCCGAAAGCTTCATTAGAGATGCTCAGGAACTGGATGCAAGGGAAACTTGCCATGACTGAGACAGAAGAAAGGGTAGCTCCAAAGTGATGGCCTCTGTGAAGCCAACATCCTCTTCTTGAGCAAATGTCTAAATTATTTCAAATTTATGGATTTCAGAAATAATTACAGTATGTTTGTCCTCCAGTGATCTCAAAGGGCATGTTTTCAAATACTCTTGAAAGATTTTCTCCCTCAAACGGTGTCCAATGAACGATGGTTCCACAAATATAAATATACAGTGAAGACATGTTTACCATCATATGATATTCAATTCTTCTACTATAACCATCATACACTGTAATATGACAAACTGCATAATAGGCCTGGCTATAAAATGAGAGCTTGTAAATTCCAGCATCATTAAACAATTTTATTAATAATTGGTATAATTATTAGGAAATAGTGGATGATGTCAGGAGATGGAACCTGAATTTGGAACATCAGCTTTTACAAACTATTCCACTGGGAAATTACAGGAGCCTTCTAGGCAGATTACAGAAAGTTGGATACATAAATGAAGAGAACTGTTAAGAACCAACTCGTTCACCATACAATTCCCTTAAAGACTGAATTGCAGGGAGAAATCCAGATCTCAAAGGAACCACCGATGCAACTCGCAGATGTTGTGCATTGCCACCCTTTGATTTAGACAGTGTCATTCTGAACATCTCTCCCTCCAGAATTCTATTGGCAGAAACAGCTGCACAAAAGTCCAAAAGATCAGGACATTGGGTCATATTCAGAGCACCCCAATTACCAAATTTTCTGAGACAGAAGAATTAATATTTTCACAACTAAAACTTTAGTTGCTATATTCTAAGCCTCAGTAGGTTAAGATGTAAGGAAAAACACTCTCCCCCAAAACAGACGCCTCCCTTTGAAATCCCCCATCAAGAAGATGGGAGGAGGGTGAAGCTGCTTCTCCCTCCCTCCCTCCAAGCCCCTCTCTTCCTCTTCTACATTTTCTTCTCTCTTTTCTTCTTTTCCTTCGTTCGTCTGTAGCAGCGCCATGTGGAATATGAGATTATTCCGCTTATTGACTTATTATTGAAGTCACATCCCCACCTTCTTTCTCAATAAAGCAGGAACAGTTCCCTCTTCTGTATGGAGTTGCCGCAAAGAATGCTCTTTTGTCCAAAATGTGAAAAAAGTGATCTTCGTGAATCATTTCATCACAATCATTGTCAGTGCATCCTGTTTTTGGTGGTCCATTCATTGGACTACATTACATACCACCGCCATCAACGTGACCCTCTCTTTGGCCTTTTGGTCAAGAAACTACGGGACCGAATCTGTTTGGATCCCTGAGTTTTATTTGTACTCGTAATCCCTCCCCCTTCTTTTGTAGTGTTGTATCGCTAAACAAAAATCTTCTAAGACAGGAATATGCTAACGAGGTTAAAATCATTGGAACTATCATGCAAGACTTACTTCTGCGACTGATGCTCATGGAGCAATTCGCTTGAATATGAAAGTAAAATATGATGAATGGGAAACAACAAACCAGTTGTCCCAGACATCACAACCAAGGAGAATAGTGATATATCTAAGCACTAAGCTTCAAAAGCATAAATATCTTCTCTTTCACCGCATCTCCTCAGCAGTCAAACAGAGGGTAAAAAGTTCCATTAGATTGACCAAAAAAAAAAGAGAGAAGGAAACGGAATACTGAATATGGACTTATGTTTCAGCATGATTTCTTATCATCTATCGAACAAAACCACTCAAGCGGCTACTTGTTAGTATGACAGTACAGACGGGCAGTTATTAACCATTAATTGTCACTAACCGCTAACCGCTAACCGCTTCGAGTTATATGGTTAGCAGTGACTTTTTTCAACAAACCACTTAAGATGGTGTAGTTAGCACTTAGCAATGGTAGGGTAGGCAGAACCACCTATCTTTATATATATAATCACAAAATGACGTCGTTTTGGTATAGATATTAAAACAGGCCCAAAACAATCCAAAAACAGTCTAAAACAGCTTTGGCCCAAAACACCCATACTTAACAAGCAGCCACCACATTGCCGCTAACTGGCAGTTGCTCAAAACCGTTAACCGTTTAGGCGGTGTGGTTAATGGTTACTCAAAACAGCTAATTGCCTAAGGCGGTGCAATTAGCGGTTAAAGACAATAACAGCTAACCTCTGCCGCCTGTACAGCCCTATTTCCTAGAAATTATTAATCACAAAATGACGTCGTTTTGGTATAGGGTTTCATACCAAAATATTAAAACAGGCCCAAAATCCAAAAACAGTCTAAAACAGCCTTGGCCCAAAACACCCATACTAGACAAGCAGCTACCACATTGCCGCTAACCGGCAGTTGCTCAAAACCGTTAACCGTTTAGGCGGTGTGGTTAACGGTTACTCAAAGCGGTGTGGTTAACGGTTACTCAAAACGGTTAATTGCCTAAGGCGGTGCAATTAGTGGTTAAAGACAATAACAGCTAACCTCCGCCGCCTGTACAGCCCTACTTCCTAGAAATTATTTCACTTCACCTTAAAAATGCTTGCTTACACACAATAACCCAAAATCTTAATCAAAATGATTAATGCGTTGATGATAAAAGTTTCATTAGGAATGGAGGTTACCAGCAAAAGGATGAAGCTTGGCGAAGTCAAAGAACTCATCAGCAGAGCACCCAAAGAGAACTTTAGCTGCCCTATCAAAGCATATCACCGTGAACACCTTTGTATCTGATGCTATTGATACCTACCAAACCAAATCAACAAAACCCAGATATTAGAAAAGGCAAAATAAGAAGCCCATTTCCCCATTCCCAGTTCCAGAGGCCCCATTCCTACCAACTGAAATCTTCCCCCAAATTTTCTCTAGAAAATACTTTCTCTGGAAACAAACAGGAATTTTTTTCAGGGGGAGGGGCGGGGTTACTTACTAAGACGCGGAAGAGGCGTTTGGAACCGGTGGAAACGGAGTTGAAGGCGTTGAAGTTGCAGAATTTGCAGAAAGAAGTGGGGTTGTCAGGGAGAGTCCTCTCGCAGACCGAGCAGACCCTGTAGCAGAATTTGGAGTAGTCTATCGCTAACACTGTACACATTAGTGCTGTTGGTTTGTCACCTTCCATTGCTTCTTCAAGTGTTTCTAGATCGGCCCCCCAGGTGTTTGTCAAAGTTCTCACCCGTCAGTCACTCCGTCTCTATAAATGCTGCATGCAAACCCCAAAAAGCCCGGGCGAAAAAGTGTCTTTTTATTTTTATTTTTTAAAAATTATAAAAATGTTTTCGAAAAGTTTAAGAAACATATCCTATACTTTTTCCTTCACCCCCACCCCCCCCAAAAAAAAAAAAAATTCTATATTTTCGAGAGTTTTGACCATTTAAAGCTCATTTGCAGATTAGCTCATAAAAATGGAGTTCAGAGGGTTCGCCCATTAGCGGATTAGCTGGTAAAGCTCTTCGTCGTCAATCTTCTTCCCTTTATGTGCGTCTCTTTTTTCTTGTATATTATGTTTTTGTTGTTAATTTGGTTTCTAAAAGTTGGTTTTTATCGTATGGGTAATATTCCTGGAGGAGACGGGGTATGATGCACTGGTGCGGGCCTTGGGTTGTTTCATGAATAAAAATTGCAGTGTATTCTGTAATCTCTAACACTGTGTGTGCAGCACTTGTTTTTTTCTAAATGATCGACGAATGCAATTTTTTTACTTTTATGTGGTTTTAGAGTATTCTTAGATGTTTGAATTTAGTACATTATAGGACAAGAATGATGCAAAGCGATGCCTTGCCTTATTTTCACTGTGAGGATAAGAATTGGTTCTTTAAATTTTTTCTTGAAGATAGATGTGAAGGCTCTGTAGAATGACGAAGGAAAAAATCGCCGTTGTTGGAAATTGATGTGTTGGGTTGTGTTAGTTTAGTAATTAGCTCAAGGGTCAACAAAGAATCGCGCAAGTACAACTTGCAATGGGAGTAAAGTGCCTGCTTCTTCCTTACTCTGAAAAGGCCTGTAGAGAATGTTGTATGCCAGATTCCTTTAGCTCCTGTAAGCATCTCTTTATGTGGGTGTGCATGTTTTTATGTGATTGTGCATGCATGATCATGTGTCTGGGATGTTAGTGAAAATGGTGCAAATCTCGAGTTTTAAATATCATGCCAAGTTGGAAGTGATAATGCATTGAATTTTCAAGTTTCTACTCCATTTTGTGGTATCTGTGGTGCAGTAGCTTTTTATTCTCATATTATGTTCAGTCTTCTATGTTAAGGTTGTAGCATTCTTTTCTGTTTTGACATGAGTATTTGTGTTGTACACACTTGCACATGCATATACATTTGTTTTGAGGGTTACTTTTCTTAGGAAAACAAATTTATCGCTACCAAATAGAAACCTAGAAGGCTAAAGGCAAAGGTTAGCATAACATATATACAAAAGCAAAAAGCCTGGCAACAATTGGGGAATAAGATGAGCACAAAGTCTTGATATTGCATCTCTATACTCCATGTGCACTATCACCGAAGACAGAACTTCTGCTCACAACATTATACCTTACAACTTTAATCTAACACCTCTACTTACGCAATAGATGTACATTTGAAATAATTATTTGTCAGCGGTCTGCATTTCTCTACCTTAATTAACCTGCCCCCAACCTCTCTCTCTCTCTTCCTCATATCGCAGTAAATGAGCTCAAATAAAGCTGTTACTTTAGCTGGGATTTAAGGCTTCTTGAACCAAGTCCGGTATAAAGGTTTCACTTCGCATCAGGAACTGCAATCAAATGGAGCCTGACAGGTGCTTTACATCCTTAGTTTTTAGAATATTTTCAACTTTCTCATGGTCAAGTTTTAACCAAATTCTATTATTACATTGCAATTAGTAATTCATGTGCTTTAAAAAGATGATCTACTTTGTCAACGCCAGCCCCCCCCCCCCCCCCCCCCCCCCAAAAAAAAAAGAAAAAAAAAAAAGAGAAAAGAAAATGGGGCAGCAGTCCTTTAAATCTAAATTAAAGTCTTCTGTGTGTTGGTTGTTCATTACTTTCTGATGTTATCCGACCATTTCCTCCAATTTTCTGCCTCAGATTAAACTTTATATATTCCATGGAAGTCTTAAATCTGATTTTGTTAAGAATAGAGGTGTTTTGTTTAAAGTTCTTTTTTTTTTTTTATAAGTAACTGTTGTTAGATTCTTACTTTGTCTTTATGTTAAATTTACTTTGTCTTTGTGTTAAATATTTATGTTAAAAATCACATGCACTAGAGCTTTTTGGTTCTTACATGTAGTATTTATGATGAAAAACTGCTTCTCAAATTTGAAGGATGAATTACTTGGACATTTTTTCCTATATTGCTTTCTCTAAAACCATTTATCATACATTTTAGTCTGACCTTGTGAGTAATCGTTCGTATTGACATATTCCCCTGATATTATTTATTTATTTTTTTTGGTTGGGCGGGGGGTGGAAGTGGCAATTTTTTAACCCTTCAACCTTGGCTTGGTTTTTTTTTTTGGTCCTTGAGCAATTATGAGCCTTTAACATTGCAACAGTTTGTAAACCAACCTGACTTTGAAAATTTTGTGTAACCTTTTTCATTTAAATGGATGTGGAAAATGCTTTATTTCTCAATATCAATATATTTGGTCAAGATCCTACATATACACTTATTAGAGGCTCTTGAATTTTTTTCATTCACAGTTGAGATGATTCATTAAAATTTGACTTTTTTCTAATTTTGACATGTCAGATGTATTTCCATGACTTATATTCAAAAAAGAGATGTTCTTGCATGTGTTAACTTGGTTCTTTAATGATTTATTACTAAAAGGATATGTTGTATTTAGAAAATCAAATTCAACATGTATTGTTCTGCATCTTTTGTCTATACTATGGGTGAGCGGCTCACCTCCAATTTAAATATGTTTTAATAGAGTGCCAAGTCCAAAATTTGTTAAGCAATGCTGTTAACGTAAGTAATGTCTTCTTCCATCTCTCATTGATGCAAAAACTTCATATAGTTATCTAGATTTACATAAATCCAGAATCTGAATAGGAGAAAATAATCTAATTTATGCTCAAAACAATGGAACAAAACTCAATGAGTTTTTAAGAGAGTATAACAGAACAAATGGGTACATAATACAGTCCTGCTTCTCAAGTAATAATGTGAAGAAAATAATTGAGGGAACAAAGAACAGTTTCTCGGCTATTTTTCTGGCCTCGAAACACAAAGGTAAAACCCGAAAGTATACAGATGAGTAGTTTTCATTTTACTTCATATTTCAATGTTCAACCAAGGAAAGGTATCCATAGAGAGAGGAAGCAGAGGAAAAAATTTATGATGCCTAGAAGGAAAAACATGCAATATCAAGGTCACAAGACAATTGATTTGACTGATTACTGTGTATTGGATAAACAACTGAGCAAAGAAAAACTAATAGTGCCTTGCTCTTCCAGAAAGTGTAAATTAGTAAGGAATTAGGAGTTTCGAGTTTTCTCTTAAGCACCATTTGGTGCTCATGAGATAATAGAGGAAATTTGAGAGAGAGAGAGAGAGAGAGAGAGAACACCAAAGAAACATTTTATCAAACATCCTATACACAATTTCTAAAAATGGTTTAATTTCTTTTCTACCACAAACTGGCAAACATCACTTGGATTGAGTGGATCCAATCTTTCACATACAAACCCAAATTAGAAAATCTCAGAAAAGAAGAAAAAAAAGTACAGGATAGTAGATCCAGCTTCTTCTTGGCCTTCATCATCTCCAACATAGCATGCTTGGCCAAGATCTACATTTTGCTCTAAACATTTCTCAAACTCTCTTTTACAAACTAAACAAATAGAGTTTGAGAAATTATTTGAGAAAAAACCAAGTATAAACTGGAAGGATGGCCAGCCTCTGCCTTGTTGTCAAGGATTTGGAAGTGGTTTTTGGTGGTGCGAAGGAGGTGAGCATGGGGAGGAAGGAGATGGCGTCATAGGAGAAGACGCTATATAGCGTTAACGGCATTGTTTAATGGTATTTAATGGTTAGAAATATATTATAAATGTCCTTTTATGTATTGTTAGATTACAGATGTGTTGAGGTGTCTTAAATCCATGGTCAAATGGGAGGAAATGGGAGATATTTAGATTGGCGGTGAGCTGCTCCCTTATTATAGGGCCTTCTTGGGTTTGAATCCCATTCTCCATGTTGGATCCACAATCCTTTCCAAGTCTTTAGACCATAGTTTTGTTAAATTTGGATTGAATTTTATATTGCACTTCCTAACATGATGAGATACTGCTACATGTACTACTTCTAAGTGGTAGTCTAGGGATAATTGATACTGTGTTTACACATGTAACATTTCTTGTGGATTGTTATGAACTCATGTGACAATACGGGGTTGATGTTGTATTCCTTATTTTTGTTTAATGTCTTCAATCATGCATTTCATCTAAAAATTGTTTTTATATTATACAATTTTCTTTATCAGGTTAAATTCTCCAAGTACTTTTTCTATGAATCTCGAGATTTTAGGCCACGAATTGCAATTTTCTCAGGTATGCCTTGTTTTATGCAATTATTTGATGTGTAGACCTTTTGCATTTGTTTATTTTTATTTTTTATTGCTGCAATTTTTTGCCTGTTGAAAATTGAATAATACATCTTTAAAGAAACGGTACCAATTCACCACATGATGGATGACTTGTTTTAGTAGAGAGAATAATCCACCTTTGTTAATTTGTTTTGTAAGGGAAGATTCTAACGTAGTGATGTAGTCCATATTACACGTGGCTTCATGGAGGACCTTGAGTGTAGAGGAGAGCGGTTAAGTATGGACATGTGGCTTCATGGAGGACCTTGAGTAAAGAGCAGAGTGGCTAAGTATGGACATGTGATTCTGCATGAAGTAGAAACCTCATGTGCCTCTCGCTTGACGATCGCTCTAGTGAGATAGCCATAGGAATTCTGCACAATTTGTGCCCGATGGTTGCTCAAGTGAGATGTTATAGTTGACAAAAAGGTCGCACAATTTTTGCCTGATCTTGGCTCAAGTGAGAATGTGACTAATCGTGGGAAAGAAATCTCACATGACACTTGTGCAATGCTGGCTCAACCGAGATGCATTTATTTTTAATAAAGGATAATTTGGCCAACTATTAATGTTGTTATTCTGTTTTTATCAATAAGAATACTCTTTAAAGAGTTTTCTCTATTTTCCTATAATCCTAGAAGATTTGTAGGCTTTTATAGAAAAGTTGTTAGTCTAGTGTTCGTAGATTCTGCTTCCCACATGCTATGCTGCATCAGTTTGTATCAAAGCCTAACTATTTTCCTAACATGGAGTGAAGAGAAGGACGTGGAGGAAGGCTTGCAACTATTGACGATGTGTATGAACACGATGAGGTGGCACGTGATGAGAAACTAGAGGCACTTTTGGTGCGAATGAACTGGCGATTTGAGCAGTTTGGTAATTGATTTAATGCATTGGCTGATCAGCTTGCTGCCTTAGCCATTTCTAATGGGCGTCACCATCAACCATTTGCGGAGGAGAGGATAACATCGATGGAGAACCCATCAATCATTTGTGAAGCGTGGAGCGAGGAAGGAGCATCCCTTGATGCTAAACAACGCTAGCATGTGGGAGGCGGGTTTCAAGCTTGACATACTGGAGTTCCAAGGTGGTTTACAGGCCAAAGAATTCCTAGATAGGGTTGTCGCTGTGGAGATGTTGGATTTGAAGGAGATACTCGATGATAGGCAAGTGCCCTTGGTGGCTACCAAGTTCAGAGGGCAAGACACTGGGCGGTGGAAGCAATTGAAGCAAAGTAGAGTCATTTAAGCTAAGTCAAAGATCAAAAGTTGGGAGAAATTGTTGAAGCACATGAGAGCGGCATTCTTGCTCCGCAACTACATGAGGACAATGCACTAGTAGCTCCAGAGTCTTTGACAGGGGACACGCTTTGTGGATGACTACACTGCATAGTTCTATAGTCTTGTGGTGCAAGTTGATCTTGCTAAATCTGATGATGATTTGGCTTCAAGGTAGATTTGAGGTATGAGACAACAATTTCAAGAATTTTTTGTTTTTTGTTTTTTTTTTTAATTTCTTTAATCCTATTAATGTATCTGAAGCCCATCAAAGGGATTTGCACTTAGAAAAGACCTTAGCCAAGAAGTCGCTGGGTGTAGTAGGAGGAAACAATGGTGGTAGTAGTCACACAAACCCCATACCCCCTAGTCATGATGTGGTTCTGCTACCCACAAAATAGAGGGCAAGGAATGTGCAGCCTTACAAGGTTGATTTGACAAGTGCCTCACCACGGTGTTTCAAATGTGGTGAAGCAGGTCATAAGATGGCTAGTTGTAGGAAGGGTGACTGCTATGAGGAGTTATTTATTGACTCCACAGAACCTGTAGATGATAATCTGTTTGACATTCAACGAAGGCTTACATATGATGTTGGGAAAGAATGTGAGGCGTATGCCCAGGGAAATGTGTGTCCTTTGTTAGTAGTGAGGGCAGTGTGCTTTACACCCCGTAAGGCTGAGGGGGAGGACTAGCGTCGCAATAATGCTTTGTAGTCCAATTGTATTATAAGGGGTAAGGTATGTAGATTTGTGTTTGATTCAGGGAGTTGTGAGAATACAATTGCTGAATAGATTCAGAAATTGGGATTGGAGACGGAGAAATACCCTAGTACCTACAAGTTGGCTAGGATCTAGAAAGGAAACAAAGTAACTGTTTCTAAACATTGCTTGGTGTCCTTTTCTTGGGTCTAAATATAGGGATAACATGTGGTGTGATGTGCTCACTATGGATGCTTGTCACCTTCTATTGGGCAGGCCATGACAATATGATAGAGCTACTCAACATGATGGGAAGAATAACACTTACAGTCAAAATTAGCAAACCTTCAGCCAAAATTAGCACGCGACTCCATGAAGATGGCGGGGTGCAATCAGTTGATGGGTATAACGATGGGGGAGGTGGACGCAGAAATTGAGAGGGCTCCGGCGTTCTCAACTCAGGTGAAGGTTCCGGTAGGGGTAACGTGTTCCTTGATTCAAGAGCTGCCAAAGAGACATGAGACGACTGCCAATCATGAGATGTCTGCATTTAATGCTAAACAGGAGCTACGTAGCATTAGGGAATGGCTGGGACAGCTTAGGGGTGAGGTGGATGCAGGAATTGAGAGGCTCGACGAGGTACTTAGCAATTTGAAATCGTCCGGGTCAGGGCAAGGGAGCAGGGTGGTGGGCTGGATCCCCAAGCCCAAGAGGACTTTTAAGCCCAAAAAGAATTATTGGGCTCATAAGAAGGCGTGGGCTCGTAAGAAAGGGGGTGTGGGCTCGGGGTCCGGTCCAAATGTGGTTGAGAAATCAACGGGCGAGAGAGAGGCGGTATCTACAGCATGCCCAGGGTCGTTGGTGGTGATCGGGTGCTTGGATGGACTCCGGCAACATCAGGCGATGGGCTCATCTTCGAAGAAGATGTCCGAAGAACAAGTGACGGCGGTTGAAGATTCCGGTGATATGGGTCTCTCAAGATCAATGTCGAAGGGGACGCAAGGGGCGACTGGGGGGATTTTCGGTGGGTTAGACCAGTCGGTGGAGGGTCTGGGTATGTCAGGCGAGGAGGATAGCACAAGTTATGTCAAAGATACCAAGGATGCAACAGGGATGATGAGGAAGGAGGTCAGTATGTCGTCGGGTGGGTTGGGTCGCACAGTGGAAGTGGTGCTGGGCCCAAAATCTGAGCCCAGACCATTACAAGTTTATCAAAGAAAGGATGTGAAGCCCAAGAAGCAGTGGGTCACGAGCTCAAGGGAAGGGTCCGGAATTATCAAAGCTAACTCTAGAGAAGTTAGCTCTTCAGGGCAGAATCGGGATGCGATTTCGTCGGAGAACATGCAGATTGGGTCGCGGGCGGCAATTCTGCTAGGGTTCGTGGGGCTATCTATTGCTAGTGAGGCTCCGACTATGCTACTGGCCAATAGGGGGGAGAACACGAGAGAGAGGCCGGCGATGGGATTGTCTAAACAGTCAGGTATTTTAGGGGCGTATGTGAATGTGGTGGGGGAGAAGCTAGACGATGGGGCTTCACTGGGCGTTGCGGTCTTGTCTGATTCTTTGCGGGTCGCTCAAGACTCGTTGGCTGCAAAGTTGGATTTGCCTGCTGCGGAGGAGCTGAAACTTGCACTTGAAGTTAGTGGGATAGCGGGTCTTTCCTATGATGGGCAGGTGAGGAAATTAGCAGGGGCACTGGGTCAAATTATTGGCCAGAAACATGGGAAAGTAGTGGAAGAATAGACAGGGTTTAATGGAGGGAGCAATCAGCAGGTGAGGGGTTCTAATATTGTTTATGAAGCATAAAATTTTAACTTGGAATGTGAGAGGGTTGAATGAGGGACGCAAGAGACTGAGGGTAAGGAATCTGCTAAGTCTTTGGAAGGTTGACATTGTTTGTCTTCAAGAGACCAAGGTTTCTAGGTTCACTTCCAACCTGGTCCGGAGTTTGTGGAGATGCCCATATGTGGAGTGGTGTTATGTGTGCTGAAGGGGCTTCGGGTGGCATTCTGCTGATGTGGGACCAAAGGGTGGTTTCTAAGTTAGACGTCTGCTTAGGTTCTTATGTGGCTGCTTGCTGTTTTCGGAATGTGGAAGATGGTATGGTGTGGGCCTTTGCAGGGGTTTATGGTCCAAACAGGGTCAACCTGAGAAGGAGGTTGTGGGAGGAATTGGCAGGGTTGATGAGTTTATGGGATATGCCCTGGTGCATTGGGGGGGGGGGGGGGGG
>CM017324.1:13170354-13219318 GCA_006937295.1 Carpinus fangiana
TTCAATGTGACTCTATTTCATAATGAGAGGTCAGGAGGTGCTAGGAGGAGGCAGGCGGTGGCTGCCTTTGCTGATTTCATTGCGGAACAGGGCCTTATGGATCTTCCTATGTCGGGAGGGGTCTCCACGTGGTCCAACAATTTATCTTGGTCTAGGCTGGACCGGTTTTTGGTTTCCCCGGAGTGGGATCTTAGCTTTCCGGATTTGCTGCAGAAGAAGCTTACTTGAGTGTGCCCGGACCATGCTCCTATTCTTCTTGTTGGGGGTAATCGGCAAAATGGGAAGTGCCCTTTTAAGTTTGAAAACATGTGGCTAAAAGAGGAGGGTTTTGTGGAAAAAGTTCGAAGCTGGTGGGGTTCATTCTCCTTTGTGGGCTCTCTAAGCTTTGTTTTGGCCGAGAAGCTTAGAGCTTTAAAGGAGGAGATCAAGAGGTGGAGTATTGAGGAGTTTGGCAGTGTGGAGGCTAGAATTAAGGCCTGGGTTGAGGAAATGAAGCTACTGGACAAATATGAGGAAGATAGAGGGCTTTTTGAGGAGGAGAATGAGAGAAGAAGGGTGCTGGCTATAGATCTGGAAGCCTCTCTCTTACAAGAGGAGATTAGCTGGAGGCAAAAATCTAGGGTGTGGTGGTTGAAGGAGGGGGACAAATGCACCAAGTTTTTCCATCAGGTGGCTAACGCCAACCACAGGAATAATTCTATACAGTCCCTGGTCGTGAATGGCTCGCCCACATCGGATCTGAATATCATTAGCGATCACATTGTAGGTTTCTATGAGTCCCTTTTTTCGGAACCTATGGGTTGGAGGCCGCGGTTGGATAATTTGGAGTTTGATAGATTGAACGTGGAAGAAGCCTCCAGTTTGGAAGATCCTTTTGAGGAGAGGGAGGTGTGGGAGGTGATCAAAGGTATGGATAGGGACAAGGCCCTAGCCCGGATGGGTTCACATTGGCGTTTTTCCAGGATTGTTGGGGTGTGGTCAAGGGGGATTTCATGGCGGTCTTTGCTGAGTTTCACGCCAGAGGTAAATTTGTGAAAAGCATTAACTCTACTTTCATTTCGCTTATTCTGAAGGTCCATGGGCCAAGGAGATTAAAGACTTTCGCCCCATTAGTCTTGTGGGAGGTATTTACAAGATTATTGCTAAAGTCTTGGCTAATAGAATGAGGAGAGTCATGGATAAGATCATTTCTAAGCCTCAGAATACGTTTGTTAAAGGGAGACAGATCTTAGACTTGGTCCTTGTGGCGAATGAATGTTTGGATAGCAGGCTTAGGTCTGGAGAGCCAGGCGTGTTGTGTAAGTTGGATATGGAAAAGGCATATGACAATTGGAACTTTCTTCTTTATCTTTTGAGGAGGTGTGGGTTTGGGGAGAGATGGTGTTCATGGATTAAGCACTGCATTTCGTTTGTCCGCTTTACAATTTTGATTAATGGTGTGCCTTCTGGCTTCTTTGGGAGTTCTCGTGGGGTTTGTCAAGGAGATCCTCTCTCTCCTTTTCTCTTTGTCTTGGTGATGGAGGCGTTTAGCAAGATGCTTGGTGCCTTTATCTCTAGGGGGCTGATCTCAGGTTTTACTGTGGGTTCTAGCGAGCAGAATCGGGTCAACGTCTCTCATCTTTTATTTGCGGATGACACTTTGGTCTTTTGTGGGGCTAATGATAATCAAATCAGGCACGTAAGGATCCTTCTTGTTTGCTTTGAAGCGGTTGCAGGGCTCAAGGTCAATTTGTCTAAGTCCGCTTTGGTTCCGGTTGGCTCGCGGGGTGAGGTGGATCAGTTAGTCGGTGTGTTGGGCTGTGGCACAGGGGATTTGCCGTTGAAGTATTTAGGTTTACCACTAGGGGCTTCTTTCAAGCTCAAAGCTATGTGGGTAGATTTGATGTCGCGACAGTTGGCTCCTTGGAAACGGTTGTATCTCTCCAAGGGGGTTAGGGTCACCTTGATCAAAAGCACTCTATCAAATTTGCCTACTTACATGTTGTCTTTATTTCCTATCCCGGCATATGTGGCTAAGCGTATTGAGAAGATTCAACGGAACTTCCTTTGGGGGGGAAAGAATGATGAGGTCAAATTTCACTTGGTTGAGTGGGAGAAAGTGTGCTCTCCCATTGATGAGGGTGGGTTAGGGATTCGAAATGTGAGGAGGTTTAATCAAGCTCTCTTAGGCAAGTGGCTTTGGCGTTTTGCGCCTAAAGAGGGGGCGTGGTGGAGAACGGTTTTGGTAGCCAAGTATGGGTCGGTATGGGGAGGTTGGCGCTCCGGAGATATTTCCGGCTCTCATGGAGTGGGACTCTGGAAATATATTTGTATGGGGTGGCAGATTTTCAAGAGTCACATTAGATTCAACCCAGGGGAGGGCACTAAGATACGTTTTTGGGATGATGTTTGGTGTGGGGATAGACCTCTTAAAGTTGCATTTCCCGGGCTGTTCAATATTGCCAGCTTAAAGGAAGCGTCTATTGCAAACAATGTGGAGCAATCTAATGGTGTTAACCAATGGAACATCCAATTTACGCAGTTGATGCGTGATTGGGAGGTGGAGGTGTTGGCTTCGTTTTATTAGTGTTTGTATTCTTGTAAGTTGAGAGAGGATGGGGAAGATAAGCTGTGGTGGGTGCCTTCGCGCAAGGGGGGTTTGGAGGTTAAGTCTTTCTATCGAGCCCTCTCGGCCCACGGGCAAATTTCTTTTCCTTGGAAGAGTATTTGGAGATCAAAGGCTCCTCCGAGAGTGGCGTTTTTTGCTTGGACGGCCGCTCGTAGTAAGATCCTCACCTTGGATAACCTTAGGAGGAGGGGGATGGTGGTGGTGAATAGATGTTGGCTATGTGAATCGGATGGGGAGTCGGTTGATCATCTTCTCCTTCATGTGGGGTTGCGAGAGCTTTGTGGAATGCTTTCTTCTCCAGGTTTGGTCTTTGCTGGGTTATGCCTAGCATTGTCAAAGACTTATACGACAGCTGGTGGACGGGTGGCCGTGCGAGGAGTGCGGTTGTTTGGAAAATGGTTCCCCTTTGCATTATGTGGTGCATTTGGAGGGAGTGTAATGATAGGTGCTTTGAGGGCAAGTCGAGGTCCCATGAGGAACTCCTCCATTTGTTCTTATTTACTCTTTTCACTTGGACTGCGGGGTGGTTGGCGTCACAAATGATTAGTTTTTCTGATTTTCTCTCTTTCTTCTCCCCTTCCCTCTAACCCCCTTTGTATACTCCTAGTATATCAAGGGTTGCGTCCCTCTGCGCTTTTGATATATTCTATTGACTTTTCAAAAAAGAACACTTACAGTTTTTATTTGATTAGGTTAATATAGTACTCCTACCGAAGAAGGGGGTTGAGCCCAATCCCTCTAAAAGGGAAGGCAAAAATATCTTAGCAAGAAGAGAGTTTGTCGATGAGATGTTGAAGTCAGTAGAGAAGCTGGAGAGGGAGCTGAATGAAGCAAATGAATTAAATGATCATACATGGAATCAAATTTCCGTTGGAAAGGATTTTCTAGTACAGAGGGTAATAGAGCCTTTAGGAACAAACATCAGCTTGAGAATACAAAGAACTTGAGTGTTGAATTGTGCAAACTCTTGATGAATTGAAGATGGAATGTAAAGAATCAAAACTGATCAGAGACAATTCACAGAAGGGAAAGGAAAGGCAGGGGATCTAGTTATTCAGATTCAGATGTCACATAAAGCTACAAGAGATCCGGTACCTTTCCTTGGCAATTCATCAGATGACGACACGAATTTGAGGGTGAACTCTCTCCAACCTAGAGAGGATGATGTAGTCCAAATTACATGTGGCTTCATGGAGGACCTTGAGCGAAGATGATAGCTTTTGATGTGTGGACATGCGATTATGCAGAAGGCAAAAACCACGCATGACTCTTGCTCGAGCAAGGTGGCCATAGGACTTTCGTGTGATCTTCGCTCAAGAGTTGCTCGAGCGAGATGTTACAAATGGCAAACAGAAAGTTAGTGTGATGTTCACTCTATCCTAGCTCAAGTGAGAATGTGACTAATCATGAGACAGAAATCTTGCGCAACACTCGTGCAACATTGGCTTGAGCAAGATGCCCTTTTTTTTTAAGAAAGGATAATTTTGCAATTTTACTTTTAGGGTTGAAATCCTAAACCTATTTAAGCATGATAAGGCTGGTTTGCTGACCATTAGTGTTGTTATTCTGTTTTTATCAATAAGAATACTCTTGATAAGAGTTTTCCCCTATATTCCTATAATCCTAGAAGATTTCTAGGCTTTTGTAGAAGAGTTGTTAGTTTAATGTTTGCAGATTCTACTTCCCCCATGCTATGCTGCTTCAAGTAGGCATTTTCCCACTATTTGCAAGCATGGAGAACTCAATTCAGTATGTGTGAACAATAGAGTGAAGAATTTTCATTTTGCAGAAGCTATTTCTGCTAGAGAGAAAAACTGTTGCTTATTTGGAATTCTGGTTGAAAGAATGGCTACCTACATGTTTATCAATAATAAAATTACTATAGGCCTTTTTCCAATTTTTGTTGCTTCAGTTACTAAATATAAAAGTCAAGGTTGCTTTAGGAATATCAATTTTTTTACACTTACTGTTAGTATTTCTTTATGTGTATTCTCTTGTATATCTCTTAATAACTTCTGTAACACTGACATAGCTTGTTATCATTGTGGTAGGATCCCAATTCCAAGCATTTAGGAACTACTGTTTGGGATGCATCACTTGTTTTTGTCAAATATCTGGTACAGTTTATTATCCCTTTGTATGATCTTGAAACGTTGCTGCTACTTTTTCTTTCACATTTTTCTAATACTTTATAAGTTCATATATGATCTCGTTCTTAAATTTATATGGGCGACTTTACATGGGTGGGATTAAACTTTGCCAAGTTAATCAAGTTGTATGCAGTATAGGCAACTTCAATCATTGATCATGTTTAATTTCTTATTTGCATTTTTCCTTAATCGATGGAAAAGACAAGGAGACAAGGTTGCTGAAAGATTAGAAAACCTTAAAGTGATTATCACCTGCTTAATGATTTCAAGAAAATTGATATAGAATCTGATGACAGGTGTAATGATCTGTCTAATGGAACATACTTTTGTGGTGGTTACTTCATTAAAAAGTTTTCAATAGTGTTTGGTCCTTGATGCTGTACTCCATCCAGTCTTATTGTTTGCTTCCTAAGGATTAACTAAATTAAATATTACATTTATTTAATAGGGAAAGCCCATTCCCCTGAAGCAGCCTCGTGTTGCTGATAGAGCAAACTCTTTTTATGTGGAGATGAGGTTCTGTGGTAGAGTATTCTCATCTGGCTCTATAAATTTACTCCATATTTTAGCTAAAATGTCACATTTTCCTATTTTAGTTGTCCACTTTTTCGAAGCACCTACATCCGGCTCTCCAAACTAGGGATCCACTTTTACTCTTCCATATAAATATTCTTTTTTAAGGATTTATTCATTCTTGTGAGGAGAGAGAAAGCCAAACTTGTGAGGAGGGAGAATTATCTTTTTATATTTTTGTATTATTTGAGTCGAGAGTGGAGAGTGCACCCTATTGGTGGGGAGCACTGTTCATGCTCCACAATTTTTTTCCCCAAATATGGAGCCCGTTGGAGAGTAAAAAATGAACATTTTAGCATTTGGCTCCCTAAAGTTGGGATTTCCCCAAAATAGGGAGTGGAATGAGAATGCTCTTAGGCCTCTTTTCAAGCTGAGTGGGAGTTAGGATTTAATTTTTAGTATTTCTGTTGGATTCAGTTTCTTCAAAGACCATGCATTATATTTGCGTTTGTATGCACATTTGTATGTTTGAATCTTTATAGACCTTCTTTCTTTTCTTTTTTTTTCTTCTTTTTTTTTTTTTTTTCAGGAGAAAAATTGTAGAAAGGGAAGATTTTGCCCATCTAAACTTAAAGGAAAACGTGTTATTGAACTTGGAGCAGGTTGTGGAGTAGCTGGTTTTGGTGAGTTTCTATTTTTCTCTTGATTTTTATGTAGAATTAATCTATACAGTGGCTGTGCACTTTTTTCTGCTTGGACAGGATCTAGGTCGTCCTGCTTTATAATGTAGGGTGCTGCTTTGCCTGATCTGGACTGCTCTTTTCAGGCATGGCTTTGCTGGGATGTGATGTAGTGGCAACGGACCAAGTTGAAGTTTTACCATTGCTGATGAGGAATGTTGAACGGAATACTTCAAGGATCTTGCAGATGAATCCTGGTTCTGGTGTGCTCTGCAACATTTAAGCAAATTAATTGCTTATGCATATTGCAGTTTCAGTATAATGTCCTTTTGATGCTCATTGGAAGTGCCAACGTCTGTGCCAAGCTGTTACATTGAGTTTGACTATATTTGCACAATGAATGGAGCAGTGATAACTATAACCACTTTAGAATTCTTTGGCTGTCAATAGAGGATTAGTGGACTGCACTTAGAACTACCTATGATTATCTTAGAGAGTTCTAATCATATTACTTGTAACGTAACTGAAACTTTATGTTCCTTGCAGATTCATTTGGTTCGATTGAGGTTGCAGAGTTAGACTGGGGAAACAAGGATCATATTAAGGCTGTTGATCCACCGTTTGACTATATCATTGGCACTGATGTTGTAAGTTCATGAAATGTTAGACATTTTTTGCATGGATAAAGAAGGAAGAACCATGTCATCTCCCTTATCTGTGGTCCCATATTAGGAAATGAATAAGTTTTTAATTATTATTTCATATGTATCATATCTATATGTTGGTAACACAAACATATCCCTGAAATTGGGACTTTTCATGATCAAACTTGGTGTTGCGAGTGCTGTTTGCTGCCTATGTGCTTGATATTCTTAATCCTTGTGATTCTTTGAGTGGAATGAAGTGTGTGCTTTCTTCTGTATCCATTACCATGTTTTGGTCCTACAAAAATAAAATCCTGAGAGCAGGGATCGGAATATGCTCTTAACCTTTAACCTTTTTGCATGAACAGACAACTCCTGGATTAGACCCATGCACTTGTGTTATGACAGTTGGAGACTTTACCTTTGCACTGCACTGTTGCCTCTTTTACTGGTCAAAAAACAAAACAAAATGTGCTGCTAGCTTGTGTAGTGGCTCTCTGTCCTCCTGCATCAACTGCAATAGTACTCTGACCTTTTGGGAAAAGCTCAATGTTAGATGAGGCATTACCGAGGGATGACAATAATGTTTGTGGCCTCTAGGATGCAAGTTCTTGATCTAGATTAAGTTTTCTTGTGCCTCAATCATTCCCTTAGAAAATTGGAGGTCTCAGAGAATGAGGGCGGTAAAATATTCAACTCTTTTTTTCCCCTCATCTTTAGGCCAAAGAGACATTAATTTTTAGGGTTGGAAAATCAGATTTATGTAATATTGGTTGCAGTTTGGGATGTGAAGCATTTTAATTCGTATAACAGAAAATAAGCAATATGATACATGTTGCTAATGGCTAGTGATTTAAAGGATGTTTTCCAACAAGAAAAATAGAATATTCACAAGTTTATCCTGCTTGACAGTTGGAGTAACTTTTCTGTCACATTTATGCAAGGTTGAACTACACGAGATATGGAAAGGTTTTGAAGAGAAAGGATTTATTTACACATTTGACCAAATGCTCCAGTTTTATGAGTTGTGGACATATATATTTTCGTTGACAAGGATCTCTCCTGCATCACCCTGCTGCCATTTAAAATATTCCTTCGTTGCAGTCCTAATTTTGGGGCTTACTAGTTATTTGTGTTAACTTTGCAATTTAGGTAACTTTACCAGAATCAATTGTCACCCAAACTAAATTGATTTGTTACTTCTAAGTTTTACTTGGTATGCGCCATGTAAGGCTTCCAACCTGCTACTAAAGCATTTAAATCTTGGATGTGCTTGCTAATTGATTGAATTGCCTGTTGGACTCATTCATATACCATCTGTCTTATTTGTTTATGATGTGACTCTAATTAAAATTATTTCAGTTTGAGACAGTAAATTTCTAACTTCTTTGGATTTAAGGTTTATGCAGAGCACCTATTGGAACCGCTACTGCAAACAATATCTGCATTATCAGGACCTAAAACTACACTAATGGTATTGTATTGGTAGTTTATTTTAATTTGTTCCTCAAAAAATTATCGAAATTGATGCACTTATTTTAACTTCTAATTATTTTCATGAAGCTGGGTTATGAGATCCGTTCTACGAGTGTCCATGAGCAAATGCTTCAGATGTGGAAAAGAAACTTTAATGTAAAAATTGTTCCACAATCTAAGGTATGTGTGATGCTTTGTGCAAACCTCTACTGTAAATGGTTTGGTCCATAGTCTATAGTTTATACCTTTTACATTTAATTTACGAGTGCCGGACATGATATCGGTGTCTCATACCTAATAGATTTGGACCGCATAATCTTAGCCAGTACATTTTGCTGTAGGAAATATTTTGAGAACATGCTATATCAGATGGTCATCATCTGATTGTGGATTTACTTCTTGCATTATCTGATCATGCACCATACATCAGATATGATGCTTCAAAAATCATGCATCAGGTTTGAGTCCTGCGATAAGAAATGCTACCACATCGCTCATCGACTCATTTCTTGCAGATGGACCAGACATTCCAACATCCAAGTATTCAAATCTACATTATGGGGTCAAAGCCTCCTGAGGGGAATATAGAGACCGCGGATCAGGGGAGTGATCAGAAAATCAACAAGACCGAAATAAGTGAGAAGGGTGAGAACGTTGGGACAAGTAATGAGGAAAAGGTGGCTGATTCTGTTGGTGTAGCCAGTGAAGACTGCGAGCTATTGACAAAATCCCAGAACGAGAATCTCGATGATTTTGAAGTTCGACGATGTGGCTCAATGGCTGCTAGACTTCTGCGAGATGTCAAGATAGCCTAAATTTGCAGGGCAGGCCTTTTGTGATTTGTCTTTGGTAGTGTCAAGAGAGTCTATATGGGTGGGACATATGTGCAACAAGGATTTTTAGACGTTTTTGTTGTGTCTTATTCTCAATGGCTTGTGTGGAAGTTGGATGCCTCTTTCTGAAAATACTGCATAGGCTTTATATACACGCCTCATCTCTCATCAGTGAGGTGGCATCCCATGAAGAGACCTTCATTGATTTGCATTGATGAAGTTTTCCTGGTTACAATTTTAGGCAAATGTATCGGAGTCTAAAGGTTCCAGTTGATTAATGGAGGAAGAGATTGTGAAATGTTTTTGAGGGATTTGCAGTATGAGTTGCATGTGATGTGAATAGTATGGGGAATATGGTGAATCCTTTATTTTATTTTATTTTTTTAATTTTTTTTTTCTGAGCAAAAACCTAGTCTTTTATCTGAGAATAAGGTTGTTTCCTTTCCAAAGAAATGCCCTAAAAACTTGATCAACACGTTTAATCACTCAAACGTTTGGATAGAATTCAGCAGTGTCAATTTGCCTGCATGGGACTAAATTTTGGTTGCCCAACTTCTAGCTCTGGCAAGTTGGCAACATTAATCTTTAGCATAGATCTTACAGTCCAACTTCTTAAGCCAAGAAGCAATCGGAGAACACCCAGGTACTTAATAGGGAGGGACTCTACATTGAAACTAGAGATTCCCAAACACTGTCTTAAAAAATACGAAAAATGTTACACACATTCTCAAATGTACACTTACTAATACAGCAGTGAAAATTATTATTAAATTTTAAATCTAATGGTTATTTTCACTATTACGTCATTAGTCACACCGCAGGTAAAAATGTTACTCTTATTCAGTTTGAGGGTGAGAGTTAGACTAGACATATATTTAAAATTTGAGAAGTCATGTCCATCACAGACGTCACAAAGGGGTCCCAGGTTTTAGTTTTGGAGCTCCTCATTATATTTTGAGAAATATTTGGTTTACATTTTTCCTTGTCTCCGTACAAGAGATGGACAAATTTACCATTGAATTTGTGAGACCACGTTTAGGTTCTACAAATTTGATGGTAAATTTATAAAAGAGATGGCAGCATAATGTGACAGTGCCACATTAGGGAGTAGAGCTATGGGGAGTACCCCTAGCATTTCTCTTGTCCTAACTTAACAGAATCCATTTGTCACGTCATACCCAATAAAAACGCAACACATGTTATTATTAATTTTTTACTTTAAAAAATGACAATTAGGATTTTTCACATCAATTTAGGACACTAACTAAGACTATACACCAGCCATTACTTCAAGTCATACTGCTTAAGTAAATTAACTTAATCTCTTCTATCTTCAAAATTTTATCCTATGCGTAACCCTCTCTTATTTTCATCTTCCTCGCTACAATTTAGGAGCATTTTGTGAGAATTTGACGATACATCTTCTAACCATTGAAAAATAAATAAAAACAACATTCAAGTTAATAAATTGTGACAAAGTTTTCATTCAAATTAAGTTAGAGAAAATTAGGTTACTCTTTTTATTAAATTGACATTTTTCTTTAGAGTATGAAAGTTGATTTCAGGGAGCAAACTATTATTTTGGCCTACCTTAAGGACCTATAAATTCTTTTTTATATCACATGTAGTGATTTGTAATTTTGGCCAACTACAAGGACTCATAAATTTTTTTAATACCACAAGAAGTAATTTGTAATTTAGGCCAACTACAAGGACCAATTTTGCATTTATCCATTAAAAAACTAGGTCCATGCCACATGCGCGATTTGAAGGCACTTCAAAATAAGGTTTCTGCTATTATATATGATATATGATTTGATTTATATTATTTGTTTCATTATTTTATTTGGACATTAATAATACTAAATTTATGAAAACATTTAGGGAAAAATATAAAATGGGCCCCCAAACTACCAGCCATTTGTAATTTAGTCCCCCCAAAGTTTCAATTGGTATAAAGTAGCCTACCAAACTACCAACCCCTTACAATTTGGCCCCCTCCGTTACGAATGACCGTGAAAATGGATAGAAAACCCAAAACGACGTCGTTTTAGGGCTGCAAAGTTACTAAAATGCCCTCTTTAGAAAAAAAAATTAAATTAAATAAACCAAACCTAAAACGGTGTCGTTTCATTTTCAATCAAGAAAACCCCTTCTTCCCCTTCTTCCACCACCACCCCCCCCCCCTGCGCGTGTTCTTTCCTTTCCTTCTCAATCAACTAAACCCAGCGAATCCCACTGCATCCCAGCGAATCCCCGTGTTCTTTAACCCACGAATCCCAACGAAGACCATGCCCAGATTTTACCGCTTCCATCTCTATCGCATAACCGCTTCCATCTCCGTCGCTCGCTTTGTTGCCAACCTCAGACCTCCAGCCAACGGATTCACATATCACTTGCATCGGTACCTCTCTCTCTCTCTGTGCATATATAGAATCAACTGATTCAATTTATTTTGGTAAAGATCTTAATTTTTTTTCAACTAGTATTATTTTGTTTCTATATTTTTATTGCTTTTTTTTTTTTTTTTGGTTCATTTGAGTTGGAAATAATCTAAGTTGATTTAAGATATCGTCACTTTGAGTGGGTTCTTGCTATAAATATAGTTGATTTTGCAACAGATTTTGTTGTTTTGATCCATGAATGCCTTTGTTTAGGAAATCTCTATTTAGTTGTCTGGCTATCTTTGAGTTTTGGTGGCCATGGATTTGGTCATTAGACAATCACTTGCTGGGTTGTCTTTGAGTTTCGGTGGCCGTGGATTTTCGGTAGGTGTTTGTTTGTTTGTTGATGAAGTTTTGTGTTTGTTGGGTTGAGAAATATTTAATTAAAATTGAGAGCTCGATGTTTTGTAAATTTTTTACTGTTTGTGGAGTTCTCTTTCTCGATGGGTTTAGGTTCAGTTTATTGAAATTTTGATTTGGATGAAGGGAAATTGGTTTTATAGTGAGAGAAAAATGATATGGGTCCCTTTGTTTTTTGTCAGCGACTTGTTCTTTTCATGTACAATTTGTTCCTTTCAAGATTTTAGTTCATCACGCCATCATCGATGGAGAAGACTGTGAGTTCGCTGACAATGATCTGAGGGCCCGTGGAATGTCGGTGGAAAGTTCGTTGGCGAAGTCTACCACTGCGTTTATGAAATGCCTATGCGGAATTGAATCACTAGTGATGACTTCTCGCACGCAGAAAAATATTGGTAGAAAGTTTATTGGATGCGGTAAATACAAGATACGAATTTAGGTTTTGCTCTCTCTTTTAAGAGCATAAGATTCAATTTTTTTATTCAGTTTCTTTAAATATATAGAACGAACAATTGATGACTAATTCTCATTTATGAAATATGCAAAATGAAGGTGATCGTGGTTGTGATTATTTTATTTGGGTTGACGAAGAAGCTATGCTCCCTGTGTCATCGTTCAATGCCCAAATAGCTTATCAGAAGAAGGGTTTTGAAATTGAATTGGCGAAATTGACGTTACAGATTGATGCTGAAAAGTGCAAAAATAATAGACTTGAAAAAAACTTCAGAATGTCATTGGCCACTTGTTTGATTTAGCATTTTTGTTGTTGTCTTGTTTTGTTAATGATAGGGAGAAACATCATTGTACTGTTAGTAGGGCAATGTTGCCATGAGAAGGAGAAACCTATGTAGTTTAAGATTTAGTATTTAGTGGCTTGTCTTAAAGTACGAAAATAATGTTGCGTATTAATTTTTGTTGAACTTTGTTTGTTGATGCAACTACCAATGTATGGACTTTTACTCTACATACTATTAACTTGCAAAGTTATTTCTTGTTGATGGTGTTGGTGCAATGATAATATATGAAGTGACACACAATAACAAGCAGTATGTTGTAAATTTGTTGAGGAGAACTTGTGGTTGTAGACAGTGGGATTTGACAGGAATCCCATGTCCACATGCAATGTCTACAATTTAGTTTTTCAATGCAAACCCCAAAGATTATGTAAATGATTGATATATTGTTGAGACATATAAAAAAGCATATGACGAAATTGTTTATCCAATACCTGGAGGTGAAGATAAACTACAACAATGTGGACCCCCTACGTAGAATACAATCAGAGAGGCCCAGAAAATTACGGACAAATAGTCCAGAAGAGCCTGTTAATCAATATCGTATGAGGAAGGGTGGAGTTAGAACAGGATGCTCTAAAATGTAGAGGGATTGGACACAATACTGGAACTTGTCCATAGAACAAAAGAGAGGCAGTGAATTACAGGGGAGAAAGCATACAGTATGGGGTGAGCTACTACTGGAGCTTTGTCATGTTTTATTTTTCGTTTGGTATTTGTTATTTTTATTTTTGGTTATAATATGTTAATGTTCGACAAGTTTGTTATCATAGGTACATGATGGTAGTGGTACAAGTTTACATGGTTAGACTCCAACTCCTCATCCAACTACTGCTGTTGAAACAGTAAGTTTGAAACTATTAACATGTGATCTACTCATTACCATAACTTTATTACATTTGATTTACCAATTTTACATCATCTTTACAGATTGCGCAAGCAACTAATGCATCTTCTAGAGGTAGAGGGAGTAACTGGGGTAAGAGTAGGGGTATGGGTCAACATACTAGGGAAGGGTCTACTGGACTACAAAAAGGTAGACCAAGGACTAGGGGAAGGCCTACTGGACTACAAAGAGGTGGAACCAATGACTAGTGTGAGCAATGATATTTATAATAATATTTCATTGTGGTTCATTTCATTTAAAGTGCATTTTACTTTTGAATGAAAATTAATATATTAATGTTACATAGTTTCAGGGTACCGTCAACACAGTACGTTTGTGCGGACCTCCTCAATCACAGTCCACACCATCTCAGACCAATGCTATTTATAATAATATTTCATTGTGGTTCATTTCATTTAAAGTGCATTTTACTTTTGAATGAAAGTTAATATTTTAATGTTACATAGTTTCAAGGTACTATCAACACAGTACGTTTGTACGGACCTCCTCAATCATAGTCTACACCGTCTCAGAGCAATGCTATTTATAATAATATTTCATTGTGGTTCATTTCATTTAAAGTTCATTTTACTTTTGAATGAAAGTTAATATTTTAATGTTACATAGTTTCAGGGTACCGTCAACATAGTACGTTCGTATGAACCTCCTCAATCACAGTCCGCACTGTCTCAGAGCAATGCTATTTATAATAATATTTCATTATAGTTCATTTCATTTAAAGTGCATTTTACTTTTGAATAAAAGTTAATATTTTAATGTTACATAGTTTCAAGGTACCGTTAACACCAATACGTTTGTACGGACCTCCTCAATTACAGTCCACACCGCCTCAGAGCAATGCTAGTGTGAGCAATGTTATTTATAATAATATTTCATTGTGGTTCATTTCATTTAAAGTGCATTTTACTTTTAAATAAAATTTAATATTTTAATGTTACATACTTTCAGGGTACTGTCAACACAGTACGTTTGTACGGATCTCTCAATCACAGTCCACACATTCTCAGAGCAATGCTACTGTGAGCAATGCTATTGATACTGTTAGTACTTCATACACTAAGTGTGTCTTTTATTTTATTTTTTTCCTTTGAATTTGATGGTTGGTTAATGTGAGCACACACTTGTCGACGCAGAAACATTGGACATCACAAACAGAAGGGTCTGCTCAACCAATTAGATCTTCTCAACCACCTCAACCACAATTGGGGTTTATTACTGCATGTACATCAACGCCTGCCAGAAGAGGTAAAAATATTGTACCAACCGTGAAAAAGGCAATTGCAGTAATGAAAGCTAACAAGAATAAAAGGAAGAAGCCGGATTAGAAAAAATATTAGATCCAAAGAAAGGGGTTAAGATGTGTGTATATATCCAATTGTAGTACTATGGTTAAGATATGCTTAGTTTTCCTTTTCAAAATTGTTGTTATAGATGTGTATAAGAAATGAGGTAGAGATACAATGAGTGTAGGTGTTCTCGAGATTGTGAAAAGTTTGTGTCAAGTCTGTTTATGTTTTATTATTGGACTGACTAACAGATGACGGACATGCTATCTATTAGATATGTTTTGTGATAGTTTAATTACTAATAGCTTGAATTTGTAAGTAAAACAAAGATTGTGCAATGATAAGTTATGTTTCAGCAGCATTTTCTTCTTATAGTTATGATAGATTTGATTCTACTTTCATTTGTTTTCTCAATGATATTTTATTGATGATTGATACAATTGATAAAATTGAGAGCTTGATGTTTTGTAAATTTTTTGCTGTTTGTGGAGTTCTCTTTCTCGATGGGCTTAGGTTCAGTTTATTGAAATTTTAATTTTGGTAAAGGGAAATTGGTTTTATAGTGAGAGAAAAATGATATGGGTCCCTTTGTTTTTTGTCAGCGACTTGTTCTTTTCACGTGCAATTTGTTCCTTTCAAGATTTCAGTTCGTCATGCCTTCAACGATGGAGATGACTACAAGTGAGTTCGCTGAAGATGATGTGAGGGCCTGTGGAGTGTCAGTGGGAAGTTTGTCGGCGAAGTCTTCTACTATGTGTACGAAATGCCTATGCAGAATTGAATCACCAGTGATGACTTCTCGCACGCAGAAAAATCTTGGTAGAATGTTTATTGGATGCGGTAAATACAAGGTGCGAATTTAGGTTTTGCTCTCTCTTTTAAGGGCTTATGACTCAATTTTTTTTATTCAGGTTCTTTAAATATATCGAACGAACAATTGATGACTAATTCTCATTTATGAAATATGCAGAACAAAGGTGATCGTAGTTGTGATTATTTTATTTGGGTTAAAAAAGAAGCTATGCTCCCTGTGTCATAGTTCAATGCCTAAATAGCTGATCAGAAGTCTCCAAGAGGTAGCTCAATCAACTGGGAAAACAAATATCAATCATCAATAAAATATCATTGAGGACTTCTGATCAGCTCTCAATTTTAATTGAATATTTCTCAACCCAACAAACACAAAACTTCATCAACAAACAAACACCTACTGAAAATCCACGGCCACTAAAACTCAAAGACAACCCAGCAAGTGATTGTCTAATGACCAAATCCATGGCCACCGAAACTCAAAGACGGCTAAGCAACTAAATAGAGATTTCCTAAACAGAGGCATTCATGGATCAAATCAACAAAATCTGTAGCAAAATCAACTACATATATAGCAAGAACCCACTCAAAGTGACGATATCTTAAATCATCTCAGATTATTTCCAACTCAAATGAACCAAAAAAAAAAAAGCAATAAAAATATAGAAACAAAATAATACTAGTTGAAAGAAAATTATGATCTTTACCAAAATAAATTGAATTAGTGGATTCTATACATGCAGAGAGAGAGAGAGCAAGAGAGGGGTACTGATGCAAGTGATCTGTGAATCCATTGGCTGGAGGTTTGAGGTCGGCAGCGAAGCCAGCGACGGAGATGGAAGCGGTCCTGCGACAGGGAAGCGGTTTTGCGATGGAGATGGAAGCAGTAAAATCTAGGCGTGGTCTTCACTGGGATTCGTGGGTTAAAGAACACGGGGATTCGCTGGGATGCAGTGGGATTCGCTGGGTTTAGTTGATTGAGAAGGAAAGGAAAGAACACGCGCGGGGGGGGGGGGTGGAAGAGGTTTTCTTGATTGAAAACGAAATGACACCATTTTATGGGGGTTTTTTAATTTTATTTTTTCTTCTAAAGAGGGCATTTTAGTAACTCTACAGCCCCAAAACGACGTTGTTTTGGGTTTTCCATCCATTTTCACGGTCCTCTCTAACGGAGGGAGCCAAATTATAAGGGGTTGGTAGTTTGGGGGGCTACTTTATACCAATTGAAACTTTGGGGAGCTAAATTACAAATGGTAGTAGTTTGGGGGGCCATTTTATATTTTTTCCAAAAATTTATGTATGGAAAACTCTTGAAATATAATTAAACGCAATTAATGATGCTAATTAATGACCGATTTTTTGAGAAAAAACTGGTTCACTCTTAAAAAGTCGATTAAAAAATTATGCCTTAAAAAACGGGTTTGCCATTAAAATAAAAAGGGTTCACACCACATGTCGCAATATTAAGACACTTCTGAGAGTGATTCAGCTTTTATATATATGATAAGTCCCTCTAAGAATGATGTGACTATTAAAATTATAATTTGATTAAAATCCAATAATGATCAATCACAAGCCTAATAGTGATTTTAATAGCTACATCATTTTTGAAGGGACTCAAGAGGGACACAAGAGGGACTTGTGATGAAGAGAATCAATCACAAACCCAATGGTGAGGACTTATTAAAATCACAATTTGACTCAAGAGAGACCTAGTTTCGGACCTAAATCAAAGCCGCACAAATCCTCACAATTTATAGCTTCCATTCCCACAAGTATAACGAAAATTACAAGAAAAGACTAAAGATTTTACATCACAAACACCCATGGCCGAAACCCACTTAAACTTCATCTCTTTCTCTTTTCTTCTTCTCCTTCTTCTTCCTTCTTTCTCACGGCCAGCAGCACCTCTCTCTCTCTCAATCCGCAGCTTTTTCTCTCTCTCTCTCAATCTCCAAATCTCTCTCTCCCTCTTGTGCATTTATGTGTGTTGGTGAGAGGAGAAAGGATAAAGTAAAAGGTAGAAGAGAAAGAAAGGAAAGAAAGAATGGGAAATGGGGCTGCACGTGAAGGACATAAAGAAGGGAGAAAGAGATGGGATAATGTTGTAAAATTCCAAAAATACCCTTCTCACTTAAGTGAATTTAGGAAAGAATGGGCCATAAGATAGAAATTCGTATTTGGGCCAAGCATGAGTAACTTAATACTCTTTTTCTTTCAGCTTTACCTTAAGACCCATAATATAAAATAACCATATTATAATACTTAACTACTAATTCATAATATTTTATTTAATTACAAATAGCTTAATAGACGATTTAACCACGTTATTTTAATTCCTTCTTTCTTAATTCCACATTATACCCCTACTATTTATTTTAACAATAACTTACCCTTACATATAATTATTTACCACTCTTAAGACTTATTATTATTTAATAAATCTCAAAACGCTCAAGGACCAAACAAAACAATTGGAGGAGTTGCAATGCCATGGGCCCAGAGCATTGGGAAGCCATCAAACAACTAAAAGGTGAGATTGAGTTCATCCTAGAGCAAGATGTCCCATGGAAACAACGTGCAAAGCAAAACTAGTACAAAAATGGGGATCAGAACACGCCTTTCTTCCAAGCATGGACAGATCATAGAAGGCAGATAAACCATATTCGGTGTATTAAAGATGAGGAGGAGCGGGAATGGAAAAAAGTGGAAGAGATTGGCAAGGCTTTTACCAGATTCTATTAAAAAATTTCAATACTGAGGGAACACAAGACACGGAGGTTTGCCTGGCAAGCTTGGAGCCGAGAGTCACACCTAGAATGAATGAAGTACTTCTTAAGGAGTTTACGGTAGAAGAGGTTGACACAGCTCTTTCTCAAATGCATCCATTAAAATCCCCGGGGCTAAATGGTTTTGCAGCATGCTTTTACCAATGATCTTTGTAACACCCCTGGTCCTATATTGGGAAGATGAGATTTGTAACACCCCGATCCCATATTGGGAAGATGAGAAGAAGCTCACTTTGAGTGGGTGGTTTATAAAGATGGTCATGAGTGCTAAGTCCCACATTGCCTAGTTACTAGGTGAAACTGGGCTTTATAATGAATTCTAGGGAAGTTCCAAATTGACTAGTCCTTTTGAGGTGATAGCGCAAATGTGGCTAGTGCTTTTTCTTGGATCGTTACAAGTGGTATCAGAGTCACCTAGTAACGCCAGGTCATGTGGTATTGGAGCACTACATGACGTAGCCCTGACGAGGACATCAGAAATTTAAGATGGGGAGTTTGTAACACCCTAATCCCATATTGAGAAAATGAGAAGAAGCCCACATAGAGTGGGTGGTTTATAAAAATGGTCATGGGTGCTAAGTCCCACATTGCCTAGTTACTAGGTGAAATTGAGCATTATAATGAATTCTAGAGAAGCTCCAAATTGACTAGTCCTTTTGGGGTGATAGTATAGATATGGCTAGTGCTTTTCTCTGGGTCGTTACAAATGGTATCAAAGTCACCTAGTAATGCCAGGTCATGTGGTACTGGAGCATTGCATGATGTAACCCTGACGAGGACGTCAGGAATTCAAAAGGGGAAGTTTGTAACACCCCGGTCCCATATTGGGAAGATGAGAAGAAGCCCACATAGAGTTTGTGGCTTATAAAGATAGTCATGAGTGCTAAGTCCCACATTGCCTAGTTACTAAGTGAAACTAGGCTTTATAATGAATTATAGGGAAGCTCCAAATCGACTAGTCATTTTGAGGTGATAGTGCAGATGTGGCTAGCGCTTTTCCCTAGGTCGTTACAATCTTGGACCATGGTACGACCTGAGATATGTAAAGCAATTATGGACATTTTCAATTGTGGCTCCTTTGACCCCATTATAAATGCTACACATATTGTCCTTGTGCCCAAAATAAAAACGCATTCCTGAGTTACAGACTATCAACCTATTAGCTTATGTAATGTTATATATAAGTTAATAGCAAAAGTCCTTGTTAATAGAATGAAAAAAGTGTTAACTCATATCATCTCTTCTAATCAAAGTGCATTCATCCCAGGAAGACTTATAACAGACAATATTATTATGGCCTTTGAGGCTTTGCATACTATGGATAGGTGGTTAAAGGGGAGAAAGGGTTTTATGGTGCTTAAACTTGACATGAGTAAGGCTTATGATCGGGTAGAATGGGATTTCCTAAATGCTATTATGAGAAGAATTGGGTTCGCAGATCGTTGGGTGGACATAATCATGACATGTGTCCGAGCTGTTACTTATTCCATACTCATTAATGGACAACTTTATGGGACCATCCAACCTTCCGGGGGGATTCAACAAATAGACATGTTGTCCCCCTACCTTTTTATTTTATGTGCGGAAGGCTTGAGCATATTATTAAACAGGGCTGAAAATGAAGGAAAAATTACAGGCCTACCCATTGCTAGAGGGAGCACAAAAATAAACCTCCTCTTTTTCGCGGATGACAGTTTGTTATTTTGCAAGGCTAGCATCTCGGAGTGGGCAAGTGTTCAGGGCATCCTTAATACATATGAGAGAGCATCCGCAGAAATTAAATCGGGAAAAGACCTCCATTTTCTTTTCTCAAAATACAAAAATGGAGACGAAAGATTTTATTGTGTCAGTGGCTAGAGTCAATGCTACAAACTGATATGAGAAGTATTTGGGGCTCTCGGCACTCATAGGCAAATCCCGAGTAAGCACTTTTACGGGAATTAAAAGGAAGATTTGGGAACGGATGCAAGGTTGGAAGGAAAATTTTCTCTCCCAAGCTGGTAAGGAGGTACTCTTGAAGGCCATTGTTAAGGAAATTCCAACATACTCCATGAGTGTATTTCAACTCCCAAAGACGTTGTGTAAGGACATCAATTCTATGATGTCTAAATTTTGGTGGGGGCACAAACAAAATGATAGGCGAATTGCATGGATGAGTTGGACCAAACTAAGACAGACAAAGGAGAGGGGAGGATTGGGATATAGAGATCTTGAGTTATTGAACTTGGCTCTATTAGCTAAACAAGGATGGAGATTACTTCAAAATCCGAATAGCCAAGTGAGAAAAATCATTAGAGAGAAATATTATCCTCGGGGCACCTTCATGGATGCAAACTTAGGGAGACAACCCTCTTACGTATGGCGAAGCATATGAAAAGCAAGAAGGTTGCTTGGTGAAGGACTAATATGGCGAATTGGAGATGGGAATAAAATTAAGATCTGTGCTCACAAATGGATCCCTGCGTCCAATGCAAGTTATATCCAATCCCCAGTGAGAATTCTCGACCAAGATGCAAGGGTGAGAGAATTATTAGATATGTATACAAACTGGTAGAACACAACTCTTGTTCATGATATCTTCTCGAAGGAGGAAGCGGACTCTATATGTGGTATGGAAGTATGTCCCCGTAGAGGGGAGGATAGACTAGTCTGGGCATACAGCAAAAATGGTGTCTATACAGTCTAGAGTGGGCATCATCTAGCCAAGGAGCGATTTGAAGTGGACGAGGGTAGCTGCTCCAACTAGGACCGTAATAAGGGTATTTGGAAAGCTATATGGAACATAGAAGTCCTAAAAACAGTAAATTTTTTCCTATGGAAGGCATGCAACAATATCTTGCCAACCAAAGAAAATTGGTTCAAAAAACATGTTACATCTGACCCCCTACGTCCTATTTGCAACATGGAGATTGAGACTATAGAGCATATACTATGGAATTGCCCTTCTGCCAGAGATATGTGGATGGAGTGCTTGGCCAGGATTCACAAAAGCAATAGTGACCAAAATGATTTCATGAGTATATTGGAGAAGTTGATGGCTCGAACTAGTGCAGAGGAGATGCAACTGGTGGCCATAATTGCCCAACTAGTATGGCTACGACGGAACACAATGGTTTTTTAAGGGAAGTTTTCTTTCCTAAAGTCACTTCTCCGCAACTCACGAGATCAATTGGAGGCACACTTGCTGCCCATGAAGCAGGACCATGAGCAAAGGCCAGCCTTGGTACGCTGGTAGCGACCTCCAGTAGGTGTAATCAAGATCAATTGGGATGCTTCGGTCGACACTACAAGGAGAATTATTGGCATTGGAATCATAGTAAGGGACCATGAGGGAGACGTTATATCTATGCTCTGCGAAAATAAGACCTACATTCAGGATCCAGCAACCACGGAAGCCCTAGCAACTAGGAGAGGAGCTGAGATTGGTGTAGCGATGGGTTTCAGGAGCATTATCCTAGAAGGTGATGCACTTGCAATAGTTCAAGCTCTTCGCAAGGAGGATGAGGGTTGGGGCCACTATGGACAAGTACTGAACGACACAAAACACCTGTAAGGTCAGTTCCATGAAGGGAGGGTGAATTATGTAAGGTGGGATGCTAATGGGGCAACTCATAACTCATAAGCTAGCTAAGTTAGCTCTTTCCCTAAGGGAGGATAACGAGTGGAGAAACGAGGTCCCACCTTGTATCCACATATCAACATTTGCTTTATTAATGAAGATTGGAGTACCATTTCAAAACAAACAAACAAACAAATAAACAAACAAAACTCATATATATCTCAATTATGATAAAGTCATTATTATTATATCTATTATTCTAAATCATCACATGAGCAATTTATCCCATTAATTAATTCAGATTATTATGAGGTTATTAATAATAAACTTAATTATTTTATTAGGTCTTATAGAACGCCCCCAACACAGCAACTTACTTTTACGTAAGCAACACCTCCCAACCTTCACCCAACGAATCTATACAAGGACGGATTGACCTAAAAATGTGGGGGGAGGGGGGGTAAGGGGCAAGAACAATACCACCATGTACACGTATGGTGGTGATTGCTTTGTGGATTTATTTTCTTCCCTTATCTTGTGTTTTGGAATTGGGATGGTAATTTATGAAATTATTAGAGAACATAGAAAGAATCCTAATGAAATACATACACATAAAAAGAAACAAACAATCCATCATCTTGTTAATTATGTTGATGCTTTTGTTCTCTTTTCTGGCTGCCCTGTCACAATTATGGGGCATTGGTTTATCAAGAACAGCTCCATCCTTTGGGCGACTTGTTGGATGTTTACTCATTTTGATTTCAGTATCTTGCATAATGTATATTGGACTTGATAAAGAGATGCAGTGAGAGATGTCATATTCTTCTCATTTCCTAGCTTCTAAGTGTATCTAGTTGGCTTTATTTCTTCACTTTCCTTGCTCGATAGTTTCCTACTATAAAAGTTTTAGCGGTTTCAACATAAAGCTTCTTTCGACTCTTGTAATTATGGCATGTTAAATATAAGGGGTGGATTTATATTCGCATGTCAGGTTTGAGTTGTACATAAGTATAAGACTATATAAGTTAATTCTAACTCAACTAACTCAGTTAAATGGGTCAAATACTTCAACCCTATTTCGCTAATTTTTTGTTAAGTTTGTGTTGAGTTCATAGATTGTGTAAAAAATTGTTAGCCCTAGTATTGTATGTCGGGTTCAGATCGTATCAAAGCAAGGGTATAAGACTATATAAGCTAATCTTATTTCGGCCAATTTAATTAAGCGGGTTGGACTCTTTAATTATAATCCTTTAATTTCGTGTCAGGTTCATCGGTCATGTAAAATAAAAAATTTTGTTAGCATTATATGACTATATATTAAGACATCACTTATTATAAGAAAAATGACAATTCAATAGCCAACTTATCAACCCAAAAGTAGCATGAGGAAGAAAACTGAAATTCATGGTCAAAAGAATATCAATTTTCCCCTCTGCTTGGAATAGGATTGTCTCCATTTCATTTGAAATGAAAAATATCTATTTAGTCTAAAATAAATGGTAATATTGTCTTAACATTAAAATTGAAGGATAATATTTACAATATTACTCCTCATTTTACACTAAATGGATACTCTCAATTTCAAATGAAATGAAGAGGATTTGAAATGGAGAGGATCATATTCCCTTCTATCCCTTAATGCTAAAACCCATTTACTGCTTGGTGTTTTCCTAACCTGCCTTTGCTGCTAAGTTTTAAGGGACAATTAAACCCTTTATATTTGCACTAATCAGCTCCTCTCCATTTCAATGGAGAAGAGCCATATTCTGTATCCAAGTTTAAATGCTACTTAATTTTGACTTATTTGTTCACATCTTGACCAAGAAACACGTGCTTTAAGAACACATCACCTTATTTGGCTGAATTTTTTTTAACCCAGTTTGAAAAAAAAAAACAAAAAAAAAAAAAATCCTTGGTCAGGGATGGTAGCATGGTTTTGCCCGTAATGGTATTACCTAGCATTGTTCTCAATCAATAGACTACAGCGTAAAGCAATCAATTAACACAAGTTATTTAGTTAGTAAGGAAATTGTAGTAAAAATTATTATACCCTAAACATTTTTATTTTCATTTTTTTCTCTAACTTGGAATTATTCAGCTCAAACCATTATATAAAGATTGAAAAAAGAAAAAAAACAAATCACCATTCCAAGACTTCGCCATTAATCACTTCCTAGTTATTCATTGTAAACTGGTTATAATGGTGGTCATTGTGCAATAATTTTCATATTTTAGCTCCAAAAATTGAAAAATTATGTGTATATATATATTGTAAATCCGAGAGAGAAAGAATAAACGAAAAAAAAAAAAACGGTTGCATGTTTCATGTTTCATGTTTGAATATATATAAATATATATATTATGTGTATATATATATAAATAGAGCTCCTTAGGTCCGGACCATCTGCAAAAGAGCTCTTTTATAGCCTCCAATCCCCTTTTGACACATCATCATCTGAAAAAAAAAAAAATGAAAAAAAAAACAAAACAAAACAAAACAGAAAATCAAAGTAAAAAAGAAACCAAAAAAAACACCTGCCTCCAGACCAGGTCTAGCAAGACCCACAGCACCAAACCCATGCCGAGGACTGGCAAGACCCACGCCGTGACACGCCAAGGTCTGGAGAGACCCACGCGTGGGTCTCACACCCCTCACCATCCTCTCCAATGCCTTTCATCCTCTCCCAAGCGTGGGTCTCACCCAGTTTCCTTTCATTCTCCTCTCCCACCCCTCATCATCCTCTCTAACAATGGAAAAAGGAAGTAAACAACGTTTATGTAACAAGTCTATAATATAGTTAGTTAGTTGAGAAGGTGGGTTATAATACAGTTTAGTTAGTTTGGTTAGTTGAAGTGTTAGTTGGGGAAGGATGTATAAATAGCTTGAATGAGAATGTAATAGGGATCTTGTTAGTGAATTGTTCATTGTGAACTTGGAGGAGGAGTCCTCGAATACTCATGGAGGTTTAGGTATCCTCGAAATACCTAGTTTAGTAGTCAATACATTCTTTCTTTCTATTCTTTCTTCTTGTTTTGAACTTATTAACAGTGCATTCATCATCAGCACTATTACAAGTGGTATCAAAGCCGTTCGATTTCTTTTTCTTTTCTTTTTTTTTTTCTTTCTCAAAACTTTCGATTTTACAAGATGATGGAGCTGTTGGGTTATAAAAGAGTGCAACAGAGAAGGTCGTGGCAGCAGGAATGGGAGCAGCAGGACAGTAAGGAGAGGGAGCTGGATAGTTTTAAGAAGCGGGGTGAGAGGTTTGATCAATTGTGGAGGAAGACGGATGAGGAGGCGTTTGATCAATTAATGAGTTCCATGGAGAAATTTCGGAGGGCATTAGAACAAAGAGATAAAAGTGTATCTTTTGATACTATGGAGGCCAATTTTGAAGATGAGGATCCAAATTCATCCGAGTTAGTCCATAGGGAGATTGAATCCATGGAGTTGGAGAAGGTAGATACTTAAGAAGAATTCAAGAAACAAGAAAATGCATTCTTGCCTCGAGCAGAATTGCAAGAAACAATTCAGATTGGTCAATAAGCCTTATTACAGAGAGAAGAAATTCTTTCAAAGGTTGAGGATAGTGACGATGGAAAAAGGAATTCTTTAGAGTCTCTGGAGCTCGAAAATGCACATGTTCATCAAATACCTCAAACAGTAGCAAATGTTCCTAAAGAATTTGAAAACCAGGAGGTGGCCAAGGAAGAGAAAAGATTGAAAAAATGGGAAGAAGCTCAAACTGAACAAGCGAGAGAGTTTCAGATTCTTCAACCAAGCCAAAAGGAGTTGAGCATCTCAGAATCTATCCAAGTGAAGAGCAGTCAAGAGGATTCATCTCAGGAAAATGTGTTGCAAAGTGAATCAACTCCTGATGCAAACTGTCAAATGGGATCAGTGAAGCTGTTGCCTTGCACTCAGTCATACATGTCTAGCAAAGTGGGAGCAGCTTGTCTCAAGAGTGAAGTTACTGATGAATTGATTGGACCCAGGAGCCATTCTATTAAAGTAATTGATGAGGCTGTCAGTAGAAAGCATAATGGTAAGACTTATCCTGATGAAGATTACGTGTTTGATAAAATGCTGGAGTCGGAAATAGTGCTAATGAGGGATATGTGTTGGAATTATGAGTGGTGGGTGTTTAAGATAGGTTGGATGCAAAAGACTGTACAGCAGGCTGAGATTGAATCTTGGAGTTCATTTGTGTTTCAATACTTAAAGGAGGATGAGGTGCATGTTTTTTATTTGAAACATCGTTGGCGTTGGAAAATTATAGGAGGAATCCTTTGGAATGGGCATGCTGGAGCAGCACCTGAATCTGCCCGTTGTTCGGCAACTGTGAACAAGACCAAGGTGTTTGGAAGAGGAAAAAGAGGCAACAAGCCATGTAGGAGGTTTGGCGAGTACATGGTTTCAGGAGGGGAATTACCTTATCAACAACTCCGCAGTGAGATCACAGTAGAGCCGCTATTTCTTGAAATGGAGTCGCTGTTTCTGAGTCATGATTATCCTGATTATAGCCGAGTTGATTTAGCACAGCTGCTCAGAGCTATTCAAGCTCAAGAAAAGCAGAAATTGCATCTGAAAGTTACAATTCAGGGTGTTAAAGAAGGCTGGTCGTCTAGTGAGCCATGAGAACTACAGATACAAGAAACCAATGGAGCTTGGCTTTTAATTCAAGCGCACCTTGTGGGCAAAGTGCTTTGAAGAGGGGAGTAGTGTAACAAGTCTATAATATAGTTAGTTAGTTGAGAAGGTGGGTTATAATACAGTTTAGTTAGTTTGGTTAGTTGAAGTGTTAGTTGGGGAAGGATGTATAAATAGCTTGAATGAGAATGTAATAGGGATCTTGTTAGTGAATTGTTCATTGTGAACTTGGAGGAGGAGTCCTCGAATACTCATGGAGGTTTAGGTATCCTCGAAATACCTAGTTTAGTAGTCAATACATTCTTTCTTTCTATTCTTTCTTCTTGTTTTGAACTTATTAACAGTGCATTCATCATCAGCACTGTTACAGTTTCTGAGTTGGTAAAAGATTTGAGGGTGGGGAGATAAGCATAAATGGCCACCGGTCTCCTTACAGCTTGGGTCTCTCCAAACCCACGCCATGGGTCTAGCCAGACCCACGACGCTGTGGGTCTCACCGTGAACAGCCACAAAATCGTCGTAAAATCATCTTGACCCGCCTCAAAACCCAATTATAATGCCTCACAACCCGTTTTTAATGCTTCAAAACTCGTTTTTTGATTCAAAACTAAAACCTAAAGGTGAAAAGTGAATCCTATAGGGATTTTTTCATACTAAAGGCCAGAAAAAATAGCTCCAGCACCAGAAAAGCGCCAGAGAAGATGACTCCACTGCCAAACCCACGGGTCTGGCCGTGACCTGCCCACCCAGCTCTTTTGAATAAGTGCAGGAAAAAATGGGTTCAAAATCAAGTGAATTTGTTAGCATTCTTTTACTTTGTATCTTGCATATGTGGCAATATCCTATTAAATGCTGTAAAAGCCACCTTTTACGGCATGACCAGATTCAAGGTTTTCTCATATATATATATATATAACCGTTTTTTTTTTTTTATCCGTTTATTCTCTCTCTCAGATTTACAAATCATTCTCTTCCCTCACCCTAAATCCCATCATATATTTTTCCTTTCGTAATGTTGGTTTATCTATTTGTCCACCCAATTTGCATGAGAGAGAGAGGCAACCAGTTGCTTGTCAAAGAAGTGTAACGAAACTCTAAAACTATTTGACATCTCTTTAGTTAGCCACATGGGATGCGTGAGAATTAGAAAAGGTGCAAATTACTGTGATACTGAGGCAAGGCAAAGAAGAAACAACCAAAACTGCACAACAGAGATCAAAACATTTCGAGCCTCCATTTACCACAACATAAAAGCGACACGGGGTTGCTATGAAAAATGGAAATTGAACCACATAAGGTATAATCTCAGATTCAAGTGCGCACCTTTTCACATTTGAATATATATATGTGCTTTCCAAGAATCCTCAGTAACCACAGCTCGTAATTTTGCTTATTAACAAATCTTTCAAGAATCAATTCGAATAATTGGACAATCACATTTACACGGCTGCGCCAGGAAATTTTCAAATTCTATAAGCTGGCAATCTGGGAATGGTTGTATGTGATTTGCTGAAGAACTTGTGTGCCATTGAAATATGTGCTTGGGCTTGTATCAGATATGTTACTCAGAATAGAAAACTGATCCATATAAATTCCAAAATAAGAGATAAGTGGATCTGCACGCGACTTGTCGACGACAAACCTCAAGTGCTGAGATTTTATGGTCGGGAATTGCAGCAGCCTCTGATATCCCACAGTAGTGCCATTGGTCACTTTCTCCCATTGCCCATCTTCATTCAAGATCTCAAGGTGAAACTCAATAATCCGCTGTCCCACGTGAATTGGTTCTTGAACTTGCAGAACATTGAAAGATAATATTTGTTGAAGGTTCAAATATAACACCCAATGAGTTTGATTCTCCTTTGGGGCCCAATAGGTGTAAATACTTTCTTTGAAGACATTCTTGGGGTTGAAACGAGAATTGTTAATGCCTCCTCGTGTACTGCTGGCACCAACAAGAGCATTAATAGCCAGATTATCCGAGAATATCGACCTCCGGAGCTCACTGAATTCTTGAAGCACTTGTATGTCTTCAGCTGATATAAGACCTGAAGAGTTTGGAGGCACATTTAGTAACAAGAGACAGTTTCTGCCAATTGATTTGTAGTATATGTCAAGAAGCGTTCTCGCAGATTTCGGAACTTCTGATGGATGCCAAAACCAACCAGGCCTGATTGAGACATCACACTCAGCAGGTACCCACTCATAACCGAGTCGGTCTCCTTCCCTTGAGTATCTGTTAGATGTATGAAAAGATAGTGCTTAATAAAAATAGCCTTTCTCAATATATCCAGAAAGCCAATGTTTCATATATCAATGCGATAATGAATAGATCCAAACAATCATAAATCAAGGGCTACAACAATTGTGCTTTGGGAACCAGGGCTTTCCTAAATGAGACCAATATCTCAAAGGGATATGACCTCTTGCTAATCAACAATACAATGAACAGTTCCCACTACATTAATATCAAGCAATTGACTCTAATGGTACATTTGCCCGGGACCACCTCCATGTGCTGTTCAGTAGTATTATATCAAGATTTTCACTTAAGCAGGAAAGTAAGAATTAAGATTTAGGAATTGGAAATCCTATTAAAGAGCCCTTATCTGCCAAGTGCATCAATACATACCATAAGTTCTGTAAACAACATGGAAAAGGATGGCAAAGCAATTACTATTGAATGGTAATGGTATTGTAACTTAATAAGGTATCTTAAACAAACAGAAACTTGTTAATGGTGTTTTAACAAGTTGTATGCGATTTAAGAAGTTGCACAACTGTCCATTTCAAATGCTAGAAAAACTCAACCTATACTGTCTTAAGCAATCTTACTAATGGAAATGAAGGTAGAAAACTACTAAGGGAAGTGAAACTCACTGAGGGTCAATGTCACCAATCTTGACAGCACTCCGATTGAAAAGCGACCAGCAAGTAGACCCAGCAACACCAGCCTCATCCCCAATCCACCTGGTATCTGGACCAGCATCAGAAAAAATGACAGCCCCAGGCTGGAGTTGATGAATGAGACTAAACCAACTATCAAAGAAATACTCCATGTTCTTCTCTCCCTCCCCTTTCGCACCATCCAACCAAACCTCCTTGATGTCACCATACCTGTTTCAATTATGAAAGATCACCTGCTATAATTCTCTGATTCTCTAACCATGGAACTCAACAAAAAGTAGCAAATTACTCAAAAAGTTAAATTCTCCAAAAAGAAACCGAATCCGTCTGTCGAACCAATAGAATCGAACTAAAATCAATCTTCAACAACTTATTAAACTTAAACAAGTAGAAAACAAACATTAACCCAATAATGTTAAAATGCAACTCAACTAAACTCCACAAGGCATGCAAACGATTCATAAGAACAAGAATTTTATATAATCCATTGGGCAGAATCCCGAAGCTCAATAACTACCTAAATCAAACAATCAAAGTCAACAAAATTTTTTGATTTTATTTTTTCCTTCTTTCCTCGTGGGTCAGAAGTAGTAAGTAAATCAAAAGTAAAAGAAAATAACAATGCATAGAATTCTCCGATAACATAAGAGATCAAATGCAACGAGAAAGAATGAACCACAAACTGCTTAAAATGACAATCCGATTAACAAAATTTCAGAACATAAAAGACCCAATTCAAAGTCAACACAGTTTGATCAGACATCAACCCAGAACTCTTTGAAAGAAATCAAGAGAACCCAATTCACAAAAAATAAATAAATTTATACATGCAAACTAAAAAATTCAGTGTCAATCACCTCGTGAGCAACTCAGTCATCTGCCCAATGTAGAACTCATTATACTCCAAAGTCTTCCCATATGACACCTCGTGCCGATCCCACGGCGAAAGATAAAGACCGAATCCAATGCCTGCGTCCCTAGCAGCCTCAGCCAGCTCCGCAACAACATCACCACTCCCATTTCTCCAGGGGCTCGAGCGCACCGAGTAGTTGGTGTACTCGGAGGGCCATAGGCAGAACCCATCGTGGTGCTTGGCGGTGAGAATCACGCGAGAAAATCCCGATTCCTTGGCCACGCGAACCCACTGCGTTGCGTCGAAGTGGGAGGGGTTGAAGACGTAGGGGTCGGCGTGGCCGGTGCCCCACTCGGAGTCCGTGAAGGTGTTTGGGCCGAAGTGGAGGAAGAGAGCCATGCGGCCGAGCTGCCATTGGAGTTGGGGAGCAGAAGGGATGGGCAAAATGGGAAGAGGTGGAGGTTTGATTAATGGGTTTGAAGAAGAAGAAGAAGATGCAGATGAAGATGAAGAAAGGAGTGAGAGGAGGAGGATTAGAAGAGTGATCTGGGACATGGGTTTTGCGGGCTTCTGGGTTTCGCGAGCTGGAGGGATGGTTGTGGTGGTCTGCTTCTTCTTCTCCTCCATGGTGGAGGGGGCCTTGGGAGAGAGAACGGACCAAGTCAGATGGAGTGGAAGTGAGGGGCTTTTTAGAAAGGATGTTGGTGTTGACTGTTGGGTTTTGAGTTTTGATTGGCTTAATTCTCTGTTATCTCACTCTTGTTCTCTTCTCACTCCAAATCTTGTGACTCTTAAAATTATGATTGAGTTTGAAATTGATTTTAATATATAACTAATTACTTGTTAATTTAAAAAAAAATTACATATATCCTCTCAAAATATTATTTAGTTCCTTGTCAATCTTTTTTTTTTTTTTTTTTTTTAAATTACCAAAAAAAATGTTAAAGGAGGAGGGAGGAGGAGGGTCTACCCTTCTCCTTCACTTTTCTGTTGTTTTTTTTTTTTTTACTAGGTTTTTAAATCCTTTTTTTTTTTTTTCTAGGGTTTTCTTTAGATATTTTAGTCTCTTATGAGGTTCTATCTATCGTCTTTAACTATCTATCTCTAATTCTCATAAAACTGCAGCCTAAGTCTCCCCCTGATGGTCACATCATGCTCTTTAACATTCATCTTCCCCACCACATTGTCTGTTGGATCTGTGAAGTTTTGAATATTGATTTTTTTAGAGTTACATCTTTTTTTCTCTGTCAGTTCTACCCTGCAACACGCCACACTATGTTTTTTTTGTTATTTACTGTGTTTTTTTGTTGTTGTTTACAACTTAACCCAAACTATTTTGGCTCCATACTCTTTGTTTATATTGGAGATCTGTTTTTCACTATTCCTTCTCTTCTCGGTCTTCGGTTTTCTTTGATGTCAGACTATATCTAAGTTATATTTTCATAGTTTGTTCACTTTCTTTTGAAACTAGACTAGATCTAAGTTTATAGGAGTTATTTTACTCTCAATGATTTTATCCATCTTAGTGGGCCGCAATTTTCATATGCTGCATTCCCAAGTGAGTTCTAGCTTCTTAGATTTCTTCGTGGCATCTGAGGTGCTTGTATCCTTAATAAAAATTTAAAAAAATCATAAAAATCCTTCTTTTTTTTCTTTCAAATTTATATGGATATTTTTTTCTTATTAAAAATATTATGTTCTTTTTTTTTTAGCCTTAATGGAGACATTGACACAATTAATAAATTAGGAAAATATTGAAGATGAGGTGGTAGTTTGATGAGATATATACACTTTCCCCTGGCTCTTAAGTGGTAAACAAAAGGTAACAACAGATCTTCTATAAAACTAACAAGTAATGATCCAAATTTAACAAAAACTTTTTTTTAACAAAACAACATGGTACTGCTACTTCTTAAGCAAGTAAAAAATGTGCAAGACCTGTTATGGATAAGTGATTATTACATGAAAAATTACTGAAGAGTAAGTGATTATAAGAAGTTTCAATTACAATAGGTCGTCAACCAACATAGAAGCTAACAAAATCATCATTTTTTGCCCCTTGTTTCCTTAAAAATGGTCACTATTATAACTTTAAGTTATTTAAAACTGCCAAATACACTTGAGTTTGTTCTAGCTATGGGCACACCAGAAATTATTTGGGTTGTCTTTTTGGAGGCCCAGAAACTGTACAGTATTATATTGCTTGTTCATTTCGCACATACATCATAAATTCATAATCCATAACAAAATGGTAGTGATAATATCGAATGATAACTACACAATAATAATAATAATAATAATAATATAGAACGAAGAGTTGGAGTCTTGGAGATATTTACAAAATAATAATAATAATAATAATTGATGAATAAGCAATTTCATTAAGCTCAAAACTCAAAACAGTGTAACGCCTAAAACACAGTTACAAGCCTTATACAAGTAACAAATGACTAGAAAAGAACAAAATCAAAACAGAGAAAACTTTTAAACCAACATTACACAAGCATATCAGCAGTTAAATTCCACAAGGAACACAAAATGAGGTTCTCTCTAGTTCTAGGAAACTTCCCTTTCCTAACAATTCTAGTTCTGACTTTCCGCAAGATTTTTTTTTTCAAAAGCTACTCTTTAGTACTTGGAAGGCCATCATGTACAAGTTCATTTCTTGTTCGCCAGAGACTGTACACAACAGACCCAAAAACCAATCGACATAACAGTCATTTAAGAGTTTTGTGGCCCCAATTTACAAAAAAGAAAAATTATGAAGAAGAAGGATTTTCCTTTGGATTACTTAACTTATACACAAAGATTCTTGTTCATCATCACCTGACTCCACTTGTTTGATAGTCAAGACTGCAGAAGCCATATTTGTTGTTTGGATTTGGATGGCAGTTTGGGATAGAAGAAATGATATTTAGTAGACTCTCATACGACTGTCATACAACTGTGATGATATAGCAGCGAATATCAACAATTGATTTTTATTTTTACAAGCCCTTGTTGATCCAAATGTTAATTTTCACTGTCGAATCATCATAATTGTATGACAGTCGTATGATAGTCTACTAAATAGCATTACTCGTGGGATAAAGTTCACTTTCATGTTGCTTTCATCAATAGAATATATTTGGGAAAAGTTTATATACCTGCTCAAATTATTACCCAATTAACAATGTCTTCCTCCAAACTTTCAATTGTGACAATATTTCTCCTAAACTACTAAAAAATTGACAATATCCATCCAAGGTAGCAAAAAGAATAAAAAGACCCAAAATTACATGCCCTGGTTTTTATTTTTATTTTTTAAAAAATAATTTAGTTTTAGTGGAGTGAGATGATGAAGAAGAATGTTTGTGTATAAGCTAAGTAAGCCAAAGAAAAACTGTCAAAGGAAGCCAAAGGAAAGCTAAGTAAGCTAAGTAATGGAATAGAGAATCATAGAAAAGTAGCAGTACTTGAAATTGGGTTGATTAGATTACAATAATTTTGAAGCACTTGACTCAAAATTCACGCAACTAAGGAATGATTATTGATAAATCAAACAGCACATCCGACAACACATGCAAACCTCAATTATCATCATATTTTCTTTTGGATTTAAGATTTCAAAAGTTGCAATTTTAAAATGTTCCATTTGATAATGTAATTTTTAAAAATGTAGCAAAATTGTTGTTTGAATTTAAAATTGCACTTTAACTTTTAAAATTATGTGTTTTCAAAAAAAGCATCTATCTACCTACAATTTGAAAAATACAAATTTTCTGCGTTTTGAAATCGCAATTTTTTAAAAACGTAATCCCAAACAATACATTTTCTATGATTTGATTTAAAATCGCATCTTTTGTCCATAAAATCACAATACCAAATGCACATTTACTGAACTTTCCCGTGCTGAAAATGAATGATTGTCATTAAACCAAAAACCCTTCATCGGACAATATAGATCCCAATTACGCCATAAAAGTTCAACATCCGAGAGTATGTTTGGGATTGTGTTACAAAGTAGAGCTTTTAAATTCAAAAAGAGATTCTTTTTTTAAAATAAAAATAAAATAAAATAAATTACTTTTTACCCTCCCTAAGAGCTTGCGTGAGATTGCTTTGAAAAATAAAGCTTTTAATTTTTTTTAAAAAAAAAACGTTTTTTTAGCAATTTTTAGAGTAAAAAAAGTAAAAGAAGTATTTTTTGAAATTTTTTACGAAATATATCAGATTTTGTTTGACACAAATTTTTAGTTTTTAAGTATTAAAATTATTTTTTAAGCTCACTAACGCAATTCAAAACACGCTCCAACTCACATTCCAAAAAGCAATTTAATTTCATAAAAAAAAAGGTTTCTTGTATATAAGGCTTGTTCAAAGGCCCAAATCTGAGTAGACTGGAGCCCATAGAATGTGTCCAAGGCCCAACCCTGGTTGGTAAAATTGAAACTTTTACGGCCCAAAAGCCTTCACAGCAACAGAGTGTTGGAAGTTGGTCCCAAAATGAACACATTTGGGAGCCCATTCACAATTCAACGTTGTGAATTGAATAATGATTGTTTAGCTTTGTATAACAAATGATATAATTAATGGAATATTTGTTACCTTTTAATTTTTCTATGAGAGAACATTTTTTTCCTCATTTCTCTAACTAACATTCTTATTTTTTATCATACAATTCTCCTCATTAATATTTAAATATGAAAAGTAATTAAAATATTAGAAAAGTACACACGCGTACCCCTCAAACTATTGGGCAATTTATGATATCCCAAACTATCAAAAAATTAACAAAAATACCTATATAAAAATTTAGTAAAAAAAAAAAAAAAAAGTTTAACTTATATCAAGATGAGCCTTAAAACTCAATTTTTATAGTCTCATTCAATAACTAACACATAAACAAAAACATAAAAAGTACACAAAAATAACTTAGATAAAAATACACTAGATTTTAGGGTAATAAAATCCCTAAAGGTTTAACCTTCTACCTCTATATTTTAGTTTTGAATAATTAAAAAAAAAAAACGAGTTTTGAAGCATTAAAAATAAGTTTTGAGGCATTAGAAATGAGTTTTGAGGTATTAGAAATAGGTTTTAAGGCAGATCACAGTCGGCGGGGTTTGAGACTTTCACGGTGGGCTAGATCTACGGCGTTGGTCTGGCCTGGGTCTTGCCGGCTACGGGTTTTTTTCTATGATTTGGTGTGGTTGTTCTCAATTTCATTTTTTGCATTTTTTAAAAAAAAATTGATAATGTGTCACATAATGATTGGATGTTGTAAAAAGGATGATTTACACTTAATAGTATGGGCTCTCAAAATAAAATAAAATAAAATAAATTTCCTTTTATCTTTTAATGTGACAACAAATACATTATAATTTTCTAATAATTTGAAGACAGATTGCTTCAATTGAAAATTTTGAGATACATTACTCCTTAAAAGTTGGTTATCAGGTGATGTGTTACCTTTTTATGAGGTTGTTTCAAAATAATAAATCATTACTTAGAAATTTTTTTTTTTTGTTGATAAATATAACATTTTTCATATAGTAAAGGGTAAGATTTTGTCTAATTTAAATTAAAAAAAATTAAAAAAGGAAAAAAAAAAAAAAAAAAAGAAGCCAAAATTGACATTTACATCAAAATTCAAAGGTTGTAAAACAGACTCTCACCAACCGAGATCATAGCCGCCCCGGGAGTGGGGACCACATTATAAAATAGTCTTACGAAAATGAAAAATGGTCGCGAAGCTCGAGGGGGCGTAGGACACGTTTCGACCGTCCACGATGGCCACAATCTTCAAATTGATACTTTTTTTGGTCCAATACGCAACTTCTGACGTCATTCACACACACTTGTCCTCGAATCTCAGTTGGGAGGACTTGTTTGACTTTTGATTCTTTTCTTTGTGTTTCGGTGGGAACCCCTTTGATTTCCTTTGCTTTTCACAACTTTTTTATACAAATATTTCTTTGGGAAAGAAATCTTTAAAATTAAATTATAAGAAACTCTCATAAATTGGTCATTAAAAGTGACAGGTGTTTTTTAAACTATTAAAAAAAATATTAAAAATGCATTTTATTAAGAAAATATGGACATAAATTTGCTACAAACTATTTTTTTTTTTTTTAATCAAATAAAGGTTGGAGGAAGAGATTATTCTAACTAGAACCATAATAGCATTAACCCACGGAAGATTGCTCAGGAGGGACCTAAATGGCAAAAACCGTAAGCGTATCTTCAAGACTAGCAGAGCCATAGCTTAACCACCCGTCCCACCAAAGCATCAATGAGAACTAATTAAGGTGGTTTATATTAATCAGGCATTAATCTCTATTGGGGAGATTCGAATACACATCCTAGTACTTACCTAACCACTTGGAAATTTTCTTGAGTCATTGAACTACCACATGCACTTGATGGTAAACTGGTATGTAGTTAATAGATACAAACTCATCTAATAAAGTGACATATGTCTTTTAACATGTGAGAAACACATTTTTTTGGTAGTTATGGGACACATGTCACTTTATTGTTTTTATCCAAAAAATATATACATGTTACTTTTAGAGATTGGTTTGTAAAAAATTTTCTTATATATCAATTTATAGGATAGAATTTTCCTTTCGGACATAATTTTCTTTTAAACTAGATTGGACGAATTTATTTTCGAAGAAATATATATTAAAGTAAATTATAAGAAAAAAATACATATTAATAGAGTACAACCCAACTTCAATGGTTTTGTAATCTTTTTAAGCTTAAAAGAATGAGATAACTTCTTAATCCCATCCAGTCTTTTTCATATATGTTAATTATATATTCTTTTTTATATTTCATTTTTCGTATATAAAATATGTTTTAAAAAAAAAAAAATTGATACCCAATGGTGATCATATATATTGACAATAATACATATTAATAGAGTACAACCCAACTTCAGCCAATAATATAATTTACTTAGAATTATATTCTCACTTAAATTTTTTTTTACTTATAATTTGTTTTCTTTCTCTTTTTAGAATTATATTCTCACTTTACAGAATTGTAAGAAAATATGTAGAAAATGATTTGAAGTGTAATTAAAAAGATAGATTGAAATGCAGGGGTATAAATGCAAAAGGAAAATTTAGCAAATTATCACATGTTATTGACACTTTTTTAATGATTATAATAATAAAAGATTAGAAGCTGCACAAAATTCTAGCTTGGTTTGCCAACCGTTGAGAAAGTGAAAATAACACCTTAATTGCCTTGAGAGTCAATGCGAATGACGACAGTTGTCTATTTTGTTCTTTAGTTGTATATATATATATATATATATATATATGAAAATTCTAGGGATTCTCCCTATAGTATTCTCCTAACGGTCCCTCAGTTTTACGTAAAGCATGATTTAAGAAAAAATAAAATTGTACTGGCCTCCACCACCAGTTTTTTTAGATATTAGCACTAAATTTAGGATGATCAAATCTATTTTGAGTGATATCATCCCTAAAGGATTAACCTCCACCATTAGATTTTAGTTTTGAATCCAAAAACAAGTTTTAAAGCATTAAAACCTAAATATTAACTCATAAAAATTAATCTGTTGGCAAAAAAATAGAACTACAATTTTATTTTTTCTTAAATCGTGTTCTATATAAGACTGAGAGAATGCTAGAAGAACACTACAGGGAGAACTTTTAGTAAACCCCACATATATATATATATAACCCCTTTTTCTATAATCATTTTTATTAATTATTTGCTTTTAATTGTCAATTCTATATTGTCTTGATGGAGATATGATCGAAGGCCCTTTCTCTGTTTTTATTTTATTTTTTTATTTTATAATTTGAAGATTCCATAAGCAAGAAAGGAGATTTTAACATATAATATTAGCGTGCAAATGAGTAAAAATCATGGCATTTTCTGTTGAATGTGGAGCAAATTAATAATATCTTTTTCAGTATATTCTTCGATCTCAAAAGGAGATTCAACTTTAGGTTTTCAGTATGCATGCCTATCTACATAATCTATTTGCACGCGCATATGTACTTATATATATATATTCAATAAACCAAACATTTTAGGGCCCAAATTAATAAAATAATATTATATGTCTCATGCAAATCTTATCTCCCATGCCATATATATAATTGTCAGAAATTTGTGTTAAAAAAAAAAAAAAATTATTTCTCCACTATAGGTATTTACATAGTAAGTAGTGATTTTCGTAAGGCTGGCGTGAGTGAACAGTACTCACGCCAGCCTTATTTTAATAATATTTTTATTATTAAAATAAGGCTGGCGTGAGTACTGTTCACTCACGCCAGCCTTACGAGAATCAGTACTCGTGTTCAATTAACCCATACTATTAAACTTATGGTTATGGTTAACCCCCATTAATGTCCTTAAGTTTCAAGGGAAATTGTACGTACACTATGGGTTTAGTTTGTGTAGAATTGAAGTATAGTTGTGACTTGAGTTTAATGGCATCTTGCAATGTGATAATTACAATTTTGCAATGTAATATGTAAGGCTTGAGTTGGGGATCCTTCACAAGCATTGTCAATATTGATATGTAAGTATATTACTTATGGGGAATAATACCATGATTTAAGATTTTAATGTTTTGTAAGTATTTTACTTATTGAGAAACTAACATATTTTGAATTGTTTTTAAAGCATGATATATATTGTAAACTCATGGTAGAAACTAAAAATCGGCTCATTATGAAAAGTTCGTAATTTCTATACTTACTGAAACTGTAAACTCACATATTCGTCTATTTTATTGTGGTAATTAACCCCACAATTGCATAAATCTTGTTGTTGCCAAGGGTGTCGATGAGGATCCAATAGCGTAGTTATACTTGGGCTACTATATAAGTCTATTTTTAGTGTAAATCATTTTTGTTATGTATATAAACAAATTAAGCAAGCCAATATTCTATACATTATGTAATTGCATAATTGAATAATTATAAGATCGAGTGTATGTTATAGGTGATCAAAAATATTCGTTGCTTGAATTTCCGAGATAAATAAATTAGATGACTACACACAATATGTACATATATATGGTTGTTGGCATGCATGGACAGCTTAGTTACTACACGTTAGCAATGACGACCCAATTAATAAATTAAATTAAAATGGAACCAATCATGTCGATTATGTAATGCAATTGTATGTTTGACTTGTGATAGTGGTCCATTGTGGGACGTAGTATACCGACATTAATTTTAAATTTGTTCTTGAGTTTATATTTTCTATATATCATAATCACTCCTCACTCCCTCGAGCATGCATGAGTTACAATATTCTTCCTTTACATTGTGAATCACATGGTTTGTGGCATCAAATTGACGTTAATTTATGAATGTGAATTGAATTAAAAAAAAAAAATGATATTTAGTAGATTGTTATATAATTGATAAGAAGTAACAATGAAAATAATCCACTGATTTTATTTTCGGGAAAAGTTCGTATATTTTTCTCAAATTACCACTTAATTGATAATGTTTTCTATATCCTCCCGGCCCTGCGGACCTCCAAACTACCAAAAATCCCCATTTAAAATTAAATATTCTACGTGTTAGGCCTCACCTACTAAAATGGAGTTTAAGCTCACACATGAGTTCACGTGTGATTTAATTGACTTTTCCTTTTCCGCTTAAGCTTTTGGGACAACTGGTGATTTAAAATCCCCAAGAGGTAGTTCAATCGGATAGGATCATGCCTAGTGAAGCGGAAATCACTAGTTCGAATCTTCCTCCCCCCTCTTGTGCGGACATGTAAAAAAAAAAAAAATGGTGATTTAACAAAAAATACCCTCAATGAAAAAAAAGGGAGTGAAAATTTAAAATTTTCATTTTTTTGTTAAAAAACATATATTAATTTTTGTTTTTGGAATTTATAGGGATATTTTTATCTGATCGACGAAAATTTAAGGTAATTTTTGTCTTTTTGTTGGCCTTGGGGAGACATTGACAATTTGTTAATAGTTTGGGAGGAAGCTGACATTGTCCCAATTGAACGTATGAGGGAATATTGTCAGTTTTGTGGTAGTTTGAGGGAGATATATATGTGAACTTTTTTCCTTTATTTTTTTTTTACAAATTCTTGTTAATTCAAATACTGATTTTCACTGTCACGTCATTCTAGTTATATAACAATCGTATAACAACATGCTAAACATAGTTACTCAAATTAAATACATCGTAAAATAGTGTAAAACATGTAGGGGAGTCAAACCAAGTGGTAGTTGGGAGGAGAGGTATGAGCCGCTTGTGGTCAACTCTTCTATGGCGTATAATATTGCAAGTATACTCAATGGAGAAAGCACTTAATTATAGTAAGAGAGTGATGGAAGTTTATCCTCAAGGCTCTATCCATCCAAGTCTTTCTTTAATTAATTAATTAATTTTCAATACTTAAACTACTGTTGGCAACTACGTACGTACGTAGCTTCTGCGAAATTTCAACATGATTGACTCGTATCATGAGTTACGAGGATCGATGAATATCGATGTTTTACGAGGATAATGTTAATTACTTTACACAAAACTGTGATTATTTATTCTATATTAATTAACCTCTTTATATATATATAGAGAGAGAGAGAGGGCCCTTTCTGTTAGAGCATAGAATTGTTCATTTTGGTTTTATCGTAAGGGCATGTTTGTAATTTTACGATATCACGCATGCCAAGTTTATATACATTAAAAAAATTAGAAAATAAAAAAAAAAGGCCTTAATTTTCATAGGGTTTTGGCTTCCATTTAGTATTAATGGTCACTTCGGGTTCATCTGGGTACGTAGTAACAAAGGTTGTGGTAATGTTCACATTGAAAGAGAAAAAGATGATAATAAAAATAGAGGATTAATGTTTGGTTTTATTCTCTTATATAGTTTATGTTTATTTTCGTATAAGATATGTGCAAATTCATTATTAAATCTGTCCAAAGATGCGTCGTTCTAATTAATTCTTTTAAAGAAAAATGCTAGGTATATATTCTCCTAGCTAGTCATAAGTGATATTATTTTCTAAGAACTAAGTACTTTAAAAAGAAAATAATATTCACCTAAAAATAAAATAAAATAAAATAACACTTAACATTTTCCTTTCTTTTTAACTTCCGAAATTCTATTACCTTCTACGTTGCTAAAATTTCTTCAAACTTTTAAAGAATATGGTAGAGATTAAAAAAAAAAAAAAAAATCCTGTAGGTGGGGCACTATTTAGCTTGGTAGAAAGGCAAGAGGCTCAGAATAGGAGTACTGTTGAGAGGAACCTTTCTTTTTATAGATAAATACATTGTAATCCTTATGAAGTAAAATTATAGGGCCCTAGCTAGCAGAAAATAGCAGTCACAGGATGCCCATGCGTTTGTCTTTTGCTAGGGTTATAAGTCATAGATAGGATGATGAGAGCCCTAGAAAAGAAAAGCTTGATTTTATGGCCTACAAAATCCACCTCCCCAACATTGCTTCTTCTTTAGGCCTCTCTATCCTACCTTTGTTTCACAATTACCAACTCATGAAAGGCAAGGCCGCCAGTGAAATGTACCAGCCAGGACCCCTCTTTTGAAATTGCTTCACCATTTTTACAAGCTGTGACAATGCCTATATATGATACCTCAACAGTAGTACTTCTTCTAAACTTGCCATTGATTAGTCTGTTCCAAACACCTGATGATCAGATGAATTTAGGGCCATGGATCTGATTGATGGGGCCATATATATGATCATCATTTTTTGCTAAAATGTACAAACAGAATGTCCAAACAGCAGACATTCTATATATACACAAATATGTTCCCTAGCTATATATATATATTATATATATATGAGGCTTAATATATAGTATTTATGCTGTGCAATGATCAAAAGAGGCCATGATGATGAGATATCTCTTAATAGGTTCATGAATTTTAGCACTCTTGCATGAAGTATGTAACTTCATTCTTTCTCCCAATATATACACATGTTGAACATCTTGGGCAGATGTTCAAAAAGACTGATAATCAACCCTTTTTTGTCTTTAACATAGTAGTTATTTTAAAAAATTTGCTATAATGAACTTATCATATTTTAAAATTATTTTAATCATCTTTGTCTTCCCTCTCCTTCTTCCTTAATTAACAAAATAATAATAATAATTAAAGAAAGTAAAAAGTTGTAATAGATAATCTGTACGTTGGAGTTTGTATTGAAAAAACTAGTACATAAAATAGAAAAAATATGTATTTTGAGCAGCTAAAATAGTTATTATTACTAGAGATGCTCAAAAAGTAGTTACATATTGTGATGCTCTGGATCATTCGGTCAGTTACTAATCAATTTTACTAGAAGAATTGCTAGTAACCCTACAAAAATAGACGGAGTTAATCTACCTATTTTGTTGGGAGCGTAACATATATATATACATCACTGATTATTGAAATATTGCAGTAATTAATTAAATATGAATTAGTTGGAGGCACTAAGAAATATTTTATCTGTTGTACGCCATGCATGCTTGGTGTGTGGTTAATTTAGAAAAGGTCACAAAATGATAGCTGTAGCTATCAATTCAGTTACCTGTTGTGTTTCCACTTAACAAGACTTTGGATGCTTTGAGAGGAGGAAGAAACTGAGGTTCATATGAGATGGAAAGTTCTATTAGCTGAGCTAATTAGCAGACTTATCTAACGTTTTGACTTATGTATCTGGGAATTAATTAATATATTAATCATTATTTTCTTGTACAATCTCTAAAACCAGGTTTCTTATTAATTATAAGGCCATAAGCATTCATCCAAACCAAAGTTCATTTAGTCAGTGAGGTTCCGAAAGGAAGGCTGGGGGATATATATCCAAGAGATCAAAACTTCTCACAAGAGAGACACAACCTTAACAAATAATACCCAAAGAGAGAGAGAGAGAGAGAGAGAGAGAGAGATGGGGAGGGCTCCTTGCTGTGACAAGGCAAATGTGAAGAAGGGGCCATGGTCACCAGAAGAAGACTCGAAGCTTAAGGAATACATAGAGAAATATGGAACTGGAGGGAATTGGATTGCACTCCCACAGAAAGCTGGTAAGATTGACCTAAACAATCATCAAACCCATTTCCTTATATAACCATGTCTCTCTCTCTCTCTCTCTTTCTCATATTTTGCTCTTTGGCTCTGGATCAGGTCTGAAGAGATGTGGGAAAAGTTGCAGATTGAGATGGCTTAACTATCTGAGGCCTAACATCAAACACGGGGAATTCTCTGACGAGGAAGACAGAATAATCTGCACCCTATTTGCAAGCATTGGAAGCAGGTATATATACACTCCAATTTTCCACACTACTTTTTACCAAATTTTGCTGGATATTTGACCACATCTGGAAAATTTGCCCATTAACTGTCTCTGGGTGTAGTTGTTCTCCTCTTTCTCCTTGATTTTCCTCTGTCTCGATGAAATCTATCCAATGGGTAACACAAATATTTAGGTTTTCTCCATTTCTACCATAAAAAAAGTTGCATATTTTTGGATAATTCTTGTGCATGCATGCCAAGTTTAGATCTAACATCAACACCCACAAACAGCTGTTAAGAGAAAGCAGAGAGTTTTCTTGTTATGGAAGTTAATAAGTTAATCAATTACAGGTGGTCAATTATAGCTGCTCAGTTGCCAGGCAGGACTGACAATGATATTAAGAATTACTGGAACACGAAGCTCAAGAAGAAGCTCATGGGGATGATGCTTCCTCCATCTCAGAGAAAACCTCCCGCATTCCCCCAATCCTCTCACCAAACGCCACCGTTTCAATCCCAACAACTATCATCTTCACCCTACAAAGAATGCAGCTCTTTCTCAGGCCTCGAACCTACCAATAATATTTCAGTCCCATTGAGTTTTTCCGACTCCACCCCTCCTTTTTTCCAGACCCAGGAGAGCTGGGTGAGCTCCATGAAGTATTATCCTGTGAAAGAGAACCTCCTCATGTTCGGATGCGAAGGAAGCTGCAGCTCATCTGATGGGAGCTGTACCCAGATCAGCTATGGCAGAGACGTCATCAAACAAGAGGAAATGGGTTTCCAGAGCTATATCTCCAATGGGTTGGAAGAAAATCACAAGTTCATGCTCAATTACGGCTGCAATGGAGGTGAAAAAGTGAACCAACAAAGCGCGTATTTTGGAGAAATCCCATTCGAATACGCCATGGAAGATGTTAAGCAAGTGATTAGCAGTAGTAATAATAACATCAGCAGCAGCTTGTTCAATCATATTGATGATAGCAAGACACAAGAGAAGGTCATGTACTTGTACTGAAGAACTGATGTCTGACTGTAAGTAATATCAGAAAGATTTGACGGGGTAAGGGCGTGGTGGTAGGAGAGATTCAGAAAAGACTTTTGGAGTTTCTGGGGGTTCGTGTGTTTTTTTTTTATTTTTCTGATGAAATGAAATGAAAACATTTCTTCTTTCCTTTTTCTTTGACAGTACATGGTAAAAGCTTCTTTTTATTTTGTGCATTTCTTTTTGGGATTTGATGACGATGATGTAATATTGTTGTACGGCACTGCCCTCTCCCTCAAACCCTGAAACCCTTCGGCCTTCCCCCTTCCCCCAATCACAACAAATAAATGTTTATGAAATCTAGACGAGAGGCTTTCCACTGTTTCCTTTCTTTTCTTTTTCCAAAATTATTGGCTGAGACATGTGCTTAGAAGTCAATTATACCCTTAGGGCATACTTGGCAAATAACATCGGCCTTTTTTCTAATTGACGTAAAAAAAAAAAATGTTTAGTATAAAAAAGTTAAAAAATAAAAATGTTGAGAAGTTAAATTTTTTTTAGGAATATTACAGTTCGGCAAAAGAAGTTAACTAACAATCAATTTCTAATACAGCGAGAGAGTGAGAAGCCTTTGTCAAACATGCCCTTAAAAGTTTTTCTTCGAATATAAAGGGTAAATTGGACCTTTGGAGGAGTTGCACTGCTTGCGAGGAATATCAAAATCCCAGAATCTTTTCTATGAACGAGGCTCAAGGGAAGAAAAAAAAAGAAATAATAAAATAAAAAAGAAGTAGGCCAGGGACAAGAAATTAAATAGAGAACCTTCTTTGACGCTGTTGGTGGAGGCTGAGACTTATTTTTAACTTTAAAATGACTTAAAAGTGAGGGATAGTCCAAGTCTTTTTTATTTATTAATCGTGGAATTAATTAGTAAATTAAGCATGTAAATCCATAAAACACTTAACCAAGAGAAACTCTCTGTTCTTCATTCAAACACTTGAATTATTTGTCGGTCAAGCATTTGGTGGGAATCTGAAAATTGGAATGAGTCATGGCTCACGGGATAGTTGATTGGGTAAATTCTTTAGCATTTATATTGGGAGAAAGGTGTGCTCATTATATTAGGTCTCAAGCATAAGAAATGCTACACAAACTTCATCAGCATGCGCGGTACTCTTTGGCACACTCCCGGACACGACATCTAATATCAACGTTTGCTTTTGAATGGGTTATTATTAGATTTTATATCAAATGGTAATTTTCAACGTTTGCTTTTGAATGAGTTATTATTAGAACGTTTGCTTTTGAATGAGTTATTATTCGATTTTATATCAAATGGTAATTTTGGGTGCCACGCTGAGAGTATGAGTGTGTAGCATTCCTCAAATAGTAATGCTTTACGTACCATTTATGTAGCGGAATGAATCGGAGATGATTCGGTTTTTAGTTATATTTGAGGGGTATTTTTGTCTTTTCACTTTTTGATAGTACAAAAATACATTTATAATATAACTAACTGGATATTTTTTAGTTCATTTGATATAGTAAGTAATGAATAAAACTTACGCGTCCTCAAGAGGTAGCTCAATCGGGTAGGACCACGCCTAATAAAGCGGAGGTCACTAGTTCGAATCTCTCTCTCCCCTCTTGTGACAGACATGTAAAAAAAAATAAAAAATAAAAAATATAACTTACTAAAAACTTGAAATAAATGAGAAAGATGTATCTTTTAACCTATGTCTAAACACAATTGTGCTTAGCTCATATCGATGAAATGCATAGGCTTTTAGCTGTAGGCGAGATTAGGGACCCTTAATCAAAATTCTAATTTATTCATCTCAGCAAAGAATAAGAATCAGAATAAAAATCAATTCTGATTTTGATTTTCACAAATAATTTCTTATTTCGAATGGAAACTTTGAATATGTTCTTAATTAAACCACACTACGGATTTGTTTACGTTTAAGGTTTCATAAATTGTGATTAAAAAATAGTAATTTTAAAAACATGTGATTTGAAAATGCAACAGTTTGGCATTTAAAATCACAAAAATGCACTCCATTACGTGCAATTTGAAAATACAATTTTTTTCTTTTTTTTACGCTTTTAAAACGTAGTCTCAATCCATACACTTTCTACAATATATTTCAAAATTGCATGCACTTTTGAACTATGAAATCAAACTCTGAAACATACACTAAATATTATATATATAGCATATGGGCATGCAGCACTAATTATTGAAAAATTTCTTAAAAAAAAGTCTTGTTTTTCTCACTGTCCCTACTTGTATGTATAAACTAATTGTGATTTGTTGGTACGTGATATATATTTAAGAGATTAAATGCATTCGAAAGCATGCATGCTTTCATCAAAATTAATTAAAAAATTATTATTATTATTTCTAATTTTGTCCTCCTTCGTTAATTATGCTCTACTACGCATTGAATGACGTTGATTGTATGTGTAGGCTATGTGCCTACTTTCTTTTAGCTTCCAAATTCTTTATTTAGGGTATTTTGGTTGCATAAAAATTGAAAATAAAAAGTAAAAAGAAAAATGATTGAGCAAATTAATTTAAAATGACCAATTGAGGGAATCCCCATGGGGAAGCAGTCTAAACTATAAAGGGTCCAAAAATACATGATGTACAAAGATCTCTGTCAGGGTATGGCACTTTTTCCTTGTTGTCTGGTAAATGGTTTTGATTAAAAATTAATTATACGATAATTTTCAATAATTAAGTGAAAAATCTGTAATCCTGACACCTCGCAAATCTGCATCTCCAAAATGGATTCGGATTAAAATAAGTGAGTTGCCAGCTATGTTTATTTTATTTCTTTACTCTTAAATAATGGGGAAAGCTTTTTCTAGGAATGTCTTTTCTGGTGAAGTGTAAAGGTCAAAAGGTGTGGAACCTACTGACACTCTGACACTTGAAATATTTTAAACTTGAAACCTTTTTAAATTCAATAAATATAATTATCAAGAAGATGATCTGTTGTATTTTTTTGAAAAAAAAATTGAATAAAATAAAAAGGATTTATTCATTTTGTCGTATAGAGATGGGACATAATAAAGTGTTTTCCCCCCGTAGGCGTGGGTGCCATTGTACCAATCAGGGCACATACTTATCTTGACGTTTTGGACCTCTTTAGATCACAGCCATCCGATTTGTGGACTTTGATTGACCATTGTCTTTGACCTCAATTAGCTAGTTATTGACCAGGCAGTGCATTTAAAACTAGGTGATCCAGATTTTGTGGCGAAGATCGAGCTTCAAAACAGTGAATTGGTGATGCTTCCATTTCTTTCTAAGGTTAAAGAGGATTGAGCTTTTAACCTATGGCCTATCATATATGAGATGTTAAAAAGGGTTTAGAACGTCTCCAAGAGAGTAATCAAAAGCCTCATAATTTGACTATTATGAAGCTTTTTTCCTTTTTAGGCAGAATAGGCAAATTTTAGAATTTTCTTCTAGTATGAAGGTGAATAGGCTCTTCAGCATGTTTACTGTTCACAATATAAAGAATAAACAATTGAAAGAAAATCGTTTATTGATATTTCTCTTACTCTGTTATCCCCTGAAACAGCCCATAAAAACAATTTGATAGAAGTTGAGCAATAGAGGTATTATAATACATTCAACATCATTTCTAAATTTTTATATATTTTTAAAAAATTTTCTTTTTAAAAATGGTCTTTAGCGATAATCCGATGCCGTTGCTAATAGCATGACTTTGGTCATTAATAATTAGTAGCGACCACAAATGCCATCGCTACCTTGGTTGCAAATACCTTCTCACTAAACATTAATTAGTGACGACGTTCTCAATGGTCTCTGACAATTACTAATTAGCGATTGTTGGACCATATTTTCCCGTAGGATCCTCGGATAGCATATTCGGCCGTAGGATCCTCGGATAGCATATTCGGCTATAGTATCCTCGGATAGGATCCTCGGATAGCATATTCGGCCATAAGATCCTCGGATAGCATATTCGGCCATAGTATCCTCGGATAGGACCCTCGGCCATAGGATCCTCAGCTCCAGCATCCCTAGTCATAGGATCCTCATCCATCAGCAACACGTGTCTTCACCACCACCATGTATTTACTCATGTGGCATACTATGGATCTTCAGCAAAGGATCACCAGCAGCTACCAAACCCCTATAAAAGGGGTCCTTCACATTGTTATTTGGGAGACACATCCTTTACACTAAAAAACTCTCTCTTACAGTTATTTAATTACCCATTTCTAACAGCTTGGCGTACTTAACCTCCATATGATTGCTGACTTATGCATCGGAGTGTCTTCTAGGCGCCAAGCCTAGGAGACCCTTTGACGCTCTCGCTATTTTATAGGAAATAAAAGGCCAATTATTGAAGACATCTTGAAGAATGGAGATCACACCCTTCGGAAACTGTTACACCGGCAAATCGTGTTCTAACAG
>CM017324.1:13221238-13246214 GCA_006937295.1 Carpinus fangiana
TAGGATCCTCGGATAGCATATTCGGCCATAGGATCCTCGGATAGCATATTCGGCTATAGTATCCTCGGATAGGATCCTCGGATAGCATATTCGGCCATAAGATCCTCGGATAGCATATTCGGCCATAGTATCCTCGGATAGGACCCTCGGCCATAGGATCCTCAGCTCCAGCATCCCTAGTCATAGGATCCTCATCCATCAGCAACACGTGTCTTCACCACCACCATGTATTTACTCATGTGGCATACTATGGATCTTCAGCAAAGGATCACCAGCAGCTACCAAACCCCTATAAAAGGGGTCCTTCACATTGTTATTTGGGAGACACATCCTTTACACTAAAAAACTCTCTCTTACAGTTATTTAATTACCCATTTCTAACAGCTTGGCGTACTTAACCTCCATATGATTGCTGACTTATGCATCGGAGTGTCTTCTAGGCGCCAAGCCTAGGAGACCCTTTGACGCTCTCGCTATTTTATAGGAAATAAAAGGCCAATTATTGAAGACATCTTGAAGAATGGAGATCACACCCTTCGGAAACTGTTACACCGGCAAATCGTGTTCTAACAGCGATGATAATTGTCATTGCTAATAGCTTTGAAAGCGGTCACTAAAATTACCTTCCATGTGACGGATTGTCATTGCTATTATTTGGACACATTTTCTGCATTATGCCCATATATATGATGTCGGAACCATCTTTTTTAATTTGGCTTCAAGCTTACACTAGATGTCCATGGTGTCTTCTCCTTCAATCTTATCATAGTGTTCACTACATAAATAATACATAAGTACTCTTCTTTATTAACTAAATCATGTGTAAGTTAAAAATAATAATAAATGATACACTTACCGAATATATGAAGCAATTTCATCACAATTGTTAAACACACGTCATCGAGTCCTTTTGAGAACCTTATCTTCAAGTGTTATACAAATTTTGCTGCTACTAAAGGATGAAATCGTTGAGAGAACACATAGAAGCCTTTACTCAAACCCATCTGCTACCCATCACTATTTCGTTCTTCACAAGTCCATTTTGTCTCAATCTCATGAAGATACTTGGAGCAAAATGTCAAACATTCATATGATAAATATCTCTCACCAATTGACCCTTTCGAATGTGCTCTATTCCACAGAAATTGTTTATAATTACCAACAGATCTTTCAATTGGATATGTCCAACGGAATTGTATTGGTCTTGCAAGCTTAGAAACAGCTAAATATACTGTTAGAATAGTTTTCCTCACGATGGATGCACATTCTTTAGGGCCTTCAAGATCTGTGATACGTCGTCGTCATGCACTCCAAATCGCTACGAAAGAGCAATGTCAAGGGGGTCCCCGGGAGACAAGGGACACTCTGATGCTAAAGTCAGAAAGTTTCTAAGAGAAATATTGTGCTTCGATGCACAATAATTCAATATGCTCAAAGGGACTAATTGAGCTCTGAGAGAATATGAGAATATCTTTTTATACCTTGTGTAGGGGCCGATTTATAGGCTAGAGTGTTGAGGTTGAATTGGACATGCTCTCCTAGGGTTGTGGTATAATCGAAATTGTTCTCCTGGGGTTTGAAATAGAATTGAACAGCTCTCCTATAGAGATAAGCTTGAATTATCTCTCTCCAATCCAAGTAGGTCTCTGTGACTGTGAAACATAGTCTTCATTCGATTGTGTCTTCTGCTCTTTGATTGACTATCATGTGGGCTTTAGGCCCAAAATCTGCTAGGCTTATAGGGTGAATTTATTCCCAACAGTTACCCCCCAATTCCCTTAGCCAAGGTACTTGGGTAACAAGAATTTAGTCAAAGCCTTCATGCGGCTTGCTGTTTGATCTTGTCTGAGACTCGTGTCCCCTGGTGAGTGTGCTTTAAGCTCGTCATTTGGAGCTCTTCAACTCTATTTGCAGCATCGCCTAAGTTCCTGGGAGCACCCCCAACTCTATCCTTTGCCTGGGGGTTAAACCAATCATAGTATTGAGACACCTAGGGATCATGCTCGGTCTTCTCTTCAAATCATCAATAATCCGAAGGCGTAGTCTGGCTCCTTCCTTTCAAGTCATCTAAAAAGTTAAATAAGTGAGGATTAGGGTTTGGGTAACTAGGTTTTATTAGTAAAGTTAAATAAGCCTTGTATGATTTGTCTTCATAGATCAAAGAATAACACAATAATAAATTTAGGGATAATGAAAAATGCTTGGTACCCCATTGAGGCTTGCTCGACACTTGCCCAGGATCCTCACGGGACTTGCCTAGGATCCCGCAGGGACCTGACTGGGACTCACCCAATACCCGATTAGACCCGCCCTAAGACCCGCTCGGGACCTGCTCGAGACTCGCACGAGACCTGCTCAAGACTTGATCGGGACCCACCCGAGACTTAACTGGGACTGCTCGAGGCTTGATCGGGACCGCCTGAGACTTGACTGAGACTTGCTCGAGACTTGATTGAGACCCAACCGGACCCGCCGGAACTTGACTGGGACACAACCGGGACTCACCTGAGACTTGATTGGGACCTGCCTGGGACTCATTGGAAAATGTTTTCGGTTGAAAACATTTTTCTTGAATATGATTTCTTAGAAAATATTTTCCAATCTTTGACATGTACGGAAAATCAAGCGGGTCCTGGTCATCGGAAAACATTTTCTTGTAAAACATTTCTTGGTATTTTGTGTGTACGCAAAATCATTTTAAACACAAAATTAAGAAAATGTCCTATCGGGTCTTGGGATTGTCCTACCAGGGTTTTGGGTTGATCCTGACGGGGTCTTGATAGGGTCTAGGCGGGTTTTAGGTGAGTTGTAGTGGGGTCCTTGCAGGACTTGGTTCGGACACCTCTAAGACTTGATTAAGATATTTTCGTAATTTAGAGTTTAATATGATTTAATGAAAAAATATATATAAAAAATATTAAAAAAAAAATAATTTTCTATAGGCGCGGTAAACGCCGTAAAATGCTTTTGGCAGAATTTTTTTTTGGAAAAATGACTTTCTTAAAAATATTTTTCAACGAAAACCATTTTACGTCGAAATAAACTAACCCTAATAAATCCAAGCCGCGCAGTAGGGCAATAGACAAATCTAGAGTAAGATTCTTCAAGGACTTGTACAACATGTTCGGAAAATTTTTGGATCAGACAAGCAAGCTGCAAGACCATCACAGGCCCCTAATTTTGTAGGTGTCAAGCCTAAAGGGGCAGTTTATTAAATCTCTCATAAACCCTTAGGATACGACTTTTTTCTTCTTTTTTTTTTTAGCAAGTAAAGATCGAGACTTTTTAAGCTGACTGTCGTTGGTCGAATCTTCTAAAAATAGGGTTTTTTTTTTTTTTTTTTTTTTTATTCTTCCACATAATGCAGTATGATTATTTAAAGTGTCATAAGTAAGGCTGTCAAGCGTCAACGACTGAATTCAGCCCAAATAAAATTGGAATACAACCCGTTTCAATGATTCAAATTTAAATACAATTATTAGGATCCATTCATATAAAAAATCAACATAGTGCCCCACTCCTGATCCTCATTTTATCCAAATCTCCACCTAATAAACAGATAAATAAGGGGAATAGAGAACACTGATCAATTTAAAAGGAGAGCACCTTATTCATCTTAAAATAAAAACCGGTTGGAACTAGAATTCAAATGAAAATCACTTTTGATTACTTCCAACCATTCACCCACCTGAACTGACCCAAAGTTTTCGACCCCAGACTCTCGTCCATTTTATTTTATTCTCCTTAATTATTTTCTTGCCCGATAAAGCTTGTTGGGGAATTTTCTTCTTTCACCAGTTTTTCTTGAGGGCTTTTAGGTTAGGCTCCAGAGCGGTTCGAATTTTGACTGCCATGATAGTTGCTTCCTCCGCCCGACTTTTTGAATTCCAACAGAGGTCAGTTTAGGAGGATTGCTAATAGATATTAGTTTATATATATATATACACACTCCTCTCTTTGTGAATATAGCTTCCTAATTTCCACTCAATTCCATTCCCATGCTGATTAGAATTTCTTTACTAGCCCAAAAATAATAGTACTGGGGTGATTGAGCATTGCAGTTGATTCATCAAACACCCCTACCACATTATGGGACCAAAAAAATCCAATTCGTACTCAACATATGTAGCCAAGGCAAATCGTTGAAGAACAGAAAACAACGATACTTCTTTCCTTGTTTCCAGCTAAACTTACATGATAGTCCCCCAAAAGAGTCTTCAATGGCAAATAGTTACAAGGAACCGAGTTCTTCCAAGAAATGTCATTACTGAAGCATACCTCCACAGTGCATCAAGGGAAAACAGATGAGAACATAAGGCGTCTGAAGCCTTCCACTTTCCTGCATTAGAACCAATAACATTTAGTTGGTGTGTCTAAAAAACCTATTAACCTTGCTTTAACTCAAATCAAATACATGTATAAAGAAAAATAAAGCATCCACCACTATAACTGCAACAAATCAAATCAGATAATGTAGCCACCCAATAATGTAGATAATGTAGATAATCTAAAGCAATCAAGTTTAACATGAGCAGAAGGAAGCACATCTGGAGATCCTGAAGCATATGTAGATGCAGGTGGCCCAGCTGGATTGAGCGAAACTTTATAAGCAATGCTTGGGATATTAACCAATCAAGAGGTTTGCCACCATAAAGACAGACGTGTGAGAAGCCTATCCACCCATTTCCACCCCCTTAAAACGCCACTTATTCATGATATCAGAGAATGGCTAAGCAGCATTGTCATCAATGCTGTGAATGTATTGTTCACAATGTCAACGAAGACTTAAAGAGTGCATGTGACAAGTAAAATGGCAGCCTAGGTCTATGATGTCAGATTCAAATCTCCAAGTAGCAGATGATATTTTATATATTATCTCAGAAAATTATACTATTGGAAACACACACACACCCCTATGCAAGACCCTAATGTATCTATTGGGTGTAAGAGATTCATCAATCATTGATCTGATCTTTGGACACAATATTGAAATGCAAACACAAATCTTGATTCCAAAATTCCGTGACTAGCAGTTGAGAAACAATGTCTGCTCTCCATATGCAGCATACGCCAATATTATCATATAGACTACCTATATTATCATATAATTTCCCTTCAACAAGATAACCGCTGCAGATTTATGCCTTTTATAGAAAGATGGGAACTCAAAGATCTTTGATGGAAATCAACCTAGATGGCAGAAAATAAGTTCAAAGCTTGTCTTTCAAGTAAGGTCTTAAAAGCAGTAACTTTCTACCCCACCTTAATTGTATTCCGTACACTGATACTATCAATTTAAGTATTATTATTCTCCAATTTTTTCGCTTCCTATTTCCCTTTGTGTCCATAAGTTGCTTCAGAAGCATGCTGGCATGTATAGACACACAACATCATCTTGAGAGAGTGGGAGACAATACGGGACTAGGGCAGGAACACCTGTGTAGTGAACAACTTGCTTAGCTTCAAAATGCAAGCAAGGACAGGGGGATTGGACAGTCAATTTGTTCAGTCAGCAGTGTCATTGATTGGCAGGAAATATCATGTGTCACCTTCGTTGGAAAAATTTCTTAGGGGCTTTGCTTATTCTGTAATCCTATATAGAGCATCTTGAACCACTTCAGAAAGACCCTTACCTAATAGAAAACATTTCACATTCTGGAGTCTTAACTCCAGTTGGCTCAATTTTACTAACAGGTGCAAACACAAGATGAAATGCAGGAAAGAATATCATGATATTAGACAAATCTAACCAAAGAAATTCACAGGGCAATCAACAAGGTCTATTGATGACTTCCATGAATGAACAAGATATTTCATATAAACTTTGCAATATAATTTAAGCATCGAGTAATCAAAACCATTTATCATGTCATTTTGTTTCAACATCATACTAATTAGGTGGTGGACTAATATTTCTATTTGACCCATGTACCCAGGCATATTTAGTCCCCGTATAATAGTTCGCATGCAAATGTCATTGCCTAAACAGTATCCTAGGTGGGAAAAACATGTTTTTAACTTTCTTGCAATCTGACAAATTAAATTTCTCACAGGTACCAGCATTTTAAACACGGATATCTCCACATATTTGTTGGACTTCGAAGATAAAAGGAATCTACACCATCATCCATTATAGGTTGCCATCCACATATTGTCATTTGTTGACTAAAAACCTCACGCTAATATTTTGGAATACTGGTGTATAAGGTGAGTGCAACAGGAAATCAACAATTGAATCAAATGTAGTTAACAAGAAAAATCCTAAAAAAATACCTGAAGTCTTGGTGGCATTATCTTAAGAAGCACCGGCAGTAATGGTGCCAATAGTTTTAAGGTCAAAGATCTCAATCCAATAGCCATCAGGATCCTTAATAAATGCTATCCCTTTCATTTTTCCTGCATCCAGTTTCACATACCTTAAGAAGCAACAAACGGTTTGATAACTATATCTCTCATTAGGGAGAAAAAAAAAAAAAACTTTTGTATCTCTTATTAGATATAACGTGTATATGCATAATCAAAGCAAGAAGCTTTAGGAGAAAAAATCATGAATTTTAATGGGTAAATTCCTTCTACACTTTTTATTACAATTAATACTGCCTACAGTAGAATTGAACTATTTATATGCATAATGATTACTAGATTTGAACAAATATTTACTACTGAAACATATAATTATAAAAACAAAATATCCATAAATTAAATGAGTAAAATGATGTCATTGATTCAAGATCATTAATTTCCTATATGCTCACATCAGCAGTAAGGTCTTTCTCCTACCCAAGTAATTGTAAACCTTTTCCTGATCTTAACCAAGTGTCTCTTTTTATTTATTTATCCTAAATTTTTGTCTTTGCAGACAGAACATTTAAATAAACAAATTGACCTCTAAAAATACAAACCCTCTCAAAGGTTTTCCCTCAAATATCCCAAGAAATTGTTTTTGTTTTTGTTTTATGTTTATAGGTGTCAATAGGTTTGTAGGAAGAAATTTAGAGTGTGACGAGGAGGCTGATTCAATATTATTCAGCTTATACTTAGCCTAATACAAACATCCTAATATATAGGATTAAAGAAATATCACAATGACCAAACTACCCTCTCATTAACCCTAATAACTCTTCTAGTACTCCCTCAAGCTGAATCATATAAATCATATAAATCCAGCTTGGAAGAAACAAGCAAATGAAAAACGCATAGAAAAACATACTCTTAACACTCTCCTTCAAGTTGGAACAGCTTGGAGCACACAATACAAAGACCCATAAAAATAACAAGAAAATTTGCTAAAACTTCCAACCCCGGTCGAAAAATCGTCGGAAACTGCAACAGGTGGTCGGATCTCACCAAAAAACACCAAAGCCAATTGGATCTTGTTAGAAAACAACAAGGGCCGGTCAGAACCCATTGCAAAACACCAAGGGTAAATCGGATCTCTCCGCACAACACCAAAGCTGGTCGGATTTCACCGCAAAACACCAAGGCCAGTTGGATTTTGAGAACTAAGAATGATCATATTTCACGTGATCAACCAACGAGTCTCGCCGGAACTACTACTGCTAAAAAAAAAAAAAAATAGGAACCTTCGCTGGAGCTTGCCAGATACAAACCAAAGGAGATAGGTAGACCACGTTGGAAATACCAAAAACAGAAGCAAAACCAAACAGAAACCTGCCGGAGCATCGCTGAAACTTAGCCGGAGACATACAGAATATGTCGGCGACAGGCAGAGCACGCTGAAAATACTAAAATAGAAGCCACATAGTCAATCAACAACCACAAAACAACTTTTCACCAACAGCTCAACATGCCACCGAAGCAAACTTTTTTCCAATGACCACGACAACATGCTGACTACCTTATACATCACCAACCACCACAAACCATGCCATGACACACAGACGGCACCAAACATCATAGAAAATACCAGAAGCTTAGAAAACTAGTAGGAAACACCACAAAATCCGTCGTGGAAGCACATGGCAAAATTTTTCTTCTTGTTTTTTTTTTCGATAACCATGGACAACATCTTTCAAGGCACTACCTGTGTGGGCTCTAAGCCCACATAGGCGGTGCTGCCACCAGAAGAACACTCACCAAAACAAAATAAAAAACAGTGGAAAAATAAGACTACAAACAAAGAAAAAAGGATCTAAACCCTAAGGCTATGATACCATGTTAATAGGTTTGTAGGAAGAAGTTTAGAGTGAGAAGAGGAGGCTGATTCAATATTATTCAGCTTATACTTAATACAAACATCCTAATATATAGGATTAGGGAAATATTATAATGACCAAACTACCCTCAAACCCTAATGACTTACTAACCCTAATAACTCTTCTAACAATAGGTAATGCATATCATTAATAAACACAAAAGGGTGCAACCCTAATAAATAAGATGTATACAAAAGATAACCCCCTTTTACGTATTAAAACAAGCACAAAAATATACAAAATCATAAAATTTATACAAGAGAGAAATATTATAAGCCGTTGTTCATATACAAAAGTGATTTAAACAAGTTCTTGAGCTCTTCCATTGGCCTCTCATAATCTTCAAAACACCTTACATTCCACTCACTCCAAATACTCCAAATTAAGCACTACACCAAAAAGGTGAAAAAAAATACATTGCATAATTCTCTGGTCACTTCAGAATGGAGAAAAAGATGATCAATGGATTCCCAGCTCCTTTTACACATACAACATCATTCCGCTAGTATTATCTTTCTCTTCCTCATATTATCCAAAGTTAGAACCTTTCCAAGAGTCACCGTACAGACAAAGAAACTCATTTTTTTATTTTTTTTTATTTTTTATAAGTAAAAAAAGTTTGAAATAGGAATATTTGGACCTTGTGGGTTTCAGTAATGGAGAAGCTTCATTTCAAGATGCTATTCAGGATTGATGGATCATATGTTCTTCACTGTGGTTTTTTTTTTTTTGGGTGACTGCTAGTCTGTCCTCAACAATAAGCCCAGCATATATTCTATTTTTTTTTTTTTTTTGGGATCTGTGCTTATTGAGAAATCCAAGTTATATTCTTAGATAGAGGATATATGAAGAGAATTTATAGGCTACACCAGTTTAATAGAATATTTGATGACCCTTCTAAAGCTACACTCAATTCAAAGCTTTACGTCATACTCAATAGATTTTCTACTAAGCAATCCCCACCCAAAAGTTGAATTTGAGATGATAATGTACATAAAGAGTGACATAACATGCTTAATAAATTCATAAATATGGTAGAAGCGTCTTACCATCATCTGGTTTCTTTACAAATTCCACTCCTAGGCGTTCAAATCTTTCACATGCCTTGTGTGTGTCATCAACAGTGATTCCAATGTCCTAAAAAACAATGAGACAAGTAAGAACTTAAATTTGAATTCCGTTTAGTATTATTCCTCCAAAGCTGAAGGAATCAATATGAAAGAATATATATTCCTCTAGCGCACCAAAACAACAAGGAAGGTTAAACACCATTGATGCATACAAATTATACTTATGATACATGTTAAGTCAATGCACCAAATAGCAACACCAGCTTGATCAATACAGCTCCATTTGCGGTCAGGAAAAACTTAATTAAAGATATATTTGACACATTCAAAATCATTTGCATATGCAACAGTAAAAGATTGATAAATAAGTTGTGGGTCAGAAATGTCATGATGACCTCAACATCCACGTTGACAGCATCCTTTAACTCATCCATGAATGGAAACATCATCCATATCTTGTTCCGTTTCTTAATCAGTACTACAATGACACAGTGCACCATTTTTCAGGGGAATCTAAACCTCCACTAAAACATAATCAGCCTAGGCCAATTACCAATTCTCATTCTTATGGCAAAAAAAAAAAAATATTATAAAATATAGGAACAAGTAAAGGTTATGTCATGTGAGTCATTAGATCAGAGCAGATGTAGTTAATGGCCTATTTGACCTGACACCCTCCATTTATGGCATGGAAAAAGGCAATGAATTTTGGCAAAGATGGACTCATAAGTCAACCTTTACAGAAAGGGAGGGAAAAAAAAATCACAATCACATGTAATCATATTCAACTTTAAAAGTCACATTACCAAAGCCACGAGGTTCTGAATTTCCATTGTGGTATCCTTTAAATTCAGGATCGCTTTCAGTCCCCCAATTACTGTAAGAATTATTTGCCAGTTAAGACATTATCATGGAATATTGGGTGCACAAAAGATGACTTTGCACATAGAAATGGAACATGTTGTAGGAGATATTATTCTTACTGTGTTAGCTCAATTGTAGCCTTCTGACTGAAGGTCCAAACTGTTCTGTCAACTGCGTTACTTGGAGCAGATGCTGGATCCTACACCAGAAAGTATATACACAAATGTCATGGTTGTTATGTATGGGAACATATCTAAAAGAGACTGCAGTTTCATGCTTTCGCCTCAGACTGAATAAATATATTGCTGTAAAGAGAGACTTCAATGACATGCTTATTAGACGGCTGACACTATAAAAGTTCCAAACAATAGCAACTTCCACATTCCAATAGCAACCAAGGCACTAACAAGAGCATAACCCTTGCAAATTCAATGCCATGTAACTTACCTCATAGCCCAGAAAATATAAGCTAAACTTCATCTCTGGGAAATCCAGCCTCTTAAGTAACCTGAAATATCCAAAAGTGATTATCAATTTTCAGTTTGGACAATGTATGGTTACCCGAATTTCTAGATCCACTCCAACATTCCAGAGATGAAATTTCTCAAGATAACTGCACCAACAGATTAGTTAAAAACCAAAGGTGACTATGCAGTTCAGATACAACAAATTTGAAATTTATAGATATCTTCAACTGAAAAGATATAAGGCATATTACAATAATATGATTCAAATATACATGTCTCCATTATCATGAAATCATAAACTTAAAGAAACTGTGAAGTATCTTACAAGCAGAGTCACCACAGTTCAACACCATGCCTTAAAGACCATCATTTAGGAGTGAAAGAAAGAAAGAACAAAATAATTCATTTCTCAAATAGAAAACAACTCCACCCCTACCCCAAAATCCGTGCTGCAAAGGTCTCTAAGAGTCTTGGGATGGTGTTGGGAAATAGAGTTTTTATATTCAAAAAGAGCTTTTGAGAAAAGCTTCATTTTCAAGCTTTTCCCAAAATGTGTTTTTGAGCAAAAAAGTCCTAGCTGTACTTTCTGAGTTTTTTACCAAACGGACCCATTTTTGCTTTGCACAACTTTTAATGTACTAAAAGTACTTTTTATGCTCAATTCAATCTCAAAAAAGCTCTAAATTAAATAAGGTTGCTTTAGGTCTCCCGGGAAGCCTAGCTGTTAAAATGGGTGGCACTGTAAGGCTCTCAGTATTTAAGTATTTAAGTAAAATTTATTCCATAAATATGTAATTTGCGCACAGAAAAATTCAGTTTGCTTGCATAAAAAGAAATAGCATCAAGCAAGCCTAAATTGAATATTAGCATTTCAGCATTTATAAACACATGGGCATCAATCTCAAAAGAAAGTATAAACAAATAACCAAAAGCCATAGAGTCACCATACCACATAACAAAATCACAAACCGAACATGGCCACAATCAGCATCGGAGAAAGGAAAAGAACAAACAACTTACGACATGCCCAAGACGCGAGAATAGAAGTCAAGGCTCAGTTTAGGATCCTTAATTCGAAACATCTGCAGCCAAAATACCACAAACGTATAACAAATTACACAAAACATACAGAACCGTAGACAGCATGTATATGAAAATATGAAAGCTAATTACGGTTTGTTGCATGAAGTAACCCTTGGTGGCCTCATCTGGGGTTGCCTGGAGGCCGGGATTGTTGGCCGGCGAATCCTTGGGTTCCGAAGCCATCGAGAACAACCGGAATCGATTCAACTCCTGCATTTGAAAACAAATAATACATAAACTACAAGCACCATTGAAATGAGAAAATCCCGACGACGTATCTTTTAAAACCTTGGATTTGGGGGCGAGGGAGAATGGGAGTGAAGATGAAAGAGAGGGTTTGGCGGCGAATCGTAAGAGAGAGAGGCGGGATAAAGCGCTGGTGAGTGAAGCGGCAGCCTTGGACTGCTATACACGTGTGTTTGACAGTGTGTGTGTGAGAGAGAGAATGATAATCTTACCTTTTGGTGATGAAGGAAACATAGGAGCACTGAGGGGCGCCTCCAAGCGTTTCCAAACTTCCTGTCCGTTTACAAAAGAAAGGGAGGTATTTATAGGCTAATTTTAGGGTTTCAGTGCTACAGGTCAAATAAGTGAGCTCGATCGCACTTAGGTGCGCTCGATTGCACTCGTGCATGAATTTATGCATCTGATGGGCACAAGTGCGCTTGATCGTTCAATGTGCGCTCGAGCGCACATACTTAAGAATTGGCTAAATCTTGTAAAACATGATTTTGTAGATCTTCGAGTTAGCTTTCCAAAGACACCAAGATCACCCCAATCGTAGTTCTACAACTCTAGATATGACCATTTTGGTGGGAGTCGTCGGGTGCGAATCATCGCTCGACTCAATTTTGCCGCCAAAGTTTCCCGAACTGTCTTAAGCCCTAGATTTAATAGAATTAGCCCCGAATGTAACTTAGCAACCTGCAAAACACTAAAACACCAAAACTAACCAAAACATTATAAATTAACAAAACTAAAAGCCTAACAAACATAAGTTAATGGGGGTTCAATATACAATATTTGACACCGATTAGATCACAAGGAAGAATACCATGGTGGTGCGGGCGCTAGGAGAGAGATAATGTACGGCTACAGCCATGAAGAATATGACCAGTTGGATGCAGAAACAGACTTTGTCGGGAGGGCTTATAGGAAGTGTAGTCGAAGCGGGGAAAGGGAAGCTTGAGCTCAAGACAAGCAACGGGAACCTCTGCCGCACCAAGAAGACTAGTGGGTCATGTACAGCAAGTTGAAAGACGAATGTCGGGCCATAACCCCAAAATGAGCCCCAGCTAATCCGGTGGAGTTACTGGCAATTCACCCATTTAAGCCAACTTGTGACCAAACAGGTAAGCACCCTTATAAAAACTGTCAAAATAAATGCAAGGGAAGGTGAATAAATCTGAGTCACTATAATTCATCAAGTAAGAACATGGAGCTACTAAATAGCAAAGACAAACTTGTAATTATAAGTAAAGCATAACCAGTCACGTAGTAGCATCTCTTGCCACTCCCATAGCATTAAACATGGTTACCTAGAGAATAATACCCACGTAAGTCTAACGACTTAGTAAGTAAACCTCACACTTAGGTATGACATGAGCCAAATTAATGAAAGTAAACGTGCAATTTGAGTAATAACCAAAAAGAAGGCATTACTTTTGTTAATACACAATTTGACAGGTTTTAGGGTTTTCAAAGTTTATGCTGTAGAACCAGCGATAATTACATAATTGTTTTAATGCAAGAAAAGGCTAATGCATTACAAGTCATAACTCCCATACATGATCTACCTGAGATATTACCCATTCTCAGTAGGGTTGGTGTTGTCCCGAGGGACTTATAATACAATACCAGTGCTTCAGCCATTGCACAACATATTGGTATGCAAATTAGAATGCACTTGCAATAGCACGAGTCATTGATCGTGTAGCGTGCGAAATGTGGGATCAAACCACAGAGAATGTCGTTTGCTCAAAAACTAATATTAATCTTAAATTAACCCTTTTTTAACCTAGTTTCAAAGGTGAGTAGTAATATCAAACACAAAACTTGCAGAAATAAAAACTATTCTAGAAAACGTAAATGAATGGAGAAAACTAACTAAGGTCAAAGACTACACCTCACCCAATAAAAAGACTTGCTTAAACATTAAAACACACACTTCCATCTATCGATTAGTAAAAGTCATATTCTATTGCTATTTTGATGCTAGTCGAACCGCTTGAGGTGTTTACCGTTAAGGAACTACAATGGATAGTGATTTTCAATAGAATCATCTACTGTATCCATGGATCACAATGGATATTTAATTGAGTTCACTCATCCGTTGTGCACCCGGCTTGGAACACAACGAGGGTTAGACTTCCAAAGCATCAAACGACAATCAAAACAACTTTGTCACATAAATTGCATTGAAACAAACATGAACTGTAAATGACGGAAAGTAAATGCGTAAATGTAAAAGCATTAAATAAACGCTAAGGGTGAGCCTTCATCTTCAACCTTAGTTGAAGATTTTAGCCACCCTTGTAACAAAAAAGTAAAGAACAATGAAAGGAAAGCATTAAATTAAATTAAAAATAAAGTGTTACAACTAAGTGGGCAGAGCAGGGCCTAACAATGGCAAAATGCTCTTAAAAACTCGCCCAAAAGAAAAAGCTTTGGACAAAATGCACAAAGGCAGCTATTTATAGAAAACTGGTGTGCTGCCAGGTCATAGGGCTGCGCTTGAACGTAGCGTTCGATCGCACTGATGCATGCGTTCGATCGTACACTCTGCGATCGAACGCAGATAACTGCCGTGGCGCCAGCTGGAAGCGATGGAATCATAGGATCGGCTAGGGCAACAACGTGAGACGCGGGCTGACTGGACCTGTGTTCGAATGTGCTCCCTGTGTTTGACCGTTGTTGCGTTTGAACGCACTGGCAGGAAGTCCATGGCATCTCTTCAAGTCCATTTTTGCCTTTGGTAGCCATGTGTTGATGCAATGACCTGCACACCATAAAACACTAAAAACCGTTAAAAATGTTAGATATTAACAGTACTAAAGGCTTTAGCAAATATAAGTTAAGGGGGTCAAATATAAAATATTTGACACCGATCAAATACCCCCAAACTTACATTTTGCTAGTCCCTTAGAAAAACAAAAATGAAAAATAAAACAAACATAGGTTCGCTTTCGTGGGAGAACGGTTGCATTTAGCCTATGCAACAAGCCTTTAAACCTCTAGGGGTTCCCTAGAGGACGAGTGAAGTCTCGTGAGGGTTTTCCATGAATGAGACCCACAAACATTGCACAAAAATTTAATTTTCAACAATGCAACAATTATGGTCTTATTCATGAGCAAACTTAATCAAACAAACACCATCTTCACAATTTTTTAGGGAATTATCAGTCAAGCTACTAACATGGCATTATGAGATATCACACTAATCAATTCTAGTGAAAGTGACTTCAACACATAATTATGGGATTTAAAAACTAATTCTAGTCATGCATGCTTCGACACTCAAAATTCATTAGACTACCCATTAGACACAATAACTAAGGTTTATTTCAAAATTTTTTATTTTTTATTTTTTTTATTGCTTAGCTCCCTTAAGCTTTCTAATTGACCCATGTATCAAGCATTAAGGCAATGACTCCCAAACCAGAAGGTTTTAGGGCATTAGGTGTAAAAACACCCCTAAGGACTTACTAACTCGAGTCAAAAAGGCTACGAAGCTTCGCTAACCAAGTCTAACTTCTCACTTTTTACGCGAACGCTCAATGCTTAATGAGGCAAGAGGTCCGGTTACTTTGTGAAAAGCTCAAAATGATCATCATTTTTTTTTTTTAAAAAAATAATAATAAACCAAGGTTATTTCTCAACAGGCTACCAACTGCATTTAAGCTTACAAAACTAACATGACCAAATTTAGCATTTTATCCCACAAATTACGTGCCAAATGTGATTGTGAAAATCAAATTGAATTGTACTATCTCATACTGCCAAAGAAAATAACATAATTTAAATTCCCTTAATAAAGTGATCATGTGTTCATTAAATTAAGCTCACAAAAGAAAATAAACTATAATTAAAATAAAATGCATAGTAAAAAAAAAAATGTGCACAAAAAAATACCCCCAACTCAAAATTCACATTGCCCACAGTGTGCGGATAAAGAAAATACAAATGAAGTGCAAGGGGTGTAAAAAAAATAACCAAAACGTCACAGAGACGTCACTGGGTTGGTGGCAGCCTGTCTAGAATGGCTCGCAGCATGTCCTGGATCTCGAACCTGTCCTGGTGTGCATCCCTCTGTATGTCCGCAATCTCGAACTGGATGTCTGCCAAGGAGTCCTGAAGAGCATAAAAATCAGCAGCGCTAAGAGTAATCGTCTCCTCGTATTCTTCTTCTTCTGGTTGCTCCTCATATTCTGCCGTCCTCTCTGGCTTAGCTGCTCTCTCCTGCTTAGCTGCCATCTCATGGATGTTCATGGGCTCTAGCTCTGGCTCTGGTGCTGCTGTGGCTCTGGGCATGTGGGAACAACTCTGGTTCCATTGAATGCGGCCGAAGTGTGGGCTCTTGGTGATTGGCCCGTCCGTAGCCTTGCCTTTAATCCCCTTCTTCCTAAGAATGTGAGTGATAAGAAAAGGAAAAGGCAAACCCCAAGTCTTGGTGTGCTCGGCCACTCGATGGTGCACTCCTTCCCAGAATTTGTAAATCTGTCTCCATAGAGCTCGGGAATGGAGTATCAAAAGCCTCTGTGGAACGCATACAGGGCATTGAGGAACAAGTCCTGCCTCTGTGTCTTGTGTCCCAAAGGACACACGTTCCTATACAGCACCATGTCAATGAATAAAAGATTCTGAGGAATCTTTGCTTTGCTGGCTGCATTCCGGTGCTTGTCTGCATATTGCCCTTCACACATGTCAGAAATGATGTCCTTGAGGGCTAGCATGGAGGGGTACTCAAGCCAAGGAACGTCCGACTCGGGAGGCTCATGGCTGCACTTCAAAATGGCCGCTACATCGGCTATGGTCACCTTCACCTCTCTTCCGTCGATGGAAGAGACAAGAACGTCCGGCCGGCTACAATCATAACTCAGATGATCGTAAAAAACTTTGACCAGATGCTCATATGCAGTGGAGGCGACGGGCTTGAATAACCTCTTCAAACCCTGATTCTTCAGCTCTTGGACCGCCTAACTTGTAGCTTCATTGTTGGAGAACTCCTCTTTGATGGCAAAGGTGTTCTCCAAAATGAGCTTCCGGCTCTCAAAAGGCGGCCTGGCAATCATGGCTCGGGTCCCAGAGGACCGAGAAGTCGCCCTCTAGGTATGCTGGAAAGTGGTTGGGGCTTTTTGTCGAACACGTGGTGTGCAACCCGAAACCAAAGGGATTGAGAACCCTTTTACAAAACAACCCAACCCCCTGCAATATTATTCACAAACAACATAACAAACAATGGGCACAATCCGTGAATGGATTTGTGCCCTAAAATAACAAAAAAAGGAATAAAATTGGGGTTTTGGGGGAGGTTGGGTTTTCGGTGAGAAAGAGGAGAAAAGGGGAAATGGGGGGTGAAAAAGGGGAGGAGGTGGTGCGGCGGTGAGCGGTGGTGGCTTAGAGATGCCGCGGTGGTGATGGGAAGAGGTGTGGTGATGTGGAGGTGGTGGTTTTGGGGGTGTTTGGGAGAAAAGAAAACGGAGATGGAGGGGGAGAGTGTATGGCGCGGGGGAGAAATGAAAAGGGAAAATGGAACAGTGACCTAAAAATAGGTCACATGAGGGCTCAGCTCGTATGCGATCGATCGTATGAAGGTGCGTTCGATCGTATACGTGCTGAGGGTGAGTGTGTGCAATGGGCTCTGCGTTTGAACGTACAGGGTGTGTTTGAATGTATGCGTGCAAGAGTGTGTGTGTGTGGTGGGGCGCTACGGTCGACCAAACGCAAGTGAGTTCGAACGCAGCTCCATGTCTACGTTCAAACTTAAAAGGTGTGTTCGAACGTAGAGTGCAAAGTAAATTTTTTTTTTTTACAAAGATATTTACACAGTAAAATAATTACAAACACAACACACAAACTAAAATATTTACACACATATTTACACACTAAAAATATTTACAAAAACACATCTACTCCACCCCCAAACTTAAAACATCACATTGCCCACAATGTGATAGAATTAGCAAAACCTAGGGGATGGGTCAATTCAGGTATGCATAAAAGAATTCTTCCCCAAATTTGACTGGTAAACAACAAATGCAAAACATAAAGCAAGAAACATAATGAGGGGTGCCTCCCACAAGCGCTAAGTTTAACGTCTTCAGCCAGACTCGTGATGTGAGACTACAATCACTCTGTATAAATCAGATACTCCAACAGAGTAGCCTCAACCTCTAAACTTCTCTACTCCAAGAATGGTTTTACTCTTTGTCCGTTCACCTTAAAGGTGTTACCATTCTTGGGATCTTCTATCTCGATGGCCCCATGAGAAAACACTATCCTAATGATGAATGGGCCCGTCCACCGAGATTTCAACTTGCCAGGGAATAAATGCAACCGAGAATTGTAAAGAAGGACTTTTTTCAAAAGATCTTCTCAGAATGCTCTGGTCATGAACCTTTTTCATGTGTTCTTTGTACTTCCTCGAACTGTCATAAGCATCATTCCTCAGCTCCTCTAATTCAGTGAGTTGGAGCTTCCTTTGAGAGCTGGCCTTCAAAAAATTGAAGTTCAGCTACTTGATGGCCCAGTATGCTCGATGCTCTAACTCGACGGGAAGATGACAAGCTTTCCCGTACACCAACTGATATGGTGACATCCCAATTGGTGTCTTAAATGCCGCCCTATATGCCCACAAAGCATCATTCAATCGCAGAGACCAATCTTTTCTGTTGGGGTTCACAGTCTTCTCCAAAATGTGTTTGATCTCGCAATTTGACACTTCAACCTGCCCACTCGTCTGTGGGTGATAAGGGGTGGCAACCTTATATATGATGAAATACTTCTTCATCAGCTGCTCAAAAATTAGATTGCAGAAATGCGTGCCTCCATCATTGATAATCGCTTTAGGTGTACCAAACCGAGCGAAAATCGTGTCCTTCAAAAATTTGACCACAACTCTGTGGTCATTGGTCTTGCATGCAGTTGCCTCCACCCACTTGGACACATAGTCCACTGCAACCAAAATGTACAGAAATCCAAAGGAGTTTGGGAAAGGTCCCATGAAATCGATGCCCCATACATTAAAAATCTCAACTACCAAAATGGGATTGAGGGGCATCATGTTCCTCTTTGAAATACTCCCGAGTTTCTGACAGTGCTCACAAGATGTGCAATAAGCACGAGCGTCTCCAAATATGGTAGGCCAATAAAATTCACACTACAAAATCTTTGCAGCGGTCTTGTTTGCACTGAAATGGCCCCCACAAGCATGATCATGACAAAAGGAGATGACATTGGTTTCGTCAAATTCAGGTATACATCTCCTAATGATCTGATCGGGACAATACTTGAACAGATAAGGATCGTCCCAAAGAAAAGTTTTCACCTTGGACAAAAGTTTGATCTTATCTTGTTTCCCCCAATGCAAATGCATTTGGCCGGTAACAAGATAGTTCACTATGTCAGCGAACCAAGGTGCGGGATTGTGAGCAATGTGCATCAATTGCTCATCAGGAAAGGTCTCAGAAATGGGAGTGGCGTCCTCGGTGAAATCCATGGTCAATCTAGACAAATGATCCGCCACCACATTTTTGGAACCCTTCTTATCTCGAATTTCTATGTCGAACTCTTGAAGCAGCAAAATCCATCGGATCAAGCGGGATTTAGCATCTTTCTTGGAAAAAAGATACTTCAATGCCACATGATCTGAATAGATAATGATTTTAGATCCTAACAAATAGGATCTAAACTTGTCTAGCGCAAAAACAACCGCCAATAACTCCTTTTCTGTGGTGGAGTAACTGAGTTGTGCGTCGTTCAGAATCCTGCTCGCATAGTAAATCACATGGGGAAGTTTATCAATGTGCTACCCCAAAACAGCTCCAACAGCATAGTCTAATGCGTCATACATGATCTCAAATGGTTCACCCCAACTGGGTGGTCTAATGACTGGTGTGGACGCAGAATCTCCTTCAGAGCCCCGAATGCTTTCAAACATTCTTCATCAAATTCAAATAGGGTCTCTTTGGCCAACAACCTGCACAAGGGCCTGGCGATCTTGCTGAAATCCTTGATGAATTGCCTGTAGAACCCTGCATGGCCCAAAAAGGAACGGATTTCCTTTACAGTACATGGGGGTGGAAGGTTAGAGATCAAATCTACCTTCACCTTGTCAACCTCAATACCCCTCTGAGATATGACATGCCCCAGTACTATCCCCTGCTTAACCATAAAATAGCATTTTTCCCAGTTAAGCACAAGGTTCTTCTCTTTGCATCTCACTAACACCAACGTAAGACGGTGCAGACACTCCTAAAAAGATGAACCGAAGACGGAGAATTCATCCATGAAGATCTCCATAAATCGCTCTACCATGTCCGAAAATATGCTGATCATGCACCACTGAAAAGTAGCAGGTGCATTGCACAGCTCAAAAGGCATGCAACGGTAGGCAAATGTCCCAAAGGGACATGTAAAGGTAGTCTTCTCCTGATCTTCGGGGTCCACTAGGACCTGGTTATATCCAGAATAACCATCTAAGAAACAGTAATACTCGTGCCCAGCTAAATGCTCCACCTTCTGATCAATGAATGAAAGAGGAAAGTGATCTTTCCTGGTGGCAGCGTTCAATTTTCGGTAGTCTATACAAATTCTCCAACCTGATTGAATACGAGTTGGCACCAACTTGTTATCCTTGTTCTTCACTGCCGTCAACCTAGCCCGCTTGGGCATAACATGTATCGGGCTCACCCACTTGCTGTTAGAAATTGGATAGATGATCCCAGCATCTAACAATTTTATCACTTCTGCTCTCACAACCTCCTGCATCGCTGGGTTGAGCCTTCTCTGTGGTTCTCTCGATGGTTTAGAATTCTCTTCCAGATGTATCTTATGCATAACCAACAAGGGGCTGATTCCCTTAATGTCCTTAATAGTCTAGCCAATAGCTTCCTCATGCTCTCTCAAAACTTCTAACAATTCCTCCTCTTGAGCATCTATCAAATCTGAAGCTATGATCACTAGAAAAGAATCGGCTGGACCTAGGAACATATACTTTAAATTGTCCGGTAAAGGCTTAAGTTCCTTCTTCGGGGAATCAGGCACAGCTGTCTCCTCCTTCTCTTCGCTCACCAAAGGAGCGGTCTCCAAAAGTGCATCTGCCTGCTCCATAAGTTTATCCAAATCCAAATCCAAATCTTCACCAAACTGAGCAAGGCATGCTTCCAAGGGGTCCTCTATGCTTGATTCTTCAACAACTTCATCCATGATCTCCTCAATCAAGCATACTTGATTCATCTGGTCATAATCAAGTGGTTGTTTTCTGATGTGAAAAATGTTCAACTCTACTGTCATATTTCTAAAAGAAATCTTCATCACCCCCGACCTACAATTTATCAGGGTGTTAGCCATAGCTAAAAATGGTCGCCCTAGAATCACAGGGATCTCACTCCCTATCACCTGAACTAGCTCCGTGTCCAACACAATAAAATCCATGGGGAAATAAAATTTGTCCACTTTAATCAGCACATCCTCAACTATTCCCCGTGGAATCTTCACAGACCGATTAGCAAGTTACAGTGTCATGGATGTGGGCTTCAGCTCTCCTAGCCCTAACTGCAAATAGACTGAGTAAGGCAACAAATTCACACTCGCTCCCAAGTCTAATAATGCCCTCTCAATCTGGCTAACTCCTATCATGCAAGTAATTGTAGGACATCCATGGTCCTTATACTTGAGGGGTAACTTGCATTGTAGGATAACACTTACATGGTCGGTCATGAATGCCTTTTTCGGGACATTTGTTTTCCTCTTCACTGTGACCAAGTCCTTCAAGAACTTGGCATATGAAGGGATTTGGTGGATGGCGTCCAAAAATGGAATATTGATTTGGACTTGTTTGAACACCTCTAGAATGTCCTCTAACTTCCCTCCATTCCTAGGCGCTTGTAATCTTTTAGGGTAAGGTACTTTTGGTACAGCACCCTAGGAGGTTCCTTAACAACTGGGGTGACCGTAGATGGCTCAGCATCTCCCTCCTTCTGGTCGTCACCCTTTTCATCTCTTTGCTTTTCCTCCTCAACATGGTTTGCTTCTGGGTCCACCACTTTATTATCCACTCTCTTCCCAGACCTCAGAGTAACAATCGCCTGTATACGTCCCTGATTCGAAAGAGTTTCCAATATTACATGCTTTAGGGTTGTTTACTGCTTGGCTCGGGAGCTTTCCCTTGTCTCTCTCACCAAGGTGATTTGCCAATTGTCCCATCTGCATCTTCAACTTCGAGATTGCCTGGGTGTTCACCATGGTGGAATGACTCACGTCACTGATTGATTGACCAGTTATCTTCATGAATTCCCTCATGGTCTCTTCCAGTGACTGTGTTGATGATGCTTGGGCTTGAGCGGGCGCTTGATAAGATGATGATGACGCTAGCGGAGTCGAGCGTCCATGATTCTGATAAGGAGAAGAAAATCCTGGAGGATAGTGATTTTGAGCATGAGGAGCTCCTCCTTGATTTGTGGTGGGTTGATTCTGTTTTCAAGAGAAATTAGGGTGGTTCCTCCACCCCGGATTATATGTCTCAGAATATGGCCCACTGGACAGCTTTTGGAAGTTGTTGAAAGCGTTCACTTGTTCTATCTCAAAAACTGTCATCGATGGACAATTCTGTGCTTGATGCATGGGACTAGCATAGACTGAACAACTCTTAACTAGAAATGTGTTTGCCGCATTGACAGGCTTTCCTACACTCAGAGCATCCAATCTCTTGACAATGGCATCCATCCTTTGGGACAACTCTGTGTCTCCTTTTAACTCCAGGATACCCCTCTTTTAGGGTTTTGGGCAGATTTATCACGACAACTTGTGAAATCCCAGTGTTGGGAGTTATCGGCAATTTTCTCCAGAGCTTTGTAGGCTAAATCTCTTGTCAAGTTTAGAAATGCTCCCCCATTCATCAACTCAATCATACTACGGTTGGGTTGAGACAGCCCTTGGTAGAAGAATTGCACCAGACGCCATTTTTCATATCTGTGAGGGGGACATTTCATCAATAGATCTTTGAACCTTGCCCAACATTCTGAGAATTTCTCATCTTCATCATGAGTAAAGGAACTGATTTCCTTTCTTGCCTCATTTACTCTGGACATTGGGAAATACTTATTGTATAATTGCTTCAACAGCTCTTCCCATGATGTGATGGAGCCAGGTGCATTGGAGTTCAACCACTCTGTGGCTCTATCATGAAGTGAGAAAGGGAAGAGTCTGAGGTGGACAGATTCCTCATAAATTTTTTGAAATTTGGTGAAGTATCTGTATTGGCTCCCAAGCCTTCTTGAAATAACCAGGCCCAGAGAAGAGGCCCATTAGGTAGGGGTGTCAACCCGGTCCCATTTCTCGGTTTTTGGCCAAAATTAGGAACCGGAACTGGGGTACCCCAGTTCCTTGTTTTGGGAAACTAGAACCGGAACCGGCACCCTGGTAAAACCAGGGTCTCGGTTACCGGCCGGTTCCAGTTGTACCCAGTCCGGTAACCGGGTTTTTTAAAAAATTACTTTTTGGGCTTATTTTAGGTGTTGGGACTAAAATAAGCCCATTTGTTTTTTCATAAGTTGGTTATTTTTTAAAAAAAAAAACTAGTATTTTTGTCCAAATTAAAGGGGCTTTGTTGTAATTGTTCCAAATAATTGAAAAATAAACCTAAAAAAGACAAAAAATCCAAAAAAAAATCAATGTTTTTGCCTATATGGGTCTTAGAAATAAAAATTCAATTTTTTAAAATACCCTAAAAATCAATTTAAATTAGGTACATAAAAAAAACTTTAAAACAATAAAAAGAAAAAAAACAAGTATGTAAACAAACCAAAAAACTAAAATGTAAGGCCCTAACTAAAAAAAATAAAAAATATATATATTTGACCTGGTACTGGTACCTGGTGGGTTCCTGGTAACCCGGTAAAAACCAAGTATCGGAACCGGGGTACCCGGTTTTTGGTTTTTTCAAATCGGGACCCCGGTTTCCCAGTTTTCTGGTTTTGGTTCCGGTTCCCCAGTTTTTTTTGACACCCCTATCATTAGGCGCTGAGTTCTAAATAAACTTGGTCCGTGCCCTGATGTATTCTTCGACTTACATGGTTAGGATCAATCAACAGAGGCCCATCATCAGATCCTTGGAGAATATCCGAGGATCGGCTCTACTCTTGGATCCTTGGGAATATCCGAGGATCAGCCCTGCTAACAACAAGGCAGTCATCTTCGAAGATTGAATCTTCGGGTGTTGCCGTGGATCCCTTCACCAGCAAGGCAGTCTTCTCCGAATGCCTATGAAAGGAAAGCTCCACCTTCATTTGTCAGGTATCCAATACTTCTCCCAGTTCATTATCTCTCTAAGTTGTTTAAATCTCTTTGGAGTTCACATTCCTAACTTAGGCATTAGAGTTATCCCTGCCGGGACACCACTAACCGCTTTTATCCTATTTCCCTCTTTTGTAGTGAAGCTAATCTATACACAAACATCCAACCATCAAATATCGACCAATAGAAGACAACCACAACATCCTCGGAAAACTGTGTTCTAACAGTTTATTTCTATTAGTCTTTTATATCTATTATGTTTTGTAATTCTCTATTTAAAGAGATCAAGTTTATTAATAGAAGGAAGCAAAGAGTAATAATATTCAGTCTTCAATTGACTTGGAATGCATTAGGATTGCTTGAACTACCCTTATTTATCCGTTACGATGTTTGAGAAATTAAGCCAAGCCCGTAACAGTAATGATTGGAAGGAGGTAATCCCAACATTTTAAAAACATTATGGAATTTAGGCCATTTATATGTATATAAACACTGTGAAAATGTCACATATCAAAAGGGTGGTGAGTTGCCGTGCTGTGGTGGATGGGCAACTTTGATGTGGTGGTCGTGGTTGGACTTTGCCTTCGTGTTGGGCAACGGCGGTGCTGCTGCTTCGTGGTGGGTGGGAGAGGGTGGAAGAAAAATGAAGAAACAGATGGCCAGCAGGGATGGATGGTTGTAGTGACCCAAATATTTAACTAAGCATAAATGGCTTATTTAAAGGGTTAATTTGGACTTTGGGCCACTAGGATTAGCCAGAAGG